>JABFDZ020000039.1:8399766-8411886 GCA_019775955.2 Pollimyrus isidori
ATGTGATTGGTTGATTAGATAATTGCATTGATGAGAAATTGAACAGGTGTTCCTAATAATCCTTTAGGTGAGTGTATGCGTCAAACTAAGGGCATCGAAAATAAACGTGGATGGCAACTGATACAACATATCAAAATAAAGGTCAATTATGCTAAACCATATACAATCTTCCTTCCCGACCCAAATAAAGCGGAGAGCAGAACAAACAGAATGGAACAGAAACGCTCCGCCTCCTGGAGGTCACTAAACAGGTAGGTCGTTAAGTGAGCAGTGTCTGTAATTAGCGAAACAAAGTGAGCAGATGTAATTATTTTTGTACTCCAAAAGTATTCTATTTTGTCTAATATACTGGCTTGAGATTTTCAATTCAAGAAAAGCTTATTCATACTTTTACATGCGTTTTATTACCTTGCAAATAGTCTGTAGAGTTTGCAAACTATCCCTTTTAGTGTGGCTAATTTTAGGTATACAATGGAATAATAAGGATTTGCCAAAAAAAAATATTTGGCAAGCGAGAGAGCCAGAAAGGTTTAAAGTTGGCAACCCTATAAATACGTAAGTGATACTGACATATTACATAGCGTATGGAACTAATGTCAGGTAATTGTTCGACAAATAACATATAAAGCATTGATAGTAAATACGTATGATACTGATAGTAAAGTATGATAAATGTATTTAATAAATTATTTAAAATGTATGAACATGGAGAAACCCACAAATAATTACGGAAAACTTAGCTGTAACTCCAACGCAAGGTAGGATAGATCAATGGGTGGTTCGTCAAACACGAGGAAAGGGGCGTGATGTTGCGCAATACCCAACGGTTGGACGTTTTGTTAGGTGGGATGAAATACAGTGGTACCTCGGTTCTCAAACTCACTAGAACTTGAATTTTTTGAATGTAGAACAAACCAGTTTGACCTAGAACTCAATTTGAATATCAGAAGTCGAACCGTGAGCGCTGACCTAATAAAATTGTACGCGCTAGGAAATGAGTCATACTACAAAGCAATTCTTACTTGACTGCCTTCTTCACAGACTGGACGATTAATCATATAAAGCAGCGCAACATTACAGCAACTACCAATAAATAAACCACTAACTTACGTGTACTATTACAGCATTTATGTCATTTATTTAAACAGTATTTTACCAGGTAAATTAACTGAAAACCAGTTCTCACTGCTCTACTTCATATTCGGAACTGCCTGGGATACAAACGTGATGCACGTAACTAAACTCTTCAGTCAATAAGGTGTGTCGTCACAGAGGCAATTCCAGTTTGTGCAGCCGGGTGAGAGGTCGCAATGCATCGAACTGTAATGCATTGCGTTAGGATCAGAATGCGTTGCTTTAAGCCAGCGCTGCAAGTAAATCAAACGCACCCAATGACCGGACTAGGGAAACAAAGCTCGGATAATTAGCAATGGAATTGTAAATGAAATTTACAGTCCTGCTCGGTTCTTGGTGACAGTGGAAAGGTGCCATATATTACAAATAGCAGGAAAATAGAAATAGATAAACATCAAACCCACAACCTGGAACATATGGCAGAAGCAATAGGTAACCTGTCATGTCATTCCATGTACATGTGCTGAACAATGCAGTTTTTAATGTTAGTATATTACAACTATAAATTGAAACTTAGTCGTACATTATAATGTATGCTTGCAATTCAGTACCAGCTGATGTTGCAAATATGGTAAGTGGCAACTGTTAATCAAATTGTCTAAACATCTTGGGTAGACCACAAACTGTAAGTGACACTGTGAAACAGAACCAGACGGTTGTAAATGAAGAATTTGAACCCTTGAGGGTGGTCATGAAAGTGCATATTTAACTGACAAATCACTGTTATCTTTGTAAGAAGACACATTTTCTTCATGCCCTAATATCCTGTCTTGCCAAATAAACCTTCGAAGATTCATAGCTTTTTTGCCCTGACACCTGTTTTATGAATGTAAGATGAATTTAAGTCATATATAGAGCCCCGGCTACGATAAAATGGTGTCTTGCCGGCATTCAGCCTCTTCCCTGGACCCTGTGGGAAATTTGAGTCCCTTCTACGCCACTGGGGATGTCCGTTACATGTGCAGTCCCAGGGTCACATGGAACGAAAGTGAGTCTGCAGACCTCAGGGGTGCTGGAATCTGCATTATGTAAATGGGCCTGACTTGGTCAGGTACATTTAGAAGTCCCACGGTGCATTTCAGGCAATTAAGACATTTCATTAATGCTCAGATAGATTAGGTAGCGGGGAGCGCTGAAACATCAGGTGCCAAATAACTGACATATTGCACTAGCAGCTGGCTCACTAAAAATCTTTACCACACTTCAGTTTATCCGTCAATGTTGATAAGATAGTAACAGATACCAATTACAAGGGCAGTTCCACACTGGGCATTTAACCAATTACAGTAGACATACTGTAATTACTTTGTACTGTCCCAGCAATATTTGGGTGTACCATTGGACACTTCAAGCATAAAAACATACAAAATCACACAGATCCTTGCTCTTAAGGCCAACTGTATACGGTTAACTTTTAACAGATGTTATGCTGAGATTCTGAGTGGAAATACATCACATAAAATGATATTATGCACAAATCCACGTTTACCTTTCACGGAGAGATGCACAGCGCTGAGGGTCTGTCCTGCCGTGTTGGATGCTGCACAGACGTAAACTCCATTGTCCTGTTGTTTACAGTAGAGCACTTTGAGCGTGAAATAACCTTCTCGGTCTTCATACAACAGATAACGGCGCCCAGACAGGATCAGCCTCCCGTCTTTTCGCCAGATTATCTCCGGTTTTGGTTTTCCTGTGACGAAGCATCGGAACTTGGCGTGTTTTCCTTCTGTAACTGCAAACATTTTCACTTTCGCCGAACTGGGAAGGGGGTCCTCTTTTACACGTGTGGCTACCTGTCTGCCCCCCCGTTGTTTGCTCTGATGGGGTTTCCCGTGGCCGTTAGCGTACCCATTCCGGGTACTCTCCTCTTCATGTCCAGGGCCGGCGTCAACTAACAGCACAGCTCCTGCTAGTCCCTCCCCAAACTCATTTCTAGCCTTGCATGTATATACTCCACCATCTGGGGCCCGAGTCTTAAAAATCTTAAGCTGAAACCAGCCTCCGTCCTGGTAGCCCACACTGAAATGTGTACTCTCAAAGATCTCGCTGAGCTTTTTCCCATCCTTTTCCCAAACCACTTCAGGTCGGGGATTACCCCAAAGTTTGCAAGAGAAGACAGCATCCTCTCCCCGGCCCACCCTAGTTGAGAGGGGCTTGATGAGGAACCGCGGTTTGTTTTCCTCTCGTAGCTCCATCTCCTGCGCCTCACCCTCCACCTTCAAAGTGGCGGCTGCATAGGTCTCCCCAATACTGTTCTTAGCCTTACAGATGTACTGGCCGCTGTCCTCCATACTTGCTCCAGATATGATGAGATTGTAGACGTTTCCATCTTCGAACAGACGATAGCGGCCCTCTGGATGAATCTGTTTGTTGTTCCTCTCCCAGATGACAGTTGGACGCGGGTCTCCGCCAATCTGGCATTTCAGGGCAGCGTCAGTACCGCTTTGCACGACTATGGGGCGAGGGTAGGCCAAAAAACGCGGTGCACCACCAAATACATCCATGTCTCACACCGCGTCACAGGCATGCAATCGCTGCCTGTCACCGAGGTGGGACAGAGTCCTCCTCTTCTTTATTACACCAAAGCTTTAATGCTTTAAAAAGTCTAAAAAAAGATAAGAAAACAAATAAAACCTTAAGCTATATTGAGGTGCACATTTTATGGTAATAATGTCATTTCTGTATGATGCGTGTAGGCAGGTTGGCTTTAACATTTCAGTTAGATGTGAACTGTGGGTGCGCGTGTGCGTGTGTGTGAGGGACCAAGCTGCATTATCAGTGGCTATGGATTTAGAAATAGAGGACGCTTCCCAGAGTTGTGGGGTCATATTTCACAGGGCGTTTACTCCCCAGAACTTTCTAAGATAGCTTCTCTGTTTTTCAGGGGAGCCTGAGCCTGCAGTCAGGGGGTGAATGGCCTTTCGTCCGGTCGTAACCGCAGCCACAGTGTATAGCCAACACAGCTGGTGCTGTATTTCAGTAAGAAAGTGCTTAAAATAGTTTGCCTAAATAAAGTTCTGTGAGAGGGCATGTGTCAGGTATCACAAAGCACACTCTGGAACAACACATGCTCACACAAACATAAGTCTGACAACTCATATGTAAGGAAACATGCAAACAAAATCTGCTAAGTTTCCATCACACTGCTGTTGACAGCTTATAGTGAGAATTTACACCATGTTTAAAATATATGGTCAGAATGAAGTTAGATTGGCTGTTCCACGTAATGAACAGAGAGGACAGAAACTTAAATAAACCCTTGCCGAAGAATCCAGGTTAGCAAGTTTGCATTGTTATGTCATTAAACAGTCTGGTCTTGTTGATTTATCTTTTCATATCATATATTGAGTTCATTCTTGGGCTTTGTTACAGCAGCTGTAGTTCATAGTTATGGGGGAACCAGCTTGACTCTTTGCTCATGCTTTATACCAGCTTATACATATCACAGGGTTTGTAGTTCCTGTCCTACCAATGTACAACAGTCTCCAGCAGATGACCATGTCAAAACACCTTCATGCTATAAACACCATATTCCCCTAGATACTTCCAATGCCACAGTGAATATCTTTGTGAATCAGATCTCTATGACGGTTATAGTTTGAGACCATTACCCAAATGTGTAATAGTGACCCTACAAAACTGTTGAGTCCCTCTCTTAATGCTTTAGTTTCATATGTTGTAATAATTGCCTTCAGCAATGTTTAGTGGTGACATTTGTCTGTCCATTGGATTTAACTGGTATGAACACTTATATCTTATGCTGTCATGCAGTCCATGGAGTCTGATTTAAAACAGCATGAACGGGTAGGAGAACAGATCATTGTTTCAGCCGAATATTCTCCCATGCTCAGCTAGTGGCATTTTTCGTGTAACAGTTAACGAGAAGACGATGTTGTGACATCTTATCCGGTTGTCGGAAGTAATTAACCCCTGTGTCTAGTTCTCTAATTTAATTAGAATGACCCCTGGCCTCTCACATGACTTACCTCTCCTCTGTCCTCAGGGACAATATTGAGTGCACATTCCACTCTCCCTACTGCCGTCCCGCCAATGCAGGCCGACTTGTGCTTTGTCAGGCTCCCAATTTATTCCTCTGCGATTGGCTTGTCTTCTGTTTACAGTTGTAATCCTTTCCCTTTAAGAGAGAACAACTCGGTCTGTTTGCCCAGGTAGTCTATCTTACCATGGTGCAGTGATCCGTTTTGCGAACGTTTATCTTGTCAAAAATCTTAGGATTTATTATATTGCTCCGTTGCTACTTCAACCATACTCGTGGGGATCTGGCAATCGCTATGGTCCTGAATCGTGTGATACCCTAAGTGTCATTGTTCATGGCGGACTGTTAAATGCTTTTGCAGCTGCTGCTGTCCCCTAAAAATACCATCAGCCTCGATGACAGCACTGAAGATAAGTAAGGCCCCTCCATTCACTTGCTAGCAAGAGCTAAACATAGATTGGATGGTAGATCCAGAACAGAGTGCTGAGCTTACTTGAACCTTGCAATAAAGCTGAAGGTGAAGAGTGACATGATGACCCTAGGAATTTAATCACTCTTTGATTTTTTTGTTGTTGTGACAAACAGAAAGGTTTATTGTATGGTTAGCAAGTAGGTGGTAGAGCAATGAGCATGGTGTATCTGCTCTTCACTGGCTAGCTGGGTGTTCTGCTTATAGGGATACCTAATGTCATATCGTCATCGGTAAAATTACGATATTTGAAATTCTGCACTATAAGGCTTGTAGTACCTTTTGTTCCATTTTGATAGGAAGGTGATCCATATGAAGTGCTGTTTCCTTGGTTTTCATGCCAACACTTTGCCTTTTTTTCATGCAAGAATGGAATGTAAATATTTGCTCAAACCTGATGGAATATATTGTTCTAATCCTCAGAATCCAGCATCAGTTATTATTGTTTTTCAGAATGCTGTATTCCAAGTAAATCCTCAGGAATGTGAGACAGATTGTGAGCGGCACCAGGCCCTTGCTGAGAATCCTGATACGAGCTATTTACGACACTTTTACCCAGAACTAGGAGAGTTCGGGACATGATAACCACCTATGAGTAATCAGTCACTGATGAAGTGAGCCTGTGGCATAAAAAATGGCCTGATTATACATTTTTTAAATGTCTTTTTTTCCAGAACACCCAGACCAGTGTCATGGTGAGAACAGAATCTATTCCAGGACACACAGGGAAGAGGCAAGGTTTAGATGGGTAGGGATGGCAATCAATCACTGGTCCCTATTCATATTGAAACAAAAACTATTTTATGTGTTAAAGACTATTCAACTAATTTTGACGATTGTCTTTGTATAATTAAATTTTACCATTAAAAAGCATGCTGGGCATTAAAGAGCAAGACCTGGCAATGGACTTTGTTCTTTCCATGGCACATTATAAAGTCATGTAGCAATAAAAAAAATAAAAAAAGAAATGTTTAGAAGGAGAGGGAATGAAAAATACAGCATTAAATCTAACCCAGATTTGTCAGCAATCTAACAGAATAAACTCCATTTCAGTACCGACTATGACAGTTTAGGAGGTGATCCTGGGAAACACTTTTTCCAGTGTGTGTGCGGTATGCAGTGCGACTGGGAGATGCTGCGTGGGTGCAGAGAGCCGTGACCCTCAGCTGTTTAGAAACTCAAGTGTCACTGTCTCACAGTGCCACCTCTCTGGTTTCAGGCAGTGCAAGTAATACGATCTTACGCTGGACCTGAACTAGTGTTCCAGCAGTAAAAGCGCTTTACCCCAGCCAGTAAAACCAGCAGGGGTTAGCGGTCCTCTTCTGAAACTTCTACGTTCTCCAAAACTGTTAAAGAACATATTAGCTAACAAAGGTAATATGCCTATCTGCCGCCTGTCATGCTGGAAATGTAAAAGAATGATCTCCCATCAATAAGAGGCCATACGGATACAGTAATTAAACTGCATTTTAAAAATGGTCCTGAAAATCAGTATAACGAATAATGGAGATCACTAGCGGTCAGAAGCATTTGACAGGTTACAGAAAGAACAGATCGTCCTGCAGAGATGCATGGTTTAGATTGGAATTCACTTATCTTGACAGAGTGTGTCTCACAAAATGAAAAAGCATTAATTTTGTGCTGTAGTTATGTTATATCAATCCAGAAATAATGGAGAAAAAGAAAAAAAACATTAAAATATGTAGTCCTCTGGACTACATTCTGTTACTCAAATATAAAAACTCACTGGTATACTTAAGAATGTACCAAGATATTGAATAGGGTGTGTTGTCTGATTTATGGAGCATTTTGGTACAGAAGTGGTAATTATGGAACTTGGAAATTACTTTGCTATAATGTGATGTTTAAAGCATTACTATAACTAATTGCATTGCTAATAGTAGAAATTACTTCACTAGCTTTTTGTGGAAGTGATAAAGGATTCATAATAGCTATTGTGCACGAGAAACACAAAAATCTTGGCATTAAAGTATTAACTTTTTTTACAATTGTTTTCTTAGATATCATGTCTTTGCACAGCTTTTCACTTTGACTTTTTTAATGTAACTAGAGTGCACCTGTAGAAAAGCACTACAAAGAAACCCCCAGACTGCATGCGAGGTCAGGACTTCGAGCTACCACATGTCCATCCATCCATCCATTATCCAAACTGCTTATCCTTACAGGGTCGCGGGGGGTCCGGAGCCTATCCCGGAAGCAACGGGCACGAGGCAGGGGCTACCACATGTCACATGCTGAATATTACAGTCTGTAATTCGGTTTTCATCAACAGATGAAAACCAAGGTGTGTTTTATGGATGAATTAAAATGAAGTTTTTTTTTCACTCTGAGTGACAGATATCCCTGTGACATCTGAACAGTATGTGCAAAATAAGTGGGTGTCCTTTACTTCTGTAGGATCTATCACTACGTCAGTAGACTTGACTTCATTAGGAAACTATGTGCTCAGCAACACAAAGCAGCACAGAGGGCAAGGATGCCCCGACCATACTGGCATTTACATGCATGTGGATCTGATACTCCCCCTGGTGGATAGGAGCTGTAATCAATAATAATCAATAACTAATTTCAGTGCAAGTGTGGTACATAAATCATTACAAATTGCTTAATGATAATTTTAAATGTTCTTTTGTTGTTAAGAATGGGATCCCAGATTAATCAAATCAAAAGGAAATCTCTTTTCCCTTTTTGTGAATTTTGTTCCACGTTAGTGGTTGGTCTTATCTGCAGATATTTGATTTTTATGCATTGATGCAGTGACTAGAATCAGTAAAAAAATTGCAAAGATTTTCATTGTCACTATAGTACAGTTTGAATAATTACCATAATTTGTTATTTCTTTACCAGTGTCATTCTTAGGCCAATCGGTGTACTTCTTCAGGCACCCTGCTCGCCCTGAGGACTGCAGATTTTGTAATATGAATTGCCAAGATCAACATCATCCTGACAAGCCTCATTATACCACTTTGGCACATCATGGGACCGGCAGACCCACTTTCTATGTCTGGCTGCAGTCCTGCAGCAGTGCCAACTAAAATGCCTTTCAGGCCACTTGTATATAAGATGTATAGTGCAGTGCCAAGCACAACAACTATTATTGCCTCACTTCCTTACCAATGAGAGAGCCCTGGGCTGTTTATATCCAACCAATGGAAGAGCCAGAGCATGTACTTAATTGAGGACAAAAACCATGTTTTGGAACTGCCTCACTCAATACGGATCCAAAGGAACCAAAAGACATCCTGCATTTGTCTGGGATGCTTTTTATCTACATCTTAAAGTTTCCAAAGCTTTGAAACATTTCATCCATTTATATGTGAAGAATGTTTAAACGTCATCATGACACTAATAAATAAAGACCTAAAGTGAGACGGTACTGTTGCCTCATACATTTTTGGGGTTGGTGTCCCGCCCTGAAACCTTTGTGGGGCTGGTGTCCAGTCCTGGCTCTGTGTGTGAAACGTGATCGTTCTCCCGGCGTTTGTGTGAGGTACTTTCCAGTGCTCTAAATGTCCAAAGAGATGCGACTGTCTCTGAGTTGCCAAAAGTTTGCGATCGTGATTGCTTGTGCCCAGAGACAGATCAGCATCTGGAGTGTTTTATCAGCCGTTTGTACCAGAACAGGTGGATTTTAATGTGTTTTTTAACATATCAGATGGACGTTTTTTAAATTTATTTTCAAGGCTTTCCATGCTGTTTTGTATACCTATTCTTAAAATTTACATTCCCCTGTAATTGCTTTGACACGTCTCCTTTTTCATTCATTTGTGTTGGTTCCCTCAAAGACAATGTACCTGCCATCACTATCTCTATCATCTAACTGTAAACTCTGATGATAAGGAGCAGTTTATAACACTGAGATTTATGATAATGTCTCCAAACAAAGGTCTCCTTTTGGTTGAGCTTAAAGCCTCTTTAACATAATTCTTAACAAGTAACTTAAAGTGTGTCTCCTATGAAAAGTGGAAAGATTTACAGCCAAGCAGTCCCCCCCCCCCCCCAGCTTATTTTATCTCACCTGTTACATTCCAGGCAAAGGCAACATTCCAATAGGCATGTCTGTGCTATAATGTTCAGAATCTGTGTTTTGGGGATTCAATGACAGTAACATAAACCAAACTTTTCTATAGGCTTATATCTACTGTATACCTGCCTTCCTTTTGTTTATCTACCCTCCTCACACATGCAGTCACTCAGCAAACGACGAGTAAGATCCTGTTCACTTACTGAACCAAGTCATCACCTGCTTATTGTCACATCCACACATCCAAAATAGAGAAATATAAATAAAATGTGCTAAAAGTGAATATACTGTGCATGACACCTATGTCATTAAGGTAAGGGTGGGTGTGTATGCAAAAAATAATAACTGTAATGATAACATTTTGCAAATTCACATGAAAATGATACAAGGTATCATGCCCTAGGTGTGCATACAATTTGAGATTAGCTAGATTTTGCATATTTTTTTTATATTTCGATTTTGCACTGTCATAATATCATTTGGAGCACTAACTTCCACCAGTGGAGGATGAATTAAAAATTACAAAGAAGTTATTCCTCAAACTATATAGCAGGTATAAAATCCTATTATTGGTTATCAATATTTATTGCATGGAAATGGAATCTAAATTAACCCGACTGCACAAAATGACCATTGAATTTGCATGATGTTGCAAGATCATATATGTGCACTAGGTGGCGATAGGGATGTAGCTATTCAAATTTTATTTGACATAGCTGATGAAGTGCTTTTACACCAAAAGATGTACTTCAGATTAATTGCCTGTACCTCCCTGTATATTTGCCGGGACATCTGAAATGTATCAAAGAATTATAATGTTATTCTATGAGATGTTCTTGGTTTCTTGACAGATATGCTTGGAGTCAGTGTTCTTGAGGCTGTAGTTTTGTGTTTGTTCTTTTTATTGATGTCCTGCTTCATGAAGTAGCTTCCATTGTTGGCAGTTGTGTGACAGGTATCCGGAAGGTGTTAATTTGATCTCTCTCAGTTCAACTTCCATCATTTACAATTAAAACGGTTCACACAGGGAAATGTTTGAGGAGAAGTGCAGGGAGATAACAGGGGGATAGTAGGCATCTGGAACTTAAATGGCTACCTGGAGAGCCTGGAGGGTCAAAAGTGCCACCCTCCAGGTAAATAGCTATGCAGTGTGATAGAGAAGTATGCTGGATTGGAGGCCTGCATGTGTGAACAGGACGGGCCGCCAATAACATGTCTGGAAACAGATGAGGCAGATTCCAAGCCGGGGGCTCTTGGAGAAAGGCTAACAGATGCCCCCAGGATTCCCGGTTTAACTTCCCACTACGTAAATCTCAAAGGTCTTTCCTGAACGCTTCCTTCCACACACATCCACTAGCACCCCCACGCACTTTCCACAGAGAGGCAGAGGTATTTCCTGTGCGTCTTGACTCTGCCCTGTTTTTAACATTATTTCACAAATGCACAAATTATTGGCTTGGCAGTGTTCATGCCTATCCTTGGTTTTTTTCATGACTGGGGAAAGGGTGTTTATTGGGAGGCAATAAGTTAATCGCGCAAGAAACATTTATAGAAACTTTTATCCATTTTGTCTTCGCAGCATTTTGTATGTCAAAACTAACGTTTTGTTAATTGCATGCATGTTTGTCTGGACTTCTGTCATGTTTATGTATCAAGTAGTTCTTGGGTGAGAATTTTGTTAATCATAATACTTCTTTAGTGTCTCTGTGTCAAACATGTTAAACATTATTTAGTACTAATGTGTATTCTTGTCTCCAGGTTACTGATGTTGGACTGCTGACTTCAAAAGGAAGTTATAGTAAAAGTTAAATATTAAATAATAGTCATGGATGTTCAGTTTGTAGCAGAGATGTGAGGCTGTGGATTATCATTTAAGAAAGTGGTCTCATTACAGCAAAAGGGTGGGATTTAATCTGGACCATTTTCACATTTTCTGGACCATTTTCACATAGGTTTTCACTGGGTACCTGGATAAATATGTGATTCTGTACTTTATGTCAGTTTGTCCCTCCCAAATAAATATGTATATATCAAATGCAATGAGGTGTTGCTTACATGTGAATTGCTTTTATTTTTTTAGAACATTAGCCTGTTGTGTTTTGGTAGTTTTACACATCGACCGTCTGGCCAGAGATTTAGTGGGATCTTCTAACTGGCTTTCATTAGAAGTGGTCTTTCATTTTGTTAAGTTTTGTACAAATTAAATGAAAATTCAACCTATTGATAGACGGAGGGATGTTTGAGGTAGGCCTAAGGCCTTCAGGTAGGCCTTAGATCTCAATATAAAGACTGCCTTTTCAAATATGCCCTTCATAAGAAAGCCAAATCGTCATATAAAAATGAACCACAAAATAGAAAATTCTTTACATATATGAAGAATAACACAATTATACACACCCACCTAAAGGATTATTAGGAACACCATACTAATACGGTGTTTGACCCCCTTTCGCCTTCAGAACTGCCTTAATTCTA
>JABFDZ020000039.1:8414394-8461591 GCA_019775955.2 Pollimyrus isidori
AGCAGATTGTGAAATACTCAGACCGGCCCGTCTGGCACCAACAACCATGCCACGCTCAAAATTGCTTAAATCATCTTCCTTTCCCATTCTGACACTCAGTTTGGAGTTCAGGAGATTGTCTTGACTAGGACCACACCTCTAAATGCATTGAAGCAACTGCCATGTGATTGGTTGCTTAGATAATTGCCTTAATGAGAAATTGAGCAGGTGTTCCTAATAATCCTTTAGGTGAGTGTATATAAAGGTGTACTTTATTCTGTGGGGAAATTCTTTATTCACAAACACCATGAAACATACAGATACATATAATTTAACAGCAAGCTTGGGGGGGTGTCACAGCACACAGTCAACCCGAGAGCAACACCCCTGGAGGGGTTAGTGGCCTTGCTGGAGGCACCAGTCTGTCATCCCTGGGATTCAAACACACAACCTTCCAATTGTAGGCAGAGAGTTCTAATGCACCGAGCCACTCAGCACCACATCACTGATCCTGCCTTCACCTTGCATGCTGTGCTGCTTGGGATCGGGATATGCTCCAGGGCTCCTTCATGGCTTCAGGACAAGTGCTTGCAAGATGGGCATGAATAATGTTGCCATTTATTAGCTGATTATGAAATTCTACATGTTCCCAAATACAGTGCGGTAATGCTTGCATTCATTATTCTAGCATTTTTACTGAATTTCCACCAAGCTCACCCACCCTAGTGCTGACTGTCAGGATAGTGGGTGGTGGGTCTGTGCTTGACTGGGTTTGAGACAACAGGATTCCTGTGGAAAGCACCCCAGTTCTCAGAGGATGATGCTTTTGGGAGAGCACATTCGGTTCCTTGTGGTGTTTTGTAAAGTCGTTAAAGTCATTTATTGGAATACGGAGATGGACTGGACCAATTCCAAGGACCCATCCATAGCGGAGAGTGGGTCCATGGATTAAGATATTATTTATAGTTAAATCAGTTTGAAATTAACATTTCAAGACAAAAGTTAAAAAGAAACGTTTTGTGATGTAATGTAAAGTCAATGGAAATAAAAAAAAATCTATGTGTTGAATGCAAGCAACTTTTTCATTGTTTTTCATCTCAGATAGGAAAATCACAGTTGTGGTCTTCTCTGTCAAATATAAAGATGCACTGCACTCAACAGAATTTAATTTCAAGCAAGACCTGGGTAAGACTATGCAGCATTTTCGAATAGGCTTTGTTTTTGTTCCTGGGACTTGGAAGATGGAAAATTTCTATCAACAACCAGCAGGAAATGTTTTTCTAGCTGTGTAAGCCATTAAAAAAAGACATTCTAAAATCATACCGCTGTGTTGTTCCACAATGGTCAACAGCACACTGACATGTACAGAGCTGTTTGTTTTTTTTTTGAGTGATATGCCCTGGTTTTTATCTTGTCATCAGTGTAATGATAATGATGCAAACTCATAAATATACCCTTCAAATATCAAACTTTACAGTGTGTTAACATGGCTGTTGATATAAAAATACAAAACAACTGTGTTTGGCTGATGTTCATTTGAGCAGAACTTGAAACCATGCTTAACAATAATTGCAGAGGGGCTGCAGTCAGTGCATGCAAACGTGATGTTGTAATTGGTAAATTCCCGAGCTTCAAAAGGCTTGGATCCCCCTTCCCTCTGCCCCGCTATTATAATAATCCCAGAGATCAGTGTATGAAGACGGCCAGCATCCTTCTCTGCTTGTCCATGCAACAGCTGCTCTTTCCTACATGTTGTAACATAAACTGCACTCTTGCCTCTTTTCGTTGTTCGTGTTTTTCTAAATTTAAGGTTCACAGGAAAGGAAATTTTTGGATTTCTCTAAAAGCATTTACAAATCCAGATGTATATATATCTAGAATGTTTTGACCTGTTACATATTTCTTTGTGGACCTAAGAGGAACTGTCCAAGCAGCTGGAAAAAAATACCTAAAGAAGCAATATAAACAGACTTATGACTCTGATAACCTGAGAGACTAAACTCATTTTTTGACCTCATTTGACCTCTGATGTTTCACTAATGGGTAATGGAATTAAAGCATATTACTGTGACTTGAAACAAAATGAGGTGAGTTCTTAATTGTTTAATGGTGTCGCACCTTCACTTAAATGAGGCAGTGCTCTGTGGGAGACCCTGAGAGACCACCAGGCACATTAGGAGCAGTGCCTAGGGCAGCAACAAAGCTGTGAAGTTTGCTGTTTCCGTTTTATTACAATGCAAATGAATACTTTCACAGTTTTACAGTTAGCTAGCATGAATAGATATGTTTTCTTTTTAGTGTTGAGTCTTTCCCCTTATAAAACATTTAATTTAACCTGATATAGTCTAAGGTTATGTAAATATAAATATAAAAGATTACATAACAGTCTCAGGGTTTCTCTGATAACATTTGGTAAAGATACTGTCAGAAAGCTAAAACGTTACGTCTGATTTACACAACACCATGATACTCGCATATCTCCCCATAACAATATAAGAGAAACACGTCCAGTCATTCAGTGATGTGTTGAAATGTTGTTTTTTTTTTTTTTTACTAATATTAATGAGAAACACCAAATGATTTACACCCTCTGTATGACCTGGAACAGTATGTGCATATCAGCCTTCATGAGGCCATGGTTGGTGTAGCCTCTACTGTGACACACTGTTAATAAAAGGCTTCCAGCGGATGTGTAAGATCACAGGGCTGCTCCGTGGTCTGAGGTTCTGTGAGTTTTTCTCAGATTCTGCCAGTGGAAGTTTGTTGCAAGTTATTTAATTTTGACAGGTTAATCTTTATTTTGTTTTGTCTGGCACCATTTCTCTGGCTCTCTAAATCAATATTAATATTAAAATTAACTTTATATGTTATCGTTATTCTTTTCCACTCATTCAGAGAAATATGAAACATTTTTTCTTATTCATTTAGCAGATGCTTTTATCCAAAGCATCGTACAATTTGGAAAGCAGGAACATCCAGTCCCTGAAGCAATTGGGGATTTAGGGCCTTTTCTCAAGGGCTCAGCAGTGACATCATTCTGGTGACCACAAGATTTGATCGAACAACACACCACCCTGAAACACAACTCTTGCATCTGCTATCTATTAGAAAGAGTGTGGGCAGAATATTATCCATTCGACTCTCTTTAATGCTGGAATGAAGACCTGGAAGCAGAGTTGATGGACCCTATGAGTGCATTTAAGAATATCTCTAAAGTGCATTTGTAGGAAACAGACTGTTTGTATTTTGAATTTGACAACTTGCTTCTTCACGCTTGACTCCATGAGCATGGAATTCATCATTTGTTCATGATCTATGACATTACATTCTAGAAGATCTGCGGTAAGCAGTTGTTCACACTAGCGGGACGTAGGAATGGGTTAAAGGGTTTCACACGCACTTGTAACCCTGGATGAGATGAAGAACAGTACAATAGTGTGGATTACACCTTTTGTAGACCAGACAGAAAATCTTCGATGCTGAGTGGCAGGATGCATGCCTCACAAAAGACTTGCTTTCAAGGCAAATTAATAAAATAAGTGATTGTGGGTTTGTTGAGCTGGCATATTTGCTCCATGCTTTTGTCTTAGGACTCAACTGAAGGCTGCCTTTTAAAAGACGTAACAAGGCCAGGCACACTCCAGTGCAACACAAGGCACACGTACATCTGCTCACAGGCCCCCGGCAAGCACCAGTTCTCCTGAATTGCGTATCATTGGGTCGTTGGAGAAAAATACATTAGGACTATTCATAATTGGACGCACACACATTCACCAGCAATATAGGTGTGAGGGAACCACATTACAAGCTCAGTGATTATGCCACACTGACTGATACACCCTGGATTGGATGCCAGTCCTTCACAGGATACAGACGCATACATACAGTAGCAGAACTTTCAATTCACCAACACATCTTTGTGTGCTTGTTTCTGTTTTCCTAGTAATCTGGAACATCTAACAGAAAATGTATGTATGACGTGGGGAAGGGTTCTGCCCATTTACCAACATCAGGTCGGGCGGGCTTCAAATGAATGAATGAATGAGCAAATGAATATCTAATTTGGGAAACTCATAATGAGTCAGACATGTGTACTGAAATTGTCTTAAAAGAATGCTTAGACTCTGTCTTCAAATACAATTCATTGACCTTCCATAAACATTTACTTGTCCCGATGAATATAACCTAAAACCCATTCAGGGAAAAGGAGATGTACTGTAAACCTTTTCTTAGCCTTGGTGATGCATTTGGCTTCACAGTGGAATGCACTTTGGGTAGGAATATAGACTTGTCTATAGACGTGTCTAAACAGGAGCTCTATCGTCTGTGGATACTGAGGGCAGAGAGGAATTCACTCCGCTTCGGTTCGAGCACCTGAGCACTCAGATATTCCTACCCAGTCCCACATCTGCATTTTTAGTAGAAATTAAGCTATTTTCACTTTCCTTTATTTTAATTTTAAGTATTTAAGAAGATTAAAGTTAAAAATATAAGATAACCTGGGCAAGGTTGTAATACTACTCGGTGCAATCGTTGTGCAAGCTGTTTTACGTGTCATAGCTAGTTATCATTTAAACCAAATATGTTTTTTCTAATTTTAGCTAGTTAAGTATACCTTGATACTTATTAGTCTATGTATACAATGGAAGGCGGGCGCCTTGGTGCAGTTGTCTCATTACATCTCCATGGTTGGAAATCTAAAACTCTCCTCTGCTCCATGTGTATGGATATCAGTTGTGCCCCCATCGCTGTGCTGGTTTCCTCCAGCTACACCATTTCCCAGTCAGCATCCGTAAATCTCCCACAGTGTGTGTGGGCTCCGTGTCGGGTGGCATGCAGTCTAGGGTGCACACTGCCGTGTGCCCTATACAGCCCTCCGTGACCCTGAGTTTGGCAAAGGAATGCATTTCACGGTGTAATAAATCTTTTAAATTTGGGCATAATATTTATTCACTGAACCTGCCCATTTAGGTAAATAATTATTATTCAGGGCTTTGTCTGAAAGACCTATTCAAAAGTACCAACTAGTCAGTCAACAGTGACAAAGTAGAAAGGGGGAATTCACTCGGGTGTGCCATTTGTGGTGTTTGTTTCAGAATAAAGTGCATTCAATAATCCGGCAGTTCATCATTTGAACTCTTTCAGTTTATTTAAACTTCTATAACCTGGTTTGGTGCACATATTCAGAGCTGCAACACGGAGGGATGGGCAATACTGTGGCTCTTCTTTATACAAGTTAAAATATGATATGCTTTTTCAGTATAGTATTTGTTCTGCAATGACGAAAAGATGCAGACATTTTATTTATCCATTAGTACCTTTAAAAGTAACCATTAACCCACGTTGGTAATACGCCAGGCATTTTCAATTTCAGTTTCTTTTTTTAAAATTTTATTTAACCTTTCAAACTTACGCGTTGAGGTTTTGTTTGGGAGAATTGTTCACAAACGAACACTGGCGTGCAGTATTTGAAATGGTCGTAACTAATACAAACCAAAAAAATTAACGGTGTAAGTGAGAAAGCGACCGCAAACAGTTAATGATCTAAGGACGACGCTGGTCCCAGTGGCTGCCGCTTGTTACCCCGTCAGCCTGAGATCGCGATCCCTCCCTATGGAGACGCGTTAGGACCCTGAAGGTTTGCGTTTCTCCGACCTTGCCGGGCACTTCTCCTCTCTCTCTTCTTAGGAGTCGGGCTGCCCGGGCTCATCAGCTGGTCCCAGGGCTTTGACTCACAGCTTAAGTGGGAAACGGACGGGGCACCTTTAGTTCATCTCTACCAACATATCTCATGTAGTCTTGTAAGTGATCAAAAAGGAATCTGAGATGCACAAAAGGTAAATATGCATCTACCTCTGATCAGCCAGACAATGGAAGTTCTTCTTAGAGAAGCATTTAGATATTTATGTATACTTTACTTACAGGTGTTACTTGTTGTTGGAGCCCTTAATATGCCTCATCATTTTTATCGTCATCCCAGGAAAATCGCAACGGATGGGTAAGTGTCTGTGTATTTTTTTGTTTTATATTCATTTAACAGAATCAGTTGTCTTAAACTGTTTTACTCTGCTGGATTGATTACTTTAGTGCATAGGATGGTTTTCTTATCTATAAGGAAGAATGACGCTTCCATACATCCGAATAACACGTAACAATTCGGTTGCATAGATCTTGAAGCACTTTTATACCTTGCAATGGTCTTTGAATGAGATACTGCCGCAAATAACGCGCGACTTTGAAGACTGCGTGGCGTTGCTGAAAGCAACTACTGAAACTCCACATAACGTTGGCGTTAGATCATTTTCACTCAATCTATAATAATGATTTCATTGTTTATAGCATTTTTTGGAACAAAGAAAAAATGTTTTTTTAATATATCTTAAGGCAAAAAGACGTTTTACTAATTTAGTTGTAACTGTTTTCAAAATAAAATATCACAGTATAAGCAAATTGCTTTTTTACGTTTTCACTGTCATGCGCCGCTGGTTTTCTGTACTTCAGTGACGTTTTTGGTCCATCCCAAATGATTTTAAAAAGTACATGTTAGACCGTAATGCCCATATCTACGCGATATACTACGCGATATTTAATCCAGAAGATTTTCTTTTTAAATGCGGGACATTATTTTCTGGGGGTAACAGGCCACTGATTTATAAGTACACATGCTGTAGAGGACTACTGGACTGTTACTGTCATGTTGTGGATCACATATAGATATTTTGTGTAGTATTACATTAAAACAGTTATGCTAAATTCAAATATGTTAATTATACGTTATTGGTATTAACTGTGATTAACGTGCTATTGGTGCCAGTTTTGGGCGATTCTTTAAAATGCATTATTTAGTGTTAACATGTGGGCCTGGGTTATTTTCTTTGAGCACCTGACCAGCGGGAAGGCTCACAAGTCAAAGACATTTGGCTGTGACAGAGCTGTGGCTCTGTACACTGTTCACAGTTGGGTTTTCTTTCTTTCTAAGTAGGGGGATTAGTGCAGATTAAATTTTCTATAGAGTGTTTTCAGTTTGGTGATTGAGACAAAGACAGCACTCTGGCAACAGAATGGATGAAATCCAGGGATGTTTAATTCTTGTTGGTTTCTGTTGTCTGCCAATATCATTGTTTTAAACGTTCATTTTAGAAGGATGGACCCAGATGTAGTCGCACATACTGTTCTTTGCTTTTCTGAGAATTTTCTGAAATTCTGAGAATATTGGATAGAAAGGCTTAATTATATGTTTTTTATGCTTGTCTGATGTATATAAGTAATGAATGTGAAATGTGAAAATACACACTACAATAGTTTGGTACCCGGATATTTAATTACAAATACTGCAATGTCTCATTGTCCAGTTTGACAAATATTCGGTGGGTTAGTTATTCAGCTGTCAGATGGAAGGCAAGCGGGAAACTGAGAAGACCCCCATAAATATTTGATTGATGGAGATCAGTGTGGCAGCTTTGATATTAGCCAGACAAAGACTGCAGCTCCTCACCACCTCTTAAGAACAAGACCCATTGCAGATTTGGCAGTGCTTAGATCTTGATGAGCATTTGTTAAAAATCATTTATTTTATGATACTGTGATTTATGAGTTGCCCATGTTGGTTCTTTCAGAGTATGATAAACAATGTATATTTTAATAATAATAACCGACACTTTGCCATAGCAATAGCATTAAGGGTGGAAAAATGGTGTCCCTGTATACTTTACAATCACACATTTACTATATTGCCCTGACATAATTAAAGTAGCAATCAAGTTATCAAGCACTTCCAAGGATCTATATGTATGTCCATATTTCTGCTTAATGAGACTTTCGGCAGTATGCATCTTACTTTATATTCATACTTGACCACAATGTTTGAGGACAGATTTTACGTGATCTAAAAGGATACTTAGATGTTGCATTAAATATATAAAATAAAATGTTTCATTCAAGTCATGGTAAATAACAGTTCACAATCAAGGGAAAGCAGGTGTTTGTGAACAGGGAAAGTTCATAGACTAAGATTTGCTTTTGAAATGTTGAATGAATAAGGATGTTAATGAATAAATCTGGTTGTTCCTAAAGTAAGAACTGAGATGGGGGAAGAAAGCCTTCAGGTTCTCAGCACCTGACACATGGAACTCACTTCAAGCTGAACATCGTCTGCACAACCTAATACCCTCGAAGGAATTTAAAACTCTTATAAATACTCTGGAGACTAGGTTGTCTGTACGTAAATGTATAATCTGATTATGTTTTTTTTTTGCAATATTATATAAGACTCTGCACTGACACTGTGTCCCTGCTGCCTTGGCCAGGTCTCTCTGTGATCTCAGTGGGACAAACCTGGTTAAATAAAGGTCAAACACATAAAAATGTTGGTTGCTGGTTGATTGATGGAAAATGGTAGCTGTTGTAATCAACTTAAAGGAAATATTGGATAATAACAGCAGATACTTATTATCAAAGTTGACATACTGGGTTCATCTTCAGCAGAGGTATTTAAACCTATTTTGGAATAATCTTCTCAGCTGCATCATTCAATCACATTAGCAAGTGATTAAAAAACTGTAGGTGATGGCCTTGGATTGTTTTCCACTAATTCTAAAAAAGTCACATTTCTCATTAATAGCCCTTTGTAGTGTATTTTAAATTATATCGACTATACTATTATAGAAATGCTAAAGAAATAAATGCATGCCCTAGGGTCTTAGAAAGCGACTTGCTCTAACTCGACCTTGTCGAGGTGGAGCTGTATAAATGATTTTAAGTGCTCGGACTTATCTTGGGGAGGCTATGAAATCATGAACCACAAAATACAAACCATGTTCTCGACAATTTAATTTCAATCAATCCATTTTCCAAAACTGCTTGTTCTGATCAGGGTCAGGGGGGGTTCAGAGCCTATTCTGGAGGCTGCGGGCGTAACAATTTAACATTTCTAGTGCTTTTTTTTTTTTTTTGCTACTCATTACTAGAGTCAGTGTTTCTCAAAGCTTATGAAATTCTTGTGTGGGAGTAGTCAATGATCGTCTTCGCAACTATGGCGTGTACAGTACAGTCTCCCCAGTGACCCAGTTGGGTTCAATAATCCACGGATTTTCCACTCAAAAAAACAAATTCTCTAAACGGTGTTTTTTCTCCAGGATTTGTTAGGATTTTGTCAGAGCCTAGGAGGGGGTCCATTAGCATGTGAGGAATGCTGAGGCAGATCGTGGGATTGTGGCATACCCCTTTTGTGAATGACAGGCTATGGGGAAGTGCTGTGTCCTCAACATGAACTCCTAAGACATAACCCTGTTTTCTGGGATTAAGCAGTTGAGAATAATATGCAAAATTTTTTGGTATGTACATGAATCCAATCTTGTTATTTTTCTTGTTATTATTGACACTGCCACTGTTGGGATGTTCTGTGATGCAAGAGTTATTGTGTTTCTATGGAAACAAATGCTTCGCTCTTTATCTTCTCCCTCACTTGTCACCCTCGTCTCCTTGCCCTTTTCCTTTCCTTGTTTACAAAGCCTGGGGTCTTAGTGAGCCATTCTTTTATTGGCTCGCGAGAAAGCAGCATGTGTTTTTAGACTGGAGAATGCCATTTTGATGAGTTAGAATGTTTATGTCCACTTTTTGTCCGCACGCAGTTCCTGTGGAACATGTCGATCATCTTATCAATAAAGCAGTTGGGGAATGAAAGGACCGAATACATCAAGGGGTCCTTATATATCAGCAAAGGAAAAAAGGCCACAATAAGCCAGCCGCTTATGCGCCGAAAAAGTGTTGAATTGTATCTTGTTTTCGTTGTATTGCCAGTAGTGGCATATATTGAATGGATGTATTCCCTTCTGAAAGAATGTACTTTGCTTTCCTGGTGTAGGTTTTTTCTGCTGTAGTGTAGTGTAGGCTTGATGTACTATTTCAGTACAGATTCATTATTACATGAACAACTGAGTTGTCATATCCTAGTTTTATTCTTAATGCAACTCATCTGGACTCCTTCCTGCCTGGAACTTGTTTTTGAAGCTTTTTCTGTTTGTTGTTACAAAACCGTGTAGAACGACTTCCAGGTGGTTGTGCATAAATGAACACTGGAAGCGTTATTGGATTACTGAGTCTTAACAATAAGTTCTTCAGTTTTACTGTAGGAGTTTTAATAACTTTTCAGCATCACAGAAAATGCTTAAATGTATTTGTTTGCTTATTTTTATTGTTATAAATGTTTTAGTCGTATGTGATTATCTCAACTTTCTTCTTGTCATTTTTTATCTTGCTGTGCAATTGTGTGTTTTGTGCTACTGTAAAGCTGCAATTTCCTTTGAGGTTAATAAAGTATCTGTCTGTCTATCTTATGATAACGGCTCAAATGTTTGGATGTGGTTACTGTAGACTTATTTATACTGGTAAAGGTGTAGACCACAAAACTAAATCATTTTTTTATGAAAAATCTAAGAGTAGGAGACAGTTAATGGATATGTGCAACTCCTGAATGAAATATGAGTCCCATCTCTTAAATTACACACGGGTGTGAGCAGTGAAGATGAATGGGGCCCAGCAGTCAGTTAAAGTAACTTTATATTTTGTGTAACTGTATAATGAATCAAAGAACATTTTTAAAGGAAAATATGCTACAGAACAATTTAAAACAATCTATAGGGCATTTTCCATGTGTGGTCATTTGTTGCAAATGATTCCATCGGCCTATTCTTCATACAAACATTCAGTTATGGGGGAGACAAATATCAGGATCCAAAAAATATTAGGATCCTCATGCCCAGTTTATATAGGGCATGTGGTTTGTGATCATGTTGGTCTCCGGTGTAGCAGGTGTGGACAGTTAGCTGCTGTTAACTGGGGTCGGCTGCAACAGACTGAGCAGTCTATTTCACAGCAGTAATTCCCAGCTGCTTTAATTTGCCACCAGTTAAATTTACAACCAGACTTGCTCAGACTATTGCTAAGGATATCGCTAAAACATTAACACTCATTGGCCTCTTCAGCCTCTATTATAGTAGACTCTTACAGCCATAAATACCAGTAGCAGTCATTCAAAAAAGGTGAATGGCAGGCCAGCCGTTCATGCCCTTTCGTGAGTCTCATGCATGCAGGGATAGCTGGAGGTCCAGAGGTCGCACTCATACTATATATTTAGCGCAAAAGTTCTTTCGAAGCCTATCGATTACTTTAGGGCAACAGCTGGGAACAGGATGGTAGTGGCCTCAGTTCACTCTTGTTTGGACCACAGTCCTGCATCAAAGCGATCGAATTTATGCGCAATTTATGTACATGCTGTCAGCATGTAGTGGGCATCTCTGGATTTAGGGATGAGTTGGCTTATCATGGCATAGTGATCTCTTTGTACCACAGAGTCACACTGGAAGCGCCACAGTAAGTCACTGTGCATCATTCTATAAATGAATATGTCAAATCAGTACAGGCAGTCCATCGGTTATGAATGAGATCTGGTCCCTAAGTCTGTCTTTAAGTCGAATTTATAGGTAAGCTGGAAAAGGTACATGTAGTTCTTACTTACCGTCATTTAGTCAAATGATTGCTTTAGTACAGATGCTCCTCTACTTACAAACTTTCAATTTACGAACTTTCAGACATATGAACAAAAAGGACTGTAAGTCCAAATTGTGTTTTTTGGGCTTCTGTGTCCTGTTCACAACATCATTTTTTTCTTTTTGCGCGCCAATTACACCTCTATGCCTTCTGGCACAGCGGCGTAGCGTGCATACTCCCAGCATCCTAGTTCTTTGTACTTGCGTATACCCTTAAAATAATGTTGAATAACGACTTATGAACATTTCAAGTTAGGAACGGCTGTATGGAACACAACTCATTCGTAAGTAGAGGAGTATCTGTATATAGTATATATTTTACTTTTCTATGCATAGAAAACACTTTCAAATACACTAAAACATCATAATAACACTGTACATAATAACAATATAGAGTAATAATTAAAGTAATGTAGCTACTTCCAGCACTGTTCTGTACCTCAAGCCGACTAACTGCTGAAGCTGTTCATGTTTTCAAGAGCTTCAAAAAATAATGTGTATGTTCATTATTATGAGTTATTGTATTTAAGTCAGATTTTTAAATCAGTGTGCTTTATGATACAATTATGAGCGTCCATAAGTCATACCTGCAGACTGACTGCAATTAAAAAAGAGCCTCATAATGTAGAAGTAGTATGCTTTTACAAGAAAAGCTGAAAAGGACAAGGAGGGCTTTACCTTTTGACGTCTATCGTAATATTTTCAGTTAAGTAGTTTGGTGCTGCATATCAGCTAATGTGTTCTTCCCCTTGTTCTGCGTTTAGTGTTGTCTGTTTTCTTCCCTTTTAAGGGACCGTGCAAAGTATTCTTGCAAGTTGTGCTGACAGCTGTTGTTTGTTATGTGCTGTCTGTGGTTATCCTCTGATGTTAGCTCTCACGTCGACCTGCTGTTAAAACACAGAGCCGTTGTTACTTCATTCCACAGGAAAGCCGTAATTGTTACTTGGACCATTATTTGGTCGTTCCCATTGTTAAACGCACAACCAATAGCCATAATTAGCGCTAAAATCACCCTTAGTACAGTTTAGTACTCCGTAAATCTGAGGCATTGAAGCTTAATTATCTCATAATGGATGCCATGTCTGTAGTGTTACTTAAATTGTAAATAAATTAAATTACTAATTTTGCAAACAGCTAGTGTATCACATGTGTATGATCTTGAGATGTATGCATTTGACTGAATGTAAAATAAATATGAATTCTATGACTAACTACAATAAATAATTTTACTGCCCTACTTTATTATTATAATATAGAAATAATCCATCAAAAGTATATGATTCACCTGGCATACCTACAGACAGCGTCTGGTTTTCTGGTGGTAAGTCATTGTGTATTGCCGGCCAAAAGCGGGAGTCCTGGCTATGTTGTACTTCTACCGTTATACGCCTTCTGTGAGGACTTTGCTTCCACTAACATCCATCACTGTCGTACAGGTTTGATCTCTTTGTTTGGGCTTCTGACCCATTATTAATATTCAATTAATATTAATTAATATTCTTGCAACAAAATATAATTTTACCTCCGTTCCAACAGCAACATCAATAATATCTACATATTGAACTTAAGGGGTATAACCATAGATCTTACTGTATTATTGTCGTTGTTTATTATTATCGTTTTTGTTGTTTCTGCTATTGTTGTCATTGGGGTTGTATTTTCTCCATGTTTCGCCACACCTCAGTTGACAGGTAGCATAATACAAATGCAAGTATTCTGTCTTTCCAACAGCCCTGAGAATATGGCTGACTTGAACTCTGCCTGTCTTAGGACAAACAGATCTACAAGGGAAGTCTCTCTAGATACTACATGTCATCACCCTTTGTCTGTCGCTTGGGATAAAAGTCTGATAAGACCGTGGCAGAATTGTCTTTAGGGACAGGATGGAAAATGGAGGCCTCATCCAAGTAGGAAGAAACTCAGCTCTTTGAATGCATTCATCTAGAGTCCTTTATTAATCTCAAAGGGAGGTCCTTAGCCTATAGAGCCTAGCTAGGCATTGAACATTAGATGCTGATGTTCAGGGTGTGAAAAAGGTCATAGGTTATGCTCTCCTATGGCGCCTATTGGGTATTGCTCGAGAGTTACGGAGAGCAGTTTATGAACTAGTTTATAATTCTTGATGTTTTTTGTTTTGTAATGATGTCAATGTAACATGCTTTACTTTATTGACTGTTTATTTTACAGTCTGGCTCCTTATGGACAGTGATGCATGTGCTCCTTAATAAATAAATTGAAACCTATACCACAAATCAATTACAAATGTAGAATGTTTGAGTATAACTGCGGCTTAAGTGAATGTAGAAAAAATGGCATGTTCGGAATTGTTCGATAATGACTTTTTAGTGAATAAAACGAGAAGTTTTATTCACAATAAGACGTATAATATTGTAAGCCCATAATAGGACTGCATTTCAGAATCAAAATTCAAAAGCTTTGTAGTCAAGTCCCCAACCTAGAAACGGTAAAAATCAGGAAATGTGGAAATGTGGCTGTACAACAAAAAGTGGGTTTTTTTATCCTGTCCCCGTGATATACCATATCCCAAAATTGTTCAAAGTTTTTCACTACTAGGGATTTTTTCCCTGCCACTGTCGCCTCTGGCTGCTCTCTGGGGGCTTTAGGCAGGGATAATGTAAGGCACTTTGAAACAATGTAATGTTGTGAAAATGAAAAATGAAACTTAATTGAACTACTTTTTGAAGAGACCAAACAATATATTGTGCATTTGTAGAGGTTTGTTTTTTCGCAGAATATCTTTATTGTTACTATTCAGCGGAACACTGTCATTGTGTTACAGAATGCGGTTTTTGAGTGAAGTCTGCATTTCTTCCTCATTTCCTGATGGGTGTTTAGGAAATGCCAAAGCTATTCAAAGGATGAATGAATTCTTCCTGTTTACTGGCCTTGTCAACAGCACTCTGTCAATACTTTGTTGATTTTTAGCAGTTCTGAAAATATAATTCCACAAAGGCACGAAAAAGGTCATATTAAATTCAAAACTAGTGTGCCACAAGGGTCTGTGGAAGAGTCTGCATCTTGGGGGTGTGCAAGGATCCAAAATGGCAAAAATAGGATTGGGGGCACTCTGCGGTTCTTCTGTGTCAACATAGGAATGTTGAGTGAATTTCGGCTCTTACTTTACACTGAGTTCTCTATTACCCATTCAATAGCCAAGTATAAGAAAATAGGGCTAGCAGATTGGACTAACTTGCTTTGCCTCGTTTTTTGTTATACGACACAGATGTATTGTACAGTGTAGCTTTGGAGTGTAGGAACTAAGTGTAGCTTGTATCAGAGAGTTTTTCGCAGTGACGGTCATTTGATACAAAGAACCTTACAAATGTTTCTCTTAAAAATGCAGTGTATCTTGTGTTCTTGATAATGAGGAAAGCAATCACTAATGTTGTTTGTAGGGAGGTCATTTGAGGCCAAGTCCTTTTCTGCCTTTTGAGCTACAAAAAAAAGCTGATCTGGGGCACTGTTCAAATATCTTTCCTGAACTTGGAGGAGGGACAATGAGGGAAGTCCTCTGTCCATCCCTGTGATGTCAGCCAGATGGCAGAGTGCCGTGCATTGAGACATGCGAGAGGACACAGGGACCTCAGCCAGCCATAGATCGTTAAAACAGTTAGAAAGCAATGAAGGATTTGTAGGGCTATTCTTTAACTGAGGAATGGCATTGACCATGTATAATGGGAGGGGGGGTCTTCAATCTGGACATGTCTCGCCATTGTCGGCCAGTGACGGATGTCCCCATTGCTTCACACAGCATTAGCTTGTAGAGAAGTAACTCAGGGTGAGGCTGAAAAGGGATCGAAAACAAGTTGTGTAGTGCAGAAAATGCCACAGTACTTTTTTTGGATCACTAATTGTTAAAAGGATGTGAATCCTTTGCTTATTGAACTAAAAGAAGACAAATCCCTTCTGAATCGATCCTTCTACATTAATTAAAGTTTTAGCTGGGAGTGCCCCCTAATCTGCTGGGTACCGCTTTCTCACTTGGCTTTTTACCACACCTCAGCTCCCTGCTTTCCAGGATGTGGTGCAACGACCTGCATTTCAGCCAGCCAGTGACATTGGATTCATGGTGGCCATTTTCTCCCCTTTTCACTAATCTACTAAACATAAAATTCCTCAGTGATTTCATTCTGTGTAGTTGCATTGCAACTGGATCTCAGAGATTCCTTCAGGGATGCCAAGGCTTTGCCGATAGCCAGTGTATCCCAGTTGGCGTTTCAAATTGGCCTTTGGACATCATTTCAAATAGACTCTGAGTCACCATTCTGACTGGATCAGAAAGTAACCGATTAAAATGTCAGCCACATATCGAATGTTTTGTCCTGGTATGATTCACCACGATTTCTGCATCTTGTGGTTTGTCACTGAGATGCTGATGATTCCCAATGATTTATCTGTAGTGTACCATATAACCATGACTTTTTCCCCCTAAAGTGCTTCAATGTTTATGTACTTTGAGGAATTTCATGCCTGTGCCATTCAAATGTAAATATGTGCACACAGTAAAGCCAATAAGATTATCAATGGGCCCTATACATAGTCTGAAATCCTTTGCAGGTTAGGGCTGTAGTTTCAGAATAAAGGAGACCAAAGGGTTACAGCAGTGACTGTAAAAAGAGGCTGCTTGCTGGTCAACAAAGGAACTGGGACTCTTTTCAGCCACTGGCTTGCTAATTGAGGAGCTGACATTGTCTTCTGCCGAAAAGCCTCTTTGTTTGGCCCCGTGGTTTGTGAGTGAATAAGATGGTTCTGATATAGCTCTGGGCCAAAACGTCACCCCTGCCATCATTTCTTTCCTTGTTACACAAGATTGAAATGTCATCTGTACTTCTGTGTGTGCTTGCATGTGTGTGTGTGTGTGTGTGTGTGTGTGTGTGTGTGTGTGTGTGCTCGCACGTGAGTAAATGAGCACCATGATCTCCTGATAGCTCTAAGAACACGTAAGGTGCTAAATGCTTCTCCTATTACTGTTTCTTCAAAATCGGAAAAAAAGGTTATAGTCTAGTTACTAATCCTTAAGTATTTGATTTCATTGACAGTCAGTAACTAGGCAACAGGGATTATCACTGAATAATAGGCTGTGACATTCACTATTCCCTGGAATTCGATGCCAGCTTTGAACATCAGGTTTTATGGCCTTTTATATTTGGATTTAATGGCCCTTGTCCTCTTAAAATTATTCCTAGTTCCAAAGTCAATTGGGCAGCTTTCTTATTGCTCGTAAATTTGAAAATGAATGTAGTCACACCATGGGTTGTCTTTGCAGCTCTTCTATTTGTCAAGAAAGTTAAACTGGGAATTAACTCCTTTGTCGCATATGCTGCTTAAAGATACCAGTTATTTATTCAAAGCTAAACAAATCCAACACTAATTTGTGTAGTTCCTTGCATTTACTTAGCAGGTACTGTTATCCAATGTCACGTACAATTGAGAAAGGAGGGTCAGCCGATTTCTACTGCAGTCAGGGTTAATGGCCTTGCTGGAGGGCCCGACGGTGACATCACTCTGCTACCAATGTGACTTCAGCCAGCGACCTTCTGGTCACAGGCAGAGTCTGACAAAGCAAGATTGAAAGTTTTCAATACAAGGTCTCCAGTTTTTTGACGTAGCTCGGCCTAGCTGGACACTGTTCATTGCAAAATGTGTAACATACACACTGCTTGGTCTACTTCGCCTTTTTTGCCGGCAATAACTCTCAAATCAAATAAGATGGCTCTCAAATTAAATGCAATGGACTGTTATGGAGGAAACCTATACAAAAGAAAGATCTAGAATGTTTTCTTAACACAAGGACTGTTAAATACCACCTCCACCATGGGGGCACAGCATGGCCTATACGGCTTATTCTTAGCAGAGATCTGCTCAAGACCCAGCAGTTGGGAAATGGAGTGACTGGCCCTTAATAGGCCTCCCGCAGGTGGGGATAATCATTACTTAATTGATTGATTGACGCTGCCCTCATTGTTTTGCAGTGGCAGGTTGGCACCGCCCACAGCTGCCCGTTGTGACATGCTGTGTAGGAGTCCGTGTGGAAAAGCTTGTGTTCTGCATATTACTATCCATGTACTAAAGTGGGATAAGGACTTAAGTGGCATTCAAGAACAAATTTTTTGGACTGTGAATCATTATAAAAACTATTCTTGCCTACTGGTTCAGAGTTGTACAGTTCTTTCTTAGTGCAAATGGGAGGTACTGCTTTAGCTTATTTTTCTGGTGGATTCCCCTTCCTCAGTAACAAATACAGGGCAAATTGTTTTTTCACTTTGGTAAATCTGGTCGGAGGGGACTAAAACGAGTTGCATACTTTATTTTATTCCTAGTTAATTTACCTGTAATAAATTCACGAAGACGTCAGTGACGGTTCAGTATGAGGTTGAAAAATGTCCATTGAGATGTCTCCTGATTATATATGTTTTAACGGGAATGCAGTTTTGTGTTAGGACGCAAATGCACTTTTCTCATTATTTTTCATCTCCCTGATGGAATATCTTATTTGCTCTGCAGCCAAAAGGGGCAGTATGTTAAAGCGATTTACCTCTGATCTGTTGTATGGATTTGCCAGCATTGTAAATTTTCTTCATAAATTTTGGGCCTGCAGAGACAAGCATGCATAGTGCATTTTTACTTGTTTTCGTACAGTGACCAATAATATTATTTAAGTCATCTCAAGCCAAGGTGTGTAATTAGGACTGCCACTGACATTTCTCTTCATCTTGAAATATTGCATTGCATGTTGAAAAAAAAAATTAAGTAAACTGCGGAGATCAAAAACTGCATTGTGTGTGAATGTTCTTCAGCTTACCTGGATAGCTAACTCAGAGGAAACATAGCACTATTTTCTTTATCAAACCACTGATGCAGAGTTAAACCCTAATTAGAAGGACAATCAAAGATATTGCAATTCCAGACAGACATCAAAGACATGAAATACAGCTTATATGTAAAATCTCAGTAATACTTCAGTTAATATTGCCTAACCTGTAGCTAAATCCTACTGTAAGCACATTTGTTTTAAAATGAGAGCAGATAAGCAAAAGTGGTACAACACAGAATGTTTGGTAATTACTGAACTTGCTATCCCATATTTCTCTAAATGACACATTTATTTAGAACCTTTGGATGGCTGATTTTTCTACTATGAGCAAAAACTTGGAACAGCTTGTATTTGGTGACGTTGTGACCTTGTGTTATTCATAAAACAGGATGGCTCCCCGTTGATTTGATCCTTGTGTCGTCCCTTGAAAATCCCAGACATTGCTTCTTAGACATTACTTAGTCAACCTTAATACTTTATTTATAGTTGAATGATTAGTATTTGTCATAAAATAAACTGAAGGAATTAAAATCTCTTAGACACATTTTCTCAAGGCAGTTCCTCCTCATTACCATTGACATTCATCACTATTATGAATTATGGTTTCACTCCAAAGCCTCTACCAGCCCTTGCCAATGGAATTCTGAAGCCTCATTGTGAGTTGGGCTCCCCTTGTCAGGTGCCAGGGATTATGGGTGTAATTAGTATGCTCCTCTGAAAATGACAATGGCTTGGTTTGTTCCCACTGCTATCTGCATAGGAGATCAGCTCAGCTCCTTTTATTTGAAAATAAATGTATTTTTTTCTCTGTCCCATAGTCACAATGTTTTAACTCTGCTTGAGGTCCCCAAAAAAAGTCTAGCTCCTAACATACTGACATAAAACAGCCTTTTTCCTGTCTGCGGTTTTACTTTAGAAGTAGTATTATTGTGTTTTAGAGTGTTCATTTTAAGTTTTGTTTAGAGTCTAGGGCATACAAATTTGTATCACAATGAAGTTTCATAACTGGACAGTTTATGACAGTGTCTCATTTCGAAGCAGGATTGATCAGTTGTAGCAAGAAGAAAAGGTACCAAGTTTCTTTAAATTAGTATTTAGTAGCTGCAGGGTGTGGGGAACACTCCAGTGATCTGAACAAGCAGAGATCTCAGTGAATTCCCAGTGCAACATGAGCACAACTTGCTGCTTGAAATTCATTTTCATGGAAGCACAAGTGTCTTTTGGAAGAGTCCGGCTTTGGGCTGAACTGGTTCAAGTGGCCTAGATGGCCAGTGAAAACGCAGACTTCCTTTGATGTAGTGCTGTTCAGTTTTATACCCATGCTGTGTCATACAGAATGAGACTCATTCAGCAGTACTGAGTATTATTACTGAAGACATTTTTTCATCGCAGCACTAAGAATTGGCAGCCTACTCCTTGCTTGCCCTTTAGGTTAACACATGCTTCACAAGGAGATGGACACAGACCTTATAGACACCCAATGAATAAAGTATTCATAATCCTCAGACGATTCATCACAAACTTCATTATGTTTACATCTGCATTACTGTCCTGAATAAAGAGGCAAAGTTGCCCAGCCTTGGAGAGAGACATGCTGGCTCTTGTTTTGTTTTACAATCAAAGTATTAAGCTATTTTTTTTGCAGATGTTTGGTACTGCATTATTTAAAGAGATTTTTGAGATGTGGATATTACCTCACGGCACCTTAAATCAATTAATGATGGTATTTATGGAGACTTACTTGTAAAAACTCATATACCCCCTAAGGTCTGGACATAATGACTTTCATCGCACTTTCCATTATTTTTTTTCAAAAATGACAGAAGCCTATATTTTTGATATGTTGTCGTGTTATATTAACTAATGGTCTTCAGCTGAAGCAGGGTAATTTTATTTACACTTCATGTAAGGAGTTTGTGGAAGTGTGAACCTTGTTTTCTGGTTTTGGATTTGTGTTACAGCTATTATTTATGGTTCATTATCCTACTGAGCACGAATACAGGTAAGAATTATAAAACTAAAGTACTGTTTGTGCGTATTTTCTCATTGTGTTATTAAAGTACCAACCAAATATTGGCATCTGGTTCAAAATAAATTCAGAAAAGGTCTTGCAAAAGCTTAGGACCGTAACCCTTTCAGTGAAGACCAAATTAGAATGTATAGCCCCAGGGAAGCTAAGTGTTCTTTCTAGATTTTTGTCGCTCATAACTCCTCTGTAAGCACCCGGACCTGCACCTCAGGCTGCCTGAGCTCACATCGCTTGGATCACAAAGGGTGTGGCTCTCTTGGGGAGTACAGTTGTTGGCAGCTGTCCTGGAGACGTTCAATACTCCATCCAGCAGACCACAATGGGGTGAAAAGTACACAGACAAGAAACTTTTTTTGCTTAATAAAGTCTGCAGAGACCTGTCAGGTGCCTGAGGTATGGTTGGGTTGAGTGTTGACACACTGGGGTGGGGGAGGAAAAAGACCCTCTGAGTTAGCGCTTCACAGATCCATCAGGTGCACCTTGTCCCGACCCATGCTCTCAGGTATTTGGCTACATTCCTTTTGTCCTTTTTGGCTGCCCGCCTTCCTGCTCTAGTTACAAATTGTTGCTCAATGCAACTGACCTGTGCAAAATATCTAAGCGTGAGCCTCCTTCAGGTAACTTATTGAGCCAATTTCGTGATCACCGAGCCGAAGACGTCGAACAGCAGGCCTTTCCAGCCGTTCGCTGTGCCCCTCGGTTCATTGTAATTCCTGCAGATGCACAGTTATATCTGTGGATCACCCTCGCCGAAAAGCACGCTGCAAGTTACCAGGCTAAAGGTCATGGCTCTGACTGACAGCTAGCCTGTGCTTTTGAAGTTGCCGGCAAGCTGTGTTTCAAAGTGTATTTTGGCTTACGGACGTTTAGGGTTTCTCAACTCTCGTGACTTCTGTTTCGTTCCGATAAGTTTTTCAATTTGCACAATAATCTTTGTACCTCCTAATTCCATCAAGGCAGGATGTATAGAAAGTCAGTTCTCAGAAATACAGAGTGTATGACAAGGTGTATGCTATGCAGAATGGCAGAGAAGCTTGTTCTTCCTAATCAGAATACATATGGCTTGTATACATCTAGGGGCAGGATGAGTATATTTCGGAGGCAGGTATTCACATGCACCCAGTTTCTTGAATTCTGGGATACTTCATGGTCTTTTTTTAGAATATATCAGTTTCAGCAGGAGCAGATAAAGAATGGAAGCTATCCTATCTATCTATCTATCTATCTATCTATCTATCTATCTATCTATCTATCTATCTATCTATCTAATCTCTGTCTCTCTGTCTGTCTATCTATCTATCTATCTATCTATGTCTCTCTCTGTGTCTCTCTCTCTGTCTCTCTCTGTCTGTCTGTCTATATGCTGATGATCAATAGGAATGGGGTCTATGGGGACATTGCCTTGATGTAATTTTATGTCTTTTCTTTTCTCCTCTGGTTATTCATTTTTTTTTTAATGTTCGATTTCCCTCTCTTGACTGTCACACGCAGTTATGCTGAATATCTGTAGAGGCACTGCCTGAGATATTGAAGAGAAATCTGGAACCAAATTTTTTAGGGACTCTTAAAATCAACCAAACTCGTCCCTCCCCCCCACCACCACCACCCCAGCCATCTGATCACTTCAATTGCAAATACGGCAGTGTATATTTATGTTATTTTGCTCCGTGTTTGCATTTACTTTGAAATCGCCCATCACAAATTGCTTTTTTGTTTTTCTAGTCTTGTGCTGTTTTATTTATCTTTTAATGAATCGTCTATTGTCAGTGGGGGAGAAAGCGAGCTGATCAGTCCCCTTTCTCAACGCCAGCCTAAATCTCACTCCTAAAGCACTGCCCTGGAGGCTACTTTTACCCCCACGCCTGACTTGCGTTGAGGTGGCTCCTTTATTCCTCTGCTGCCTCTGCTTCCCTCCACTGGTTTTAAATGGTTGTGAGAACGCCGGCTGAAATTTAAGCGGAGGTCATTTTGAAAGGCCACTGCCATCTCTATGGATCCAGCGGGGTCTCCTAGGAAGAGAACTGCTTCTCCTAGGAATGCATATTGGAGACAATAAGTGACACTCTCACCTCAGTTTGTGTCCGAGGGGCTGTAAGGATAGTAGCTCTCTGGGTTATCGAGTTTAAAAGTGCTCATGCTCGAAGTGAGGTTTTAACCGAGAGATTGGGCATCTGTCCTTTGCTGCCATAACAACTGTGTCATCATTCTTTAAACCTTTTACTTAAAGTAATCTTCGATGAGAAACAAAAGCATTCACTTGACCCTTCTCAGTCTTTTTGCTCTGACATCTGTTTTGGTGACTTCTCCTGGTCTTGTATTATAGGGTTTAGAGTCCTACAGTAAATATCCTTGGGCCAGCCAGTGATGTAAAACTTAGCAAACATGAATTAAGTGAAATAACCTGCACACCTCTGTGATGAGGAGTCGGGAGCAGGAGTGGATTAAGTTCAGGTAGTGATTGGTTTCAGAAAAGCAGGCAGATATTTGCAATTCAGAACCATGAGAAACAGCTTGAGAAATGAAGGGGGTACTGCCTGGCCTTACTCCCCGTCAGTTTATTTTCCTTTGATTATGTGTCTGACCTGCGTTTAAACAATGTAGGAAATAGGAAACATTAACTAAAGATTTGTCTTAGGTCAAAATTCGTTCAACGGGTTGCATTTGCAATTTGCGAAACTCTTTGTAACGATCAGATGCTTATCTCATATGCATCCTATAAATATACTGGAAGACTGCAAATTATGTTGAATTACGCGATAAACAGAAATGGAATTTGACTTCACTTGCAACAAATTTTGTAGCCAAAATTTACTTAACTCTTCTTTTGGTCTGAAATATAAGACTGCTAGTTCTTAGGACATCAATACCTGGACAGTTTGGATGATAAACTTCATTTGCATTGCGCTAATTAAGAGAGCTTAATAAGTTAATTATTGCTAAGTTGTTTCTTTTCTGTTGTACTATAGCTATCCGTAATTGAGTTTCCTTTTACTCCCCCAGGAAACAAGAGTAAGTTTGGTTTCAGCATCAGTGTGGACCAAATCATCCCCCAGCCCCCCACCACCCTCAACACACTTGATATTTCCACAATATTGGTCTGTGCCCAAATCTACATCCTTGCCAGCAAACCAAAACTATGATAACCTTTTATAATACATAAATGCCCCAGGATACTTTACTATACATGTTATGGTGTTGGATGGTACTTTTTCATCCTGTTATCTTCAGATCATTTAAAAAGAATTGTTACATATGTTAACTGAACCGCAAACCATAATATGCCATCACTGCAAATTTAAAGGGAATGGAATCTATGCACCTGCTGTTAAATTGGAACCGTCAGTGAAATGCTTTCCCAGGTCTTCTACTTCCCATCTTTTTCAAACACTTTTTTTATTATCTTCTGGCAGGACGCCCATGTTTTATGTAATTTACTGCTTACCTGGAAAAGGCAATCCACCTGCTAATAAACATTTTCTTTCATTTCTCACTATGAATTTAGTCCAAACAGAATAGTGTGTGGTTGTTTTAAGATCACAAAAGTGTCAGGGCTTTGTTAAAGTCTCAACCAAAACTCTATTTAGATGTGTTATATTGATAAAGGAACAGTTCATGCTTGCAAATTAATATGTGTGGTTCAGATGATGTGATTCTGCTTGGAGGATCGGAAAACACAGTACATGTATGTGAGAGACAGATGAATGGCTACAAGTGTTTGGTTACGAACATTATTGATGAAAAGTGTGTAACCAGTTATTGAAAATATGGAGATAGTTACTTATTCACTGTTGCATAGCTTTATTTACTAAACGGCTTGCATTAAGAGCAATAATCTTCATTAAATGTTCAGGTTTCTTAATGATCCTGATGACGATGACATTTATGATGATGATATGATGGTGACCCTGAATAAGAGAAGCGGTTTCAGAAATGACATAGATGATGTGATAGCTTGTTGACATAAGGCTCCTTGACTGCAAATTCATTAGCTGGAATTGTGATTTGCTCCTGGCTCTGTCTGGCTGTCGCATCCAGACATGAAATGGGCCGTGCCAATTAGGCCCAAAGCCTTTATCTTTTGTTAGGTCATGAGCAGTTTTATTCTCACGCAGGCTGAGCCTACATGGCTGGAATTTTTTTGGGAATGTCTTTTGTTCCAGCAGAATAATTAAGCTGGAATGTCCCCTTCAGGGGGTCTTATGGTGAGAGGTGAGGGCAGAGGAGAGGAAGGATGGAGCGGAGAGCAGAGGGGAGGAAAGGAGAGGGGTCAAAAGGTTTGCTCCCTATCTACAGTATATGTTAGGTACAACTCTCATTCTGCAGTGCTAGCTGTATGGGTTCTTCCCCATTAATATTTCTTTGTTCAAGGAACATTTACCGAAGATTAAGGTACGGAAATGTTCAGAGTGCCCAGGTTCCCCAGAACATAATGCCACCACTACAACTGCTACCACAACTAAGAGTAATAAAATAAAAATGAACGCTAGGCCATGGTACAGCAGCTGGCCACATTGTTCTTCATGCCTTGAAGCCTTGGATGGTGCCTTTGCAGTAAACATATATAGGTGTTTTATAAAAAGATATTTTATGATACACCAATATTTTTCAACATTAAGTACGATAAAAGGATCTGCGGGTAATAATGTTATCGTGCTCACAATAACAAAGCCTTGGTTAAAACGTAAATCATGGAAACTAACGTTCCATTAACGTTACAGTAACGTTACTGCCAGCTTGGAGAAGACCTTCACATAATGTTAGCTAATATTCTGGGAACGTTCCCTGTTAGCTGAGTTATGGAATGGTAATCAAGTGACTCTGGATTTCCCCAGTACTGTCTGTGGCTTTCTCCTTGATTCGAGTGGCGATGTCTGCATCTGGCTGCCTCGACTGCATGAGTCATCAAGACCTGGGTGTTTGAAGGACCCGCCAGTGCTCGTTCGTTTTTGCCACTTCCCTGAGCACCGTTTCATAAACAAGCACCATAGGAGTGTTCTGGTGATGGGGGTTATAAAAATCAAGTGCATGTTAACAGTGAAATATTTGATTTTTTGGGTTCTGAAGTTTTGTTTCCTCTGGCTTGGGAAAGTATGGAAATGTAAACTCTTACTAGGTCGCTAAACAAAAAGGATTTAGGGGTATGTTATGGGAGACGCTTTGTGGCACAGTGGGACTTGTCTTGACCAGTTTAGCATGATGTATGATATTTTCCCTGGGAACAACACGTGGGGTCAGAGCCTGAGCTCCAGGGTCAGCCGAGGGCACGCAGAGTCAGTTTCTCATATAGTTATAATCGAAGTTTCATCTTTGCTTTTAGTTCTGCATGTTTAATCACGTTTTTTTTGGATGTACAATATTTGAATGGGAGGGTTACAAAAAGATATTGCTTAACGCCCCCCGCCCCTACTTTTTGAAAACGATCTTCCTGGGGTGACTGCATGTGCTCATGGAGATATTATGAGAACTTGCATCTTTTTAATTTTAGATTGAATTTTCCATGTTGCAGCTGCGCTGACCTGATGTTTTGCGCTGTTGAAACATGCCTTGTAGGTTTGTGCACTGACAGAGAAATCTTAATCATGATCTAGGTTTATTGTATTTAGCCCAGGGAAAAGGGGTATTGAGCAAGAGTGTGAATTTGGTGCTGGGGCGACTGTAAGTTTACTGAACTTAAGCCTCGCTGGTTTCTTTTTGCCAGCTAAATAAGCCACACAGGATGCAATGTAAACAGTCCCCGATAAGGCATAAATATTTATATGGGTGGTCTCGCACACACAGAGCTCCTGAAGGTTCTTTGCTGTCGGAGTCCACAAGGTATGAGTCACTCATACCCATAGATTCCATTTTACCTTCTGATTCGGGAGGAGAATGTGAGGCGTTGATGCCTATGCCTGATTTGTGAGCACATGTCTCAAGCTTCAGGCTTTAATCTTTATTATCTTTGGCACAGCTCCTCCTAACCTATGAGCAAAGGAAAAGCAGTTTAGATTATGGATCATCTGATCATATATATTTTTTTTGATGCCACAAGCTATATTATATGAAGGGGTTTTCAGTCTAAAGGACGTATGGCAGTTTGATTTCAGTGCTATGTTTTGCCTTTGTGTTGCAAAAAACAGTGTTGCCTGAAGGAACAAGGCAATTCAATGCATGACACATGCAATTAAATGAGTCACAGAGAGACCTAATTGTAAGAAAAAAAATGTGTGCAGGAGAAAATCAGGAGTGTAGTATTGGTGATATGTCCTAACAGGTCAACTGCTGTCCCAAAGTCTGGATTTTGTTAGACAGTTAAATCACACAGGGGGGCATAAGCATATGGGGACCACTTGTCTGAAAATGATAAGATCAAAGATCGGTTTGTAATTATACAGGCTGCCGTGAAACTACTTGAGAGGGTCGTGGCAGATTCTAACATCGGGATCTCAAGTGGGGGAAAGACAAGTTAGAATAATGGTCAGCATTACACACAAACTACAAAGTCGGCGATGTTATGTCTTCCCTCAGTGACTGTATGAGCTTGGGGTGCTTACGTATCTAAATATATACATGTATCCCCATACACTCAAGTGGGTGTTTCCTCTGGATTCTCTGGTTCATGTGGGAAGCCCCTTGTTTTTCAAGCTTCCGTTACTGATTTTCTCTTGGCAAAGTGGGTGGCTCCGTCGACCTTGAAGCTCTGTGTGAGTTTCACCGCGGCACCTTTGACTCGCCCACATGTGTAAATCTCCAGCGATAGGCACGGAGGGAGAGCAACAGAAAAGCACGTCGCTCTGGCTCAGTCTAATCCGCTGCCGTCGTCGCAGGGAGTTCCTGCGGCACGGCCTCTGAGACGAGGCATGCTAAGTGTGGAGATGAAGCGGAGGCTGCCGCAAGAGAGAAGAGAGAATTAGAGAGCATGGAAAGGAAACAGTTATGTGAACTTGGTATAGTGTCGATGATCCCTGAAAAGTGGCCACTTTTTGTGGGGATGGTACTATTCTGTAAGACTGGACAAAAACTTTGTCAGCGTGGGGTTTGTGCTGTAACTCTGTTTTCTTTCCTTTTCATTATTTTCATGGGCAGCCTTTGGTCTGTCTTTGATCCCCACAACTAAAAGCTGGCCAGAGGCAATTAACTGCCCCCGCGCTAAGAACAGGACGCCACCCTCCTCAGACCCCCTGCATGGCCGGAAAATAGCCATAAGAGGAGATATTTTCTCCCGCTGCCAAAGTCCATTATTTTGACAGTTGCCAAAAGTCAATCTTGAGAGAGGATAGCATATTGTTTTAAGGCAAATACTTGTCATTGAATGTCAGTGTAAGAGCTTTTGCTAACAGCATCACTTGGCAAACTTTGTTAACTCAGAATGTAATGTCAGAAACATACATAAGCTAGTCTGGGTAGAGGTTTGAAGGTAAGGTTTGTCCTTAAAACACGCTCAAGGTTATTAACACTCCATGCATTAACGCTCTCTGACTTAAGATCATCTGGGACTTAATGGTATGTGCAAAGATAACCACGCGCTGGTAATTTCCACTCAGACGAAAGGGTTAACAATTCCCTAGGTGCACGTGCATTGCTCACTGTTATAGTGCTCTGACCACAGAGTAACTGTTAAAAGAGTTGAGCATTTCATGAATTTAGCATGTCTAAAATGTATTATGTTGTTCCATTTTTTTTATGTGGCCATTCGTACCCTTCTATGCTGTACTGCGTTTAAATCTTGAGGGGTCATTGAAGCAAGTTCGTCTCGGTCACCGCCTTTAGTCAAGGATACTGAGCAGCACTTGTGTGGTAGGGCGATGGTCTTTACCCTGTCGAGCCAGCTCTTGGCTTTGGTGCAGACCTGTCCTGCGGCTTCTCTTCACGATCCAAAGCTTTGGCGCGTTTTTCATGGGGGGGGGTGTGTGGCGGGTGGGAGCTTTTCAAAGAATCCTGCATTTCAGAACAGTCAGCTATTGTTTGAGAGCCTCCCCCTGTTACCTTTCAGTTTGAAAACCAAAGAGAAGACTATCCTTCAATGGGCAGACCGCTGGCCCCCTCCACACGGGACTGTGCTTTGTGGGAGGTGCAGGTTTCAGCATTATGCGTGTCAGGTGGACGTGCCGCTTGTGTTCGGCACTGAAGTGGACCCAGAAGCCACGTTTCAGCTATGCGGGAGACAACGGCTTTGGTCTGGACCCTTAGGTGTTCCTATTTTGGGTCTCAGCCAGGTAGATCGGGGTTAAGTGCCTGGTTCTAGTACCAATTCCACCTTTGTGTGTTATAGTCAGCATCAGCAAAAAATTTTGGATGAGCTTACACAGTCGTTTTTCATATATTACTCGTCCAATTTAAATGTGTCCCAACTGTGAATTTTAAAAGCCGGAATTATTTCATTCACTTTGCTTTGTCTGTGCATTGAAGTGCACAGCTTCAGTAAGCCTGAGATTTTATTTGCCTGCTCAGTTTAAACCCATTGTATCCTAAGCCCTGTGCTTGGCCTTTTGAAATAGCTGGTCTTTGATACACCCAAGTGTGCAATCCTTGGAATATATAGTTGCAGGTGAATGATTAACGCTCCTATAACTGCTGGGGCATTTTATGTATATGAAAGAGCTCACGGCCTTGGCCCTACCTGTTTGATTCCGAAAGCCTTTCACTCTGCAGCTCTATGTACAATTTCTTTCAACCTGTAGCGATTTCAGCACTCAGATTGCACCCATTCACAGGCTGAAAAGATTAAATGTTCCCTTGTCTCCCCCTACTGGAGGTGTGTTAAAAGAAGGAACCCTTCTCCTTTTTAAAGATCTGTTATTCTTTGACCACGGATGACAATCTTAATAAAACATTTAATGAAGAATCAATCTTCCAATGAAGGTCTGGGAGATAGTTTGCCAAGTTTTTAATATTTGTTTTTATTGTTTTTATCAGTAGGATTTTATTCTTGCCTTTATTATTTTCTTTCATGAATTTCTGATGTTAATTTTACCTTCTGAACAAGATTCCATTTTAAAAGTCTTATTTGCTGGGGAGCCAATGAAATGAAAGACTATGTTCTTTTGTGTATATTATTATTTATGGAAAAGAAACGCCGTGTGGCATTTATGGAACATAGGTCAAGGGTCGGTCAACTGTTGTCTGGCCCCCCTGCCCTTTTGTGTGACCACCTGGTACTCAGTCTACCACTTCATCATCCGAGTCCATAATTGCTGGCTCCGTCTGTACAGCATTGTCTCCGCTACTGTGTCTCACATGACATACCTTTTTAACACCTAGAGTACAGGCCGTTGTTTAGACAGGTGCCCCTTTGTTGGGAATAAAGTATACTTTTCCCTTTACAGTGGAACAGTACTCCCCTTCTCAATGGGAGAAATTGTCTGGAACTCTGCTTATTGCAATCATTACATTATTGACTCATAGATAATGTCACAAGTTTACTTTCCTAAACAAGATTTGTTGTTCATAATTTTAGCTGTGTTTATGAATATTGATATATAGATACATGTTTGGTTCTCCTTTTTATTGCATCTTTTTTTGTCATCTACGCTGTAGGTGTCTCCTTTTAGGTGAGGGGGGGCTTTAGAGTAAAGATCGAGAGGAGTCAGCTGAAGGGTGCTGAGTTGTGGGTTCGTAAGAGAGCTGTAGCGGGCAAGTCCCTCTAGGGGGCAGAATCAGGGCATGCTGAAGTGATCGTTCCTCCCAGCTGACTTGTAAACATCTAGGGATCCCTTACGATGAGTTTGTTGCCGTGGGAAGAGAGGTCAGGTCGGACCTGCTTGCTGGACCTGGGATCGCACTGCGGAACTTATGACAGTGATGACAAGTTTTTCCCCAATACTTTTATTCACTTTTTCCTCCCCTGAGTGTGTGCATCATAAAACTGCCAAGATGATATTTCAACACAGGAAGTTTTCCTGATACTCCGAGCAGCATCGGCTCTGGCGAACATACAGTACTGACAGAAAACGGCAGCGGGTGTTCCTCAGAATGAAGCCATCTTTGTTTGTTAAACAGTCGATCATTAATGCACTCGCTGAAGGGATGGTGATCGATGCCGTTCCCTGCTAATGGTGTAGTTATTCACTAGTTATCTTCATTGTTTGTCAGTGAATCATGGGTAAAAGACTTTTTATCAGGCACTTAGCTTTCACTCAACTAACAGCAATGACTGCTGACATCTCTCTTCTTTCAGTAACTGGAACATAGTAGACTTTTGGAAAGCACAGCCAAAATCTTGTATCACTGTATTATCGAAATGAAACTGTATATAATCTGCCCTCCAGAATGCCTTTCATTTTCACTGCTCCTCTTAGCCAGGATAAATGTCTATTCTGGTATGTATTAGAGATCTATGCAGAGTGAAGTAGTGTTGCTCAGATTAAAGTTTCAACATTCCATTCTGAACAACATTCCTTGATTGGGCTTTTCACCGATAAAACAGGAGGCTCTCCTACCCACTTTTACAGCCCTTAGATACTCATTTATTCTTGGTACTATGGCCAGAATGCGAAATGAGTGACCGCAGCCTCTGTGGCTACATCCGCATTAAGAAGAAAGTCCGCAAGACTTTGGTGTCTTAAATCACCCTTAATAAGTTAATGTGTGTGATTGCATGCATGTGTTTGCCCAGTGACGAACTCCTCCGCTTCCTGACATAAGCTCTATTCTCACCATGACCCCCTACTGAGTACGCGTTTCCAAAACATAACTGAAGCACAAGGGTGTTTTTACCTCTTGGACCAGAAGAGGGAGTCTCTGGGCCATGCCATTTTGCTTTTGTTCATATAATAATAAAAGATCGATAATTTCAGTGTATGGTAAGGTTGAAATGTATATGTATGTTCTATAGTCCTAAAAATAGCAGTGATGAAACTGATATAACTGCCAGTACATACAGTAAAGTGGACTTTGTCGTGTGTCTCAAATGCAAATATTGTGGTGTATTTCGCATGTTAAGATACTTTTACATCTGGAATTACCATTAAAATAAATCCTAAAAGATGTTTAAATGCTTTGGGCTTATGATGTATGCAACTTCGGTATGTTAATGGAGAAAAAAAAAACTAGGAACGAAGATTTAATACTGTTGGATTTACACTGCTATGGCTTGTTACTGCTTCTGCCTGCCTGTACAGGACAGCCAGAGCCCACAGGGCCTGTGGCTTTGGGGCGATGTGTCTATAGGGTGTTATCTTAGAAGAGAGCGCTGATTTGATGTCTGCAGGACAGGTATAGGGTCCAAACTCTACTGTAGATGTGCCGCTTTCCTGCGGCATGCAGCGGTCAGGAATGCCAAACGTGTTTTTCTTACTTTTAGGACTCAGTCCCATTCAGTGACTCCGTGAGGGAACGGGAAGCAGACACCAGTTCAGGCAAGCATTTCTTAATGAAGATGAAAAGAAAATCTGTGCCTGTAACAAAGACCATGTGCTCGAGTGCTGCCCCCTAGAGGATGAAAAAGTTGCTGCGCGTTTCTCAGAGTGCCTGCAAAGGTTATGGATATATTCCTGGCTTCTTCTGCTTCATACTATAAAGAGTACTGCTCGTTGACGTTTGTTCATGTTGATTCCGTCTAATGATTCAGGATCACACTTACATAAAAAAGACATTATGTGGTTTTATTTAACTGCCTGGTTTAAACTGAATATCTCTTTTTGCTTGCTCACAATCATCATCCAGCAATTGTGAGTGCAGTGGCACTGGTCCAAGGGGCAGCTGTTTGGGGTTTATACCGCTGAGGCCTTAAATCTCTTGCCCTCTTACCTCACCATCTGACCATCTGTGTCCTGCTCCAGATGATAGGAAGCAAGTTTTTTGTTATTATTATTTTGAATTTGGATCATGTGCTTCTCCAAAAATTAAGAATCCCGGCATTTCGATCCTCCCTTTGCTTCACATTGTTGGGTTTATCTCTGGAATGCAAGAAGGTTTTAGACGTTGGCCAATGCATCTGCCTTTTGAGTGGCTCTTAAGTTGTCTGTTTAGAAAAAAGTGAGGTAGGTCTGTACTTAAATCCCCCAAACCTGGCACACTGGGTTTTTCAACACTACAGGAAAGAGGGCTAAATCTGTCAGCGGCCTACAATCAGAGCAAGATTATGGGATGCCATCATAGCTATCTCAGACATGCATCACCTGGACCACCCCTTAGATGGCTAGTGTCCCAGGCTGATCGATCATTGTACTTTTGGCCTTCTTCTTATAAGGAAACTGTGGGAATAGCGGGGTCATAGTAGCCCCCAACCATCAAAGCCCCCCGTCACCCACCCATGCGGAGCAGTTAACATCTCAAAATCACGGTGCTGTCTCCACATTGAACGTGAGGCCTTTTGAAGAACAGAACCCTGCAGGAAAGCTGAAAGGTCTCATGTCAGTGATATGCTGGCATACCTTGTTGTCTTCAGCAGGGCTGCTATAGACAATTTGGAATAAGTGCTTCTATGCCTGTTCAGCTGTGGAATACCAGGCCTGGAAACCTGACCTCTTGGTGAAGAACGAGTTGTGCTAGACTTTTTTGTGTGGTGGCCGGTTTCTAATGCGCTTACGTGCCAGGTCAGCTGGAGCAGCTGTGCATTTCCTACAGTGTTTCTTCTGGTTGAGCAACAGTCAAGTCCTGTGGCGCTGTGAGCACTTGTCTCCCCAGATGTGTGTGTGTGGTGCTCTCTGTGTCCAACTTATGGTCCACAGGCCTGTTTTCTTTTAAAGGTCGGTCATGTTTTGTGTCGGCCAGAGGTTGTGGGCCCTATACCATCTGTGACAAGGATGTGCTTGCTTTTCAATTTATCTTCTGTTGTTTCAGCAGTGAGTTCCACATTTTGTTTAATAGTTTACTCAAGAAACCATGCCAGCACCATGTGCTTATATCAATTAAATATAACCAAATACATAGAACAGCTGCAAGGACAAAATATGAGATATTGTCAGTGTTGTACAACCTCTGTATGCTTTATGCATCATTAGACTGGAATGAACATTCCAACCTATGTTTTATACACAAACATTGATTTGTGGTCAAAATCCAAGTGCAGTATGACAATTAAAATAGATTATGGCATTTAATTGAATATTATATGTATTAAAAATGCAATTTGATGGGCACAGACTTGGAAGTTTAACTGATGACACTTTGTATTTACTGCTCTTTCATAATGCCATTATAATGTATTCGTTGACCATTCAGTGAACCATCGTCATGCATTCATAGAACATTCGTAAATAGCGTGTAAGTATACCCAAACAGCTTTAATATACACTAATTACAAACATTTTATGAGTATAGTCAAGGCAGTAATTATAGTATATATTGGAAAGGACACGTCCCCTGATGGCTGTGTACAATGAAGTGCCCTGTTGTCCTGATGTTTAGGCAGAAAAATGCAGAACCTGCAGGTCTTCGTCCTGTATTGTAATTTTTACACAGAATGTTACGGTAACTCTGCCTTTTTTTCTCTAAAACTTGTTTTGAACCTCAGAAATTATGCCTCATCAAAAAAGGTCTAATTGTTCCCAACAGCTGTCTGCTGGCTTCCGACTGCATCCTTTGTTCAAAGTTGCTGTGGCCTTTTGTGTTGTGTTGAGTGCTGGAGTGTAAGATGGGCACCGGTGCGTCTGTGAAGGAGAGACCCCCACTTCTAAGGCACGGCAGGCCTGCAGCTGGCCTCCTTTCCCAGCTGTTGCATGGCCCATCAGTCTGCAGAGATGCCCCCAGGGAATAGGTGAGAAAGAGATGGTAGTTCAGACAGAAGCAAGTGGGGAAAGCGGAAAGACCCTGAAGCAGCTGCTCGGAGCTGGGGATCATACTTTGTGGGCATATTACATTTTTTGTAACAAGCTGCTGGAACATAGACCTTGTGAGGAATGGAGTCCTACTGCTCTGCCCCCATGCTTCGCGCATACGCTGGAATCCACATATCACACTTAAACCAGAGGTGGAAATTTCAGGTCCAGAAAGTACAAATCTGGATCGAGATTTTGTTTCAAACAAATAGTTTAGTACTCTATAAACTCTATAACTGCGTTTCTTCATACAGAACTGGTTGGTTAAACGATATTCCTGGTCTGGATTTTTACTTTGTGGACCTGAACTATTTCACCTCTTTATGTGAACGTATATCATTCCAAGTACTCGCTTTCAGTATTAATTACTGCATTAATGGAATATCCTGATGTTACACTGTACCACTTTTACTGCAAAGTGTAAATAAACCCAGGCTGTATGGAATGTATGTACCTGGTGAACCCAGTATGCAACCATTCTGGTCTTCTGGTCCTGCCACAGGATTTCTATAAAGTGTGTGTGTTTATGTGTGTGTGTGTGTGTGTGTGTGTGTGAGAGAGAGAGAGAGAGAGAGAGAGAGAGAAGGTGAGGTAGAGCCTCTCTCTCTGTAGACTGAATAAATTCCTGCGATTGAGGACAGCTTTGGAGTCTGCCGGCCAACATACAGATGTTCACATCTGGTTTCTTTCCAGTAATATCACAACTATGTACTAAAATTTGAAGTCTAAATAGGGAAGGAACTTTTGATTTGATAGGGTCATTCAATTTGCATCCTCAAATGCTTTGTCCACCTTCCTTTGAATTCACAGAAGGTTTGCTAGTTGTAATTCCTGATTAATTTAGGGCCGGCACTGGACTCGTATCTGTCTATTTACAGGACTTTTGAGATGGCCCTAAGGATATCCAGCCCAAGAGCAGGATGTTCCTGACAGCTAACGGCAAATCTTACTCATGGGCCCACCGAAAATGTGATTTGATTTATGGCTTGTGGATGTTTCGATGGCTGAGTTCCAGTGAAAGGAAACCAAGAGTAAGAACAATGTAAATGTAGAGAATACAAGTCCTTTGTATGACTGTGGAGCAAGACGAAAACCTCAACAGTGCCAGTTAAACCAGGAAAGAGGAAAACATACTGGAAACAGTGAATGCACGGAGTTAAATGAGTTAAAAACATTCCAAATTTGAAAAAATAATATTAAACTTTTTAACTCAATAATTGGTGCTCAAGGAAACTTCATTGTCTATTGCAAAGTATCAGTAATTTATTTTAGGCACAGCTCATACATAAAACAACATGAACTAATACTGCAAATAATAAAAACTAATTAAACAATCAATCAGTAAGAACCAGTAACAATATTGATTTTGTAACATTTAAGATGCTAATGGACAGGAGTATACATGACCACAAACAGTAACTCTTTTGAGTGTGTGGTGCTCTAGTGCAATTGCAGTCTTTTGCCAGTCAGGGAAAAGAATATCACTAACTTAGGCTTTCTTTGTCAAGTGGTCATCCACTAGATTATAATTAAGCATGTCATCTTTAACCCGGAATCGCCGTTTGAAACAGACTGATAGGATGATTATATTTAGGTCAGACTTTTTCAAAATTATTTTTTATTGCTATGCATTATAGCTTTAAACATATATAAACCAATTCACTCAAACGTATACGCCATGGTACACAGATGGGCAAAACGGATTAAAACGTTTACATGTTGTCAAACACGAAAGCACTTAACTGCATCTATAAATACCTTGAAGACCTTGGAAACCAATATGACGCAGTCGGAATCACTTAGCTTGAATTATGACAAATATGCTGAGTGTTCTTTTCTTCTAAGACCATGAGGAAACAATACTAAAAGGTCAGAAAATTGATAGGACCCCCTGGATCTTCTCTAAAAACTACTAAGATTATTTAGAAATGTGTTCTGCTTATTAGCTTTGTTTCCTTATTCTTGTAAATCATCTGACTTCTTCGCTATAAACCATTTGTGCTAAGGAACAGGTTGCATGCATCTCCCCTCGAAAGTATCCTATTTTTGTAATTCACTTTGTTAAAATCCCTCTTTGAGGTTAAATGCAATACTATCAGCCACAAACTTTACCAGTAGATTGACAGTTATCTCTTTACAGACATAAAAGATATAATTAAAAAACACTGTCAACAAATGTGTACACATTTATAGTTAAGGAATCCAAATGATGCTTGGTGCTGCTTTTGTGCATGTCAGTCAGTCAGTTGGCTTTCGGTGAGTGCAAGCAGATCGTATATTACGACAATGGCAGTGATGCTAATCACAAGTGCCACCCCTGCCAGATGCATTGTCAGGTTTTAAGAGAAGACTCAGCATGGTAGTTAAATGTGGCAGCAATAGCATTCCAGGGAGTGGAGTTGCCATGCTGTTCAGAAGGGTGTCCTAGCTGGAGTAAACCAGGCATTCCCCCTTGTAGCGCATGTTAGTGAATTTGGCTCCCACCGAAGGCTGAATGCACATAGACCCTTTCTGCAGACATGGTAGATTTACAGTAATCGGTAGGCTGATTTTATTAGCGAAAGCATTACGTCATCATAGCCTGCCAAGTTTGCGCCATTGTGGAATTTTCAGAGTTATCCCTTATAGTCCTATCATGCTGTACCCAAGTGAGCAAGAAAGTGAACTACATTTATTTATATTATGTTTACAGTCCAAAGAATCCAAACAGGGAGAGGCAGGCTGCCAACTAAAACCAGTACTGTTAAAGTCATTAATGTGTGGAATATGCTCTCTAAGGATAATGTAAAATCATGTATTGTCCATGTAAGAATTGCTATCCTGTTATTGTGACTGATTGACTTTTGTCTTACACTTACGCAAATTGCTCCTAAGTCAAAATCATTCAACGTAATCAGTACACATGCACTTCTTGCATTTACACCCCTCATACTTTTTCTACTGGTCTTCATTGATTGTTGGCCGAAGTAATAAAATAAAACGACTATACAGATATATTGTACAACTTGTAGAGCTATTAAACTCAAGTTTCATGACGGTGAAAATGGTGAACGGTTATGTGTGAAGTTGAGCAGGATTTATTTATGAATACGGTGATCCTAGGAGGCACTTTTCAGATCACTCGTGCATGCCGGGGAGGGGCTGATCCTGGGAGAGGGAGGAGAAGATTCTGGAGGAACCAGTTAGAATCAAGCTGCAGTATGCCCTCCACCCCCATCTGTTTGAGTGGGGCACAATTTTTTTTTTTTTACTTTTCCTGTCTGGCTGGAAGGCTGCATGTTGTGTGTGTGCATCGAACCTGAGAAGAGAGTATGTGCTGGGACAGAAGGCATGTCTGCATTTGCTCTTAGGCCATAAATGAGCTATTGGCGAGCATTATGTCTAAGATGAGCCTCCGGTTGTGTCTTTATGTCTTGCTTGCAATCAGTGTGGGATGCATAGATGCATGGCTCTGGTCCTGGACCGCGTCCACAACGGAGGCCCCATCTGCAAACCAGCAAGGATTTGATAGCTCCACGGGAATCAGACACGAGCAGAGTATTGCTGGAGTGGGAGAAGAGATCATAAATGTAGCCAGTGGGATTCGCGAGTCCGTGCAGACGTGGGACCAAAACCCAGATGAGGGATCATCTGGACCGAACACTACAGCACCTGCTTCTCCAACAGGACCTGGAAACCTGACAGACACCAGCTCGACTGCTTCCGTTGTCGAGCCAGGGATCGTTAAGGGAGATGAGATGGGTAATATCACATCAGCTCTGCAGAGTGCAGATAATGGAACGTCAGTAAGGGAGGAAGGTGGGTCAGGATCTGGATCATCTGCAAGGGACAGGCATGGGGACACTGTTATTTATGAAAGAATCATGGAGCTTATTAGCCTTAACGACAGTGTACATGCAGAGAGTGAGATGGGACATTCGGGGATGACTAAGAAGAATCTCTCCTTGATTACTATGGACAATCAAAGTAATTCATCTGAGGCAAAAGGCACTAATCAAATGGGTAATCATCTCAAAAGCCAGCACCTCATATATAACCCAGATGGGTCGTCCTATAGTAGGAATAGTAACAAAAGTAGTTTTAACTATATTTATAGTGATAATGATACTAATGTAGCAGTGGTGGGACAGCCGTATGAGAATGCCTCAATAGGTAATGTGCTAAATGCTAATAATAGCAAGCAGTATGTGTATAGCAATTCTTCCATTCTGGAGTCCCCTGGTTGTTTGCCCGTTGATTGGGACTTGCAGTTTTGTACTTCAGTGGGTGTTCAGAGCTTCACGGTGCCCAATTTCTTCAACCATAGCAGCATGGCGGAGGTTCGTGAGTTTTATTATGACTGGGAATGGCTCCTGAAGTCACGCTGCCACTGTAGCTTGGAGTGGTTTTTCTGTCTGCTGCTGGTGCCCAGGTGTGGGTCAGAGGACCCGCGTCCTGCTCTGCCCTGTCGCAGCTTCTGCGAGGTCCTGCTGGACAGCTGCTGGAGGCTCCTTGATGAAGGCCACTTCCCTGTGGCCTGCCACTCTCTTCCCGACGAGGAGGACGATGGCAATCAGTGCCTTTCAGTTAGTAGCTGGAAAGGTAAATGCAGGTTAAGATGTATGCCTTTCGCTATACATTTTGAACCCGCACCACCTGTCTGTCTCTGTGTCCGTCCATTATATTTAATAAGGGCACATTTTGCTACTAAACTCCGTCATCAAATCAGTCTGATTTGCAATGGCTTGAACATAAATCAAGCTTCTGTAGCTGTGTGGACTGGGAATTCCACAGCCAGAATTCAGAACCTCTCCCCATGCTTACACCAGTGTCTCCAAGGCATGAATTTGGAGCAAGCATGTTTAGCACTGTTTTACAGTTTTACAGTGTCTTACTCTCTGCATGTGATATTAATGGCCGTTTCTTCTTCACCGTGTCTAAAGCATGCCATGCATCTTCTGAAGTGTTTGTGTCATCATATCACAAACCGACTGTGATTTAGCTCTTGGGCATTAGCAGAGTCTTACACCAAGTCGGTAAGTAAAAGAACACAGCAGTTTCACCAGTACAAGCTCTTGATATTGCATTAGTGTACATAGTTTCTGATTTTAAACATCATATATTTCTGTGAATACTATTTTACTTATATGTTTTCACTGGCTATATCTCTCAAGGGGATTATAAGGCTAGCTGTAAAATTTATTTGTTAGCAGAGTAGAGTGTGGCATGAGAGGATTGTATATAATTTGGAAATCTTGTAAAATATGGGATAGATTTATGGGGTAATGCATTGATCCAGCAAAACTGGGACATACATGCAGTTGTTTGCAAAAGAAAGAGAGTAGTGTGTGTCCAGTATGCATGTCCTGTGTGTGCGTCCAGTATGCATGTCCTGTGTGTGCGTCCAGTATGCATGTCCTGTGTGCGTGCCCAGTGTGCCCTGCAATAAACTGGAGTCTCATGCCTTGTGCTCTATTCTGCCTGGGAGGCTTCAGCACACACACATACACCCCCCCCCCCCCCAACCCCCAACATGGTGGATAAGTAGAATCCTATAAAAAGTTCTGTACAAAGTGTGCAGTGTTTATTTAAAAAATATTTTTTTGGTTTCCACAATTGGTTCTTTTATTTTATAATGCATCTTATGTTAAGTGTTTACCTTCCGGGCACAGAAGTTCCTTTAGAATGTATGTTCCATGGTCGAAAATGCACTTTTTATGAGGGTCTGTCTGACAGCAGTATGAGATTTTTGTGTAATTATATTAATTATATTTCGGTTGATCTGTCTCTTGCCTCCTGGGGTTGAGAGTGATGAGTGTTATCCTCGCCATGTCAGAGACACAGAGGGGCTCTCTCAGTGGGAGTATATGTGGTAGATGTCGATTAATATGAGATTGGGGTTTCGTGGATAGTGGCACATGGCAAAATTGAGCCTTTTTTAATGATTTGTGGAGTTTTGTGTTCAACGGAAAATAAGACTTATTATAAAGTTACGTAAATCTGCTTGTTCCTGCGCGTGTTGGTTTCTGGTGGACACTTCATTTTAAAAATGTCTATTTTATGTAAAGCTTCTGGTTATTGCTGTTCATAAACTGGTCATTGTATCTAGCTTCTGACTGCTACAGTTCCACATCTGCGTGGATTAAATCCAGATTCTATTCCAGTCTATTTTTAAGACCTTCTATCACTCCCGCGTGCTTTAGTACTGACACTGTGTAGCGGACTCAGTCTCAGATAGCATAGTGGGGCTGATGATGTGCAGTTGAGAGCAGAAGCACCTTTGTGGATCCTCACAGTCACCTTCACGCCTGTGGTCATGTTCTTTATAGAACAAGCTGTCGAACAGTCAGCCATAGCTGAACATCTGAAGGGCGTAACTGTCTCTAAAACCACATCTGGACATATTTCAACTTTTTGTGGTTATCCCACCAAGCGATATCCTGTTGTTCTTCATGCAAATCAAGTAGCTTATATGAAGCAAATCGTGCCGTTCACAGTACATTTTACTGCAAATTTTACTGTCTTTTCTTCCGCCTGCTCCTCCGAAGATTAGCAATGAAACATATTGTGTGTCTCTGGATCCCCCAAGACTCCCTCTGTGTGTGGGCAAGAGCCATTTCTCTCATTCTGAAAGCCTCCTTATCTCTGGTGCATCTGTGTCGTCCATAAACCTCATGGAGGAGTCCATTGTTGCCTCTGTTAATTTTCTGCTGGAATTCAGCCCGGGCAAGCAGGCCGGCATGAACAATGGGAGCTATGCATGATCTTGGTGGTTTTCCGTGACTATGGCGGGTGGGACGTGTGGCTGTCAGAGCACGGCAGTCATGCCTTGAGGAAAGACCGCTGGGTGAGAGGCCCTTTTGTCAGGTTTCCGTGAGAACAAGGCAGTTTCTCACTGGCACTAAGCAATATGACCGAACATCTTTGGTTATCAGAGGCGTGTTGTGATATATGTCTCATTGGATGACTGGCTCCTGTTTCAGAAGATCACCTGTTAATCATGGATCTCACAAGGCTGCGCATAACAAACAGTCTTTTCTATTAGTGGGATGGCATTTTGAGGGTGAAAATAAACAATCGGTTAATCAATTAATCGATCAATCAACCAATCAGTTGAAGTTTTATTTGTAACATGCAGAGTTAGAGACGTGCAGTGACATTCTCTGCTGCCTACCTCCAGGCCTCTGAAATGGGAACACAAGTACTAAACATTAAACAATAGTTAGAAATATGCATAAATAGTGCACATTTAGCAATAAAGTAACAGGTAGTAGTTTGTGAGTTTTTACATATGTGACCTATATCCAGGGGCCTTGAAGAGGCTTGGTTACCCAGGCAGACCCAGAGGGCCCAGGACTTTATTGGAGCCACTGAATATGGAAAATAATGATAATTACCCTCAGGAAACATTGTATATCTACTCAGTAAGTTCTACCAGAGGATCTTCCTTTGGCACTTTCTACCACAGTGGACACAGTGGCCTTTCAGATGTTCAGCTATGGCTGACTGTTCAATAGCTTGTTCTACCCCTCCAGAGCTTGGCAATTTCTGCTGCGGATAGACACCCTCCTTACCCGGGGGCCCAAGGTGACATTTTGTCAGGGGCCCAGAATTGCCAGCTACACCCCCAGCTGTAAATGTACATGTTGATTGGGCTATTGTGGCGCATTGGTCACGCATTGGTCCTAGACACTGTCCTAGACACGTTCATATCTATAAGTTAGGTGGACTGTTAGAGAGAAACCTGACTCCTCGTAATGGCTGTTCTAAGAGTGAGATCAATTTTGGTTTTGCCATCTGTTCCATGTCAGTCACAAATCAGTCCTTTTTTGTGTTGAATAGTGATACATGGGTATTTAAGCACTGGATGCTTTTATGCTTGGCTCATTGTGCCTGATTGACCCCTGCAGGCAAATTTAAACGGGGTTCTAATTATGGGAAAGATATGCAAAAAACAATGCACCTCTGCCAAAAAACCACCGCATCAGTTACATTGTGTAAACAATCAAGTAATAGGTATGAGCAATAGCATATGGTTAACAGACTGGGATTGACTGTCTGTCTATATGTCTGTCTGTCTGTCTGTTTGCACTATATGGACAAACCCAAGTGCAATGCCAAGCGTTAGATGTAGTGGCGTAAACTCTTAATTCAGCATACTGCCACTGAACTCTTGAGCTGTGGAAACGTGTCCTGTGGAGTGATGAATCAAGCTTCTTTGTCTGGCAGTCTGATGGACGGGTCTGAGTTTGGTTGATGCCAGGAGAACATTACCTGCCTGACTGCATTGTGCCAAATGTAATGTCTGGTGAAGGAGGCATAATAGTATGGGGTTATTTTTCAGGGGTGGTGTAGGCCCATTGGTTCCAGTGAAGGGAACTCTTAATTCAGCATACCAAGACATTTTGAACAATTCTATGCTTCCAACTTTGTGCGACCAGTTTGGGGAAGGCCCTTTTCTGTTTTAGCATGACTGCGCCCACACAGATCCCTGACCTCAGCCCCACTGAACGCCTTTGGGATGTAGTAGAATGGAGATCGCGAGCCAGGCCTTCACGTCCAACATCAGTGCCTGACCTCACCAATGCCCTTGTGGATGAATGGGCAAAAATTCCCACAGTCCGAAATCTTGTGGAAAGCCTCCCCAGAGGAGTGGCAGCTGTTATTGCTGCAAAGGGGGGCCCAGCTCCATATGAATGCCTATGGATTTAGATTCTATCTATCTATATCTATCTATCTATCTATCTATCTATCTATCTATCTATACACACACACACTTTGTACATACTTATACAGTACACACTTTGTATACAGAACTTTGCACTTTGTACTTTGTGACTTTATCATGCAATTAGAGTCAGCTAACTTACCCTAGCAGTAAAAGTCACTTGAGTAAACAGTTTGTCACAGTACAGGAATATACTAATGGGAATTATCATGGGTCCTACTCTGATGTTTTGCTTGGAGAGTAATTGTAACTATGGCAAATTTAGTTTGCTATGACAATTCTTCTAATTCTTTCTTTCCCATGGACAACTGTGTCCCAGTGCTGTTTTGAGAGACAGTTCCCGCTTATAAATTTCCCATTGCTATTTTTTACTTTCAAACTTTTTATTTAAAAGGGCTTGTGAACTGATTAGACCATGTATACAAAAAACCCCAAATTCCTCATTAATTCATTATTTCGTTTTGCTCTGTCTCCAGTTTTTTTTATGCTGAGCCTTTGGTCTTCCTTTTGCATAAAGGGTCAGAGGGGTTTTTGCGCTCATGGCCATGAAATGAAAGGATCGAGCAGTGCTGTGAACCAGCCTGCTGAGATATGGCTGTTCTGCTCCATTTGCTGGCTCACTTGCTGCCAGGGGTTAACGAGTGTTAATTACAGTCTCTCGTACCAGGATGCACATTCCAGGTACAGCGCTCACTTTTTCCTTCTGGCTACTGATTAGAACCAACCAACTTTCTTCTCTTACACAGAGTTGTCTTGTGTTGTTTTCTTGTACATTTCGACCAAGATGAGGAAACTCTTTTCAGTTTAAACACTGCAAAACATGTTTCACATTTTCGGGCATCATTTCCTGCAGCTGTGAGGGATTTGGTGAGAATATGAGTGATGCGGTGAAAATATAGGTATGCAAAAAATCTGTCTAAAATAAATGACTACAATAAGCTTTTGGGAAAATGCACAGGGCTTGTATAGCTAGGAATTGTGTAGTGCTCATGCTGTACTGCCTGTGTTACACCAAAAACAGGCCTGTGTCACCTCAGGGCTCTCTACTCCCACATTACCAAAACAGACATTTTGGGTTGGGGCAGTGATGATTTATTACGAGGAAGTAACAGTTTGCCGGCGGGGTTAATCCATAGGCTGACATGCAGTAAGAAATGCCCGAGGTTTGCTTGGGTTTGTCAGCTTGGCACTAGTCATGTCCGAATTGAGATGGTTCAGATTTGATGTATGTGAGCTACAACATGACATTTTGGTGCGTCTTGGAAGGAAGGTGACTGGTTGCGGAGTATGTTTTACAAATATGTTCTGTTGAGGTGTTAATATTACTGCATGCACAAAAATCCTCATTTTGTAAGAACTTCTTCTGCTGCAGCAGGCAGTGAAGAGACCAAAGGTCGGCAGAGCATTCCCTGTGTTTTAGTGTTTCCACCTGAACATCATCACTATGCATAGATATGTTTGATTTTGAAGGTGATGTCTGCAACCAAGGAGCAAGTGCATACATGTCACGTGGCTGCTCACTGAGGCCTCCTTCAAAAGCCAGTGACACTGTTCATTATAATTCCCAGACAGCGAAATGCATGCCTAAAGGGAAGTCACATGATAGAGATTTTGAAATAGTCAGTTTTTTGTTCAGGAATAATTATCATTTAAAAAAAAAATCATGGATATCTAAGTAGTGGGCAAGTTGTCTGAGACGACTAAAGACACAGAATGATCAATGTTTTTGTTAGTGAAATGCATGTTTCTGTCTTTCTCTGCAAGTTCTGTAGTTTTCTTTAAAGGGTTTGCCTTCTAGGCAAGTTCAGGTAGCTGACACTAAGATGACGGCTTTGGATACAGCGAGTCTCTAATAAGCCCAAGCAGGTGTTTCGGAAGGAAGACTTGACAGTGTGTTTTTGCTGTCTTTGCTGTTGTGAGAAAATAAGTAACGCTAAAAGCTTTTAATGCAAATAATTTAATGTTGTCATTCCTTTAGCCCTTGCTTCACTAGCTGAGATTAGCCACGGCACAGCCCATCAGGCAAAAGTTGAGGTTTATCTCCAGAAATTAGTCCCGTGGTTATATTTTACATTGGTTTTTCAGAGGAAAGCATCAATAGGAATCCCTTCAACTTTTTATTTGTTTTTTAATTATGTCCTTCGTCGAGTCCAGTGAATAAATGTGCTAATAATATGAGAAGTGACGCCAAAGCAAGCAGAGATCTGAAAAATAACGACAGACATGCTTGTCTTTCATGACTCTGTGTCTGCTGGGTGGTGAGGAATTCCCCATTTTGTTTGGCCCTCATTTTTCAAGTTTAGCCCTTTAGAGTGAAAAGAGTCGCCTTGAGTGGACAGTAAATCTTTTGTAAACCTGAATTCCTGTCAGAGTTCAGACAGCATGGCGTCTGTTTTGTTGGCCTGAAAATGGAGAGCTTTCTTTTTTTGTAGCCATCGCATGAATAACGAAAACAGACTTTGCGTATGTTAACAACTTAGCAACAGTTTTACTTCGCGTATATTAGCAACTTGATAATTTTGTTGAATTTATGGGACTGTTTTATTTCTTCCTTTATGTGCCTCGGTGTTCCATTTTAACTCTAACCTCCACACGAATTAATCTCCACACGATATACACGATATAGTAATAGAATCTGCTTTCTAACCCATCGTCACATAGCTGCTATAGTAGGCAATATGGTTTGCCAAGTCCTAATGTTCTTGCTTCTCTTCTTCCAGATGATTCCACCATATCCTTTCAGCAGCTGATTGGAGACCCCAACCCTTCTGATCTCACCCAAATCGACACTCCCGATAACACCCCTGGCTATGTCTTTGGCCCGGACACCAATATTGGCCAGATCGCCCGAGGCCATTTTCCCACCCCCTTCTTCCGCCATTTCTCCATTCTCTTCCACCTGAAACCTACGTCTTCCGAGGCTGGTGTCATTTTCTCCATCACCGATGCCACCCAGCAAATCATGTATGTGGGCGTCAAGCTGTCTAAGGTGAATGACGGAAGACAAAATGTCATGTTCTACCTCACGGAGCCCGGCTCGCAGACCTCCTACATGGCGGCCAGCTTCAGCGTGCCCTCGCTGGTAAACACCTGGAGTCGGTTCGCCATCGCCGTGTCTGAAGATCAGATCACCCTCTATATGAACTGTGACACGGAGCTTGAAGCGGTACGCTTTGAGCGTTCTCCTGATGAAATGGACCTGGAAGCTGGGGCAGGTGTCTTCGTGGGCCAGGCTGGGCTGGCAGATCCGGACAAATTCCTGGTATGTGGTTTTCCCATTGTTTTGGCGGCCATAGTAAAGTGTGGAGGAAATAGTATTTTTGTTCCCAAGAAGAATGATTTTCTCAGGAGACTATCAAGCCAGAGTGCCTGATGAGAAATGCTGCTTTTTTATGTAGTGAAACAGGAAAGAGGCTGTCTGGCCATGATTTAATTGCTTAAATTGCCTTGCCTCAAGTGAAAACACACCACACAAGTGAAGGCAAACCTGCTCCCTTCTCTGGGACAGGAAAGCTAATTCTCAGGGAGCAATTAGCCAATGGTGACCTATCCTGTAAGTTTAATGGCCGCTCAGCCATGTTCAGCCTCCTCCTGCATTATTAACTCTGTTTGACAGGGTTTCTTTGACCCTCTGAGATCATTAGACAGCACCCTGTCCAGAACAGAAATGAAGGAAGACATGCGTAGAAGCTCTGTATCTAGTGGTGTATTTTGTTCTGACTTATTAAACACCGGAGATGCTTTACATTCATAGTTCTCACACAGCCATCTTTTAAAGAATTTTGTTTCCTGTTGAGATAAAAGGCATCCTTGACATGTCATAATCAGCAGATGTGCAACTGGCTGATGTTGTGTCGCCTGTGTTATGTGTGTGTCTCAGGGGGTTATTAGCGAGCTGAAGGTGGTGGGAAACGCCCAGGCCGCCGAGAGGCATTGCGAGGAGGAAGAAGATGATTCTGATGCCGTACGTACTGAAGGGGACCAACAACTGTGCACACATCCCCTTGGCATAAACTCCAAATATCTCTTTTTGGGTTTCTTTTCTTCACTGAGTAATGAGGAGTTTCCTTAGCAGACACGGAATATGTATTTGAAAGTCTGTTGTTGTTGACACCCAATCCAAGAAGGGGTCATTTACCCACTTTATGCAAATCATGTCCTGATGAGGAGGAAGATGAAGGGGCCTGTGCACCCTGACAAACTGCCGTCCTGTCATATAAAAGGTCTTACATATCGAAAACGTGATGGGCTCATCAGAATATGTTCTTAATGTACCGTATTTGCCGGCGTATAAGACGACTGGGCGTATAAGACGACCCCCTGACTTTTCCAGTTAAAATATAGATTTTGTTATATACTCGC
>JABFDZ020000039.1:8461691-8475709 GCA_019775955.2 Pollimyrus isidori
GTATAAGACGACCCCCCACTTAGGAGCAGAAATTTATGGTGTTAAAAAGTCGTCTTATACGCCGGCAAATACGGTATTTATTCTGTGTCCTTGCATATTGATGTGAGTGACATACAACTTTACCAGGATGAGTTAGTGTTTAGCTGGTCAGTAAACTAAATGACTCTGTGAAATCTGATTAAATAAATGGGATTCACAGATTAGAAATAATAGTGTAAACTATGATTCCTGTTTCTTTTCATGGATCGAAATAGATGATGTGAGAAATACTACAGTTAATACTTTATCCATGTTATTGTGTAATATATCACATATTTCATCATTTTTAACAATACTATATGTGGAGGTCGTGTATGTCTGTCATGGGTTATGAAGGCAGTTGAAACTCAGATGTCTGGTTGAAATACCAGACAAAAGCTTCTCAGTCTCAGTTACATATAGCTTCTCAGTTCCCATTTTACATGATTTACTGTCAGTGAGTAACGCTGCTCTAAATGTAAATGAAGATTCTGAAAAAACACTGTCCTTTACAGGCATCCGGTGACTATGGAAGTGGATATGATGAGGATATGACTGCCAAGGTATGCTTCCGTCATTTTTTTTTTTATCCTTAAAGCAGCATATATGGATCTTTTTTTTATATTCCTTGTATTTTTAACTGAAGAGCATATTTCCAAAACTCACTCAGTACCCGAGATACTGTTATGGGAAAACTTTGTAAGTAAATTGGATTCCCATGGACTGAGTTATACAAATTTAATGAAAGCTCTTCCTTGGATTTGGTTCCTGATACTGTAAGATACAAGAAGGAAGGCTGACTTCAGGAACCACAAAAAATCGATTGAGTGAGTTTTGGAAACTCGCGTTTCAGTCTAGTCTCTCATTTGACTTGTATGAGTAGCTGTGAGGTTGTGTACTGGCTGGGCCACTGAAACCCATCCTCATCAGAAGTTCTGTTCCTGTTCTGATCCTGCACCATCTGGCTGGAAAAGTCATCAGTTTCAGTGTCGGCTCTCCTTGCCCCGGCCACGCAGAGCTCCCCCTGGAACAACCTTTTGAATAAACTTGGCTTTGAGGCTTGTTTACCTTCTCTATCCGTTTTCTCAATTAGCATTAAGGTATGCCGCGCCTAGCAAGCAAGTGGGGTCAGAAAAATTCCCAGCAGGCAGCTGGTGACGCACAGAGCCCCTCCCTTGCCCGCTGCCCCTATGGCGTTTCCATAGAAACAGATCATGAAAGATCCTTCTTTGCTGACCAGGTTATAAACGGTGTGTGAAATCATAACGAAGCTTGTGTCGACTGGAAAATTAGCTATCAAATATGCTATTCAGTGCTGGACACATACTGTATATGAATAAGCTATACTAGGTAGCTATGCAGGTATCAAGACATAATAAGTGTGCCAATAAGTGTGCAGACTGTCTGTGGAGTGTTCACTCGCTACGTGGATGCAGTGGGATTTTGTGGCACTGGCCACTTGAGGTAATTATAAAGCAAAATTTTCAAAACAGATAGCACATGCATAATTTGTGAGAAATATATAAGGTATATTGCATACAGTAAATTATATACTGTGATACTTTCATGAGCAAGAAGCATTAAACATCACATGACAAAACTTTTCACTTTCTTGTAACTACTGAAACCTGTAATGAAAGGGAATATCAAAGTAGCGTGCTTAGATCCAAACACCTCAGACATTATATATTTACGTCTGTTGGAAGCGTTAATTACCAATCCACTGTGAATAGACACTGTTGCTGTGATTGTGTGTGTGTGTGGCTCTCTCTGTATGTTCCTTGTGTACTTCAAGACTTAGGATAGGGCCAGATGCTGTCTGTGAATTGCTCTCATGCGATGTGGGGACCTGATGGATTTGCTGGAGGTTACAGAACCTAATTTGAAGCCGTATTCCAAAGCAGTCGCACATCTTTGGAGATTCCAAACACTTCACTTGTGTTTACTAAACCCTTGTCAGCACAAGAGCCAGGAAATGTTTTACACACGTTATCAACATTTATTACTCATTTAGGGTAAAGTGTCCATCTCTTTGGAAAAAAAATGAAAATTTATATGAATTTGACATTGTTTTGGTCCATTGAAAAACAAATTATGCAACTGAATGACATTAATTTTCTCCAGCATTATAACGTCTGCAATTTTACATCTGATTTCATTTCTGTCAGTTCAAATTATACAAAAGTCAGCAGCTGTTATGGTTTTTTGCAGGTCTCATATAACCAATCTTTGTGTCTTTCTATTTGCAAATGTCTGAGGCCCAGAGATAGCAAATTCCAAGTTGTTGGGTTTCTTGACACCTAATGATATAGGTGCTGGTATAACACACATGTGCACTACAAAAAAGTAATTAAGGGACAATCAATCAATGAAGAGAAATAACTGTATGTGCTCAGGCTTACCCAATTACTTTTACACAGTTATGCAATGGGACCAGTTAAGTAATCAGTGGGAAGTGCATTGGCCAACTGGGACCTGGCTTGCATGAAAGTCCCATCTACCTGAAGCTTTGGGTCTTTTTTTTCTCGATTGCAATCAATAGGTGACCTTTGAGCACCACAAATGCCCTTCCAGACAGTGTCCCCACTTGAGTGAAATTTGAGCCCTGCAGGTCTAGCTAAAAAATAGCTCCAGTGGCCTTCTTGGGAGACAGTAGCTTCCAGATTATTTAAATTTGAGACCCGGAGCGGGTGTCAGCTTTTGGCGCCCAGAGGAGTTATTCCCTTACTATAGGTCTTTTCTCTGCCCCTCTGTAGGTAACGCCACCACCCCTGGCCCCCATTCCACAGCCTCCAGTGACCACAGGCTCTCACAAACTGTCAGAGACACTTCATGCAGCAAAAACCGAGCACAGAGTGACAGGTTAGTCATTGGCAGACCTGGCATCTGAAGCTTAGTCTGGCTGATGGAGATCTGAATTTGAAACCTGAAACTTTTAGCCAACAGTATTATCAGTTTATGTTAAATGTGGTTATTGATTAAGACATACTGTATGATCGTCCTTTGACTAAGGAGTTTTGTACTTTTTCACTGGATAATAATCAAGCAGATGACTTCATCGTTAATTTTATTAAAAATCAAAACAAAGGGGGCATTCTGGCTGAATGAGTGGCACAGTTGCCAAAGACCTTGATCATGATAAGTATTTAGAACAGGATTCTTCAAATCCGGACCTCGATTTCAAATCTGGACCTTGATTCCAAATCTAGGCCTTGTTTTCAGTTCTTCAGTTTAATAATTACTGATTCTGATTGGTCAGAGGCTTCACACCTGACTGACAGGTAAAGGAAGGCTGGAAAACCAGCAGTGCTCAGACCTCGAGGACGATGATTTGAATAACCCTGGTTTAGAAGATGGATGGATGGAAAGTCTGATCTTTTCTTGTGACACAGTGCCCTCTGGTGGAAATAGTCAATATGGAAAAACAGTCCATGTTTCATGTTTTGTATTATTTAAATAAAATTAAACCAATACACAGAAACAATTTTTTTAGGAATATTTAATAAAAACTTAAAAACAAACAAAAAATTTATGTCCCGGAAGAAATCTTGGTGATCTGAGAATTACTACCTGCACAGAGGTAAACTGTGGAACATGAAAACAAACATGCGAGTTATCAATGAATCATACTTGGATGATGTGTTCATTTGCGTTTTCAGCACAGTATATCAAATAGGTTTCATAAAAAAAAACAAGCTAAAGCTAGAACCTCTACTTTTAGTTGATGAAAATGTTTATATTCCCTTTACGCTAGCCCATGAGTCTCACAGCCATTTGCTGGAGTCCCGACCTGGACTCACAGGACCACAAGGTAAGTTGCAAGAGGACCTGTCATCATCATAAGCTTTTCCCATGATGCCTGGCACACTATAAGAATTTTCAGCACACTCGTTGTGCACACTCACGTGTAAAGTATAGCAAAGTTTGGGATACCAACTAAATGCTGTTATATTATAACTTTACGAGTTCAGTGATAACCTCAGTCGCTCCCTGATGCAGGACCAGCTGGCCCCAAGGGAGATAAGGGGGACAGAGGGGAGGCAGGCATTAAGGGAGACAGGGGCCCTGCAGGTCCCAAGGGAGACTCAGGAATTACATCGGGGTCGGATGCTGGGACGCGAGGTGTGAGTCGCGGAGATAAGGTGTGTTTCATTTTTCTTTTTTGCAAATTTAATTCTCGTTACACGCAAGGTTGCACGTGGCCGAGCAAGAGATGGGCTTCTGTCTTCTACCGTGAGATGTCCCTGATCAATATGGCCTAATTTGTTAGTGTCAAGTAGTCAAAACAAAGCAGAAAATAAAATGCATATTTAAAATCGCAAGCTGTAGCTCAGAAGTTGTTAGTGCAAATGTTTTTTCAGACAGATGATCTACCGAGTCTACCAAAACAGTCTGGCGGTTTGGATTTGGTAGTCAGGAAAAAGTTTTGATTAAAAAGAATTCATTCATGTATCTGGGCTTTTGATATTCACACGCTTTTAAAATCCTGGAGAAGTCTTCTGCCCTTATCTTTCCATGACACATCAATCGTAAAAAAGTGACAAAAGGTTTTCTTGTATTTTTTTAGGGTGACACAGGAGAGAAAGGAATAAAGGTATGTTCATTCATGGATGAGAGCATGACAGCATAATGCTGAATCAACCTCTTTTTAATGACGGAGTCCAGTGAAATTAATTACATACAAGTGTGTGTCACTTAATGTCCGGGTTACTTTCTGTATGATTGGACGTTAAGAGACTTGGATGCTATATGAACACCGTATACAACCCTATACAGTATACATGGACCTATGCTGTATCTGTACTGCCTAAATATATATGATGCTTTCCACTAACTAATACAGTACCTTACGGTTGTATAGTGCACTATAATAGAACTGATAAGTAATACATGTAGACTGCACTAGCACCCCAAAATAAAGGGAGAAAGTACACAATAAAATAATGATAAAAAGTACAGTAAGCCTATACAGTAAATACACAAGTCCATAACAGGCATTCATTATTGCTCTCAAGTATTATGGGTAAGCGCTTTGTTTACACTAGCTACATGCGGTGCATTATAACGGCTTACGTCTACTGCATTCCATTAGCCGATCAGGATCTTTCAACTGTGTTTTAACCTTATGAGACTTCGGATATGTATGCGGGCAGACGTTGCGCGGAAGGATGTTAAACGAAAAATTTGAAAAGTTTGACTTGCGTAAATCTAAACGTATATAGAAATCCCCGTCGTACTCATTTTAAGGATGATGCTTACTCAAAGCATCCGACGTACATTATGTGAAAATTGGCACAGCCAGACAAGGCAGGCAGCTGCTCTCCTTTTTTTTGCGCTTAGTCTTCTTGCGCTGTGAATGCACCTATTCTAATTGGTGTAGTGCTTTATACAAATTAAGTCTTATAAAGAGCTAATTTAATTGGCCAGACATTCGTCTTACTATATTATTTAGTATGCCTGACATTTAAAAAAATGTGTTTGCAACAAATGCCTAGGCTAGGTTAGGCTAAGCTGAGTTGACGGTGGAGGAGGAGGCGGAATGCAATCTGTGGACATTTTGTCATACATTTTGGGTGAAGAATGGTTTATTTGTGTTGGTTGAGGAGTGTTTGTATATCACAAAAGTAGCTCTCAGCTGCGCTTTGCTGGCTGGTTGACAGATGAGTTGGATGCAGAATTGGAAACAACTTAAATATAAAGTGAAATGATATATTACACCACTAGAAGAGGCAGATGCCTTTAAGTTCTATTAACATTTTAAAATATATATAGGCTTGTGGGGACTCATTTGAAATTTTGGATTTGAACCTTAACACAGACAATATGACACCTGGGCCCTGTATCACGGTGCTGGATTTTTAAGTTAGCAAAATTTAATGTACAGGTGCGGGTGATCTTAAATCAGACAAGTTGTCTTGCAAAACAAGAAATCTCCCTTCCGACACAGGCCCCTGAAGTAACTGAGCTGTATGTTAATGATAACATGCAGTGAAATTCAGTCTCAGTTTATCTATGCTGCGTGGCGCACCATCATAATTCTGCTTGTTTAGGGAAGCGCTGGATTTGGCTATCCTGGGGCAAAAGGTGACCAGGGTCCCCCTGGCCCCCCTGGTCCCCCTGGGCCACCTGGTCCTGCTGCGGAGGTCATGCACCGTGGGGATGGAACTGTGGTGCACCAGGTCCCAGGACCCAGAGGGCCACCTGGCCCTCCAGGGTCTTCTGGCCCAGCAGGACCTCCTGGAGCTGACGGAGAGCCAGTGAGTTACGTTCTTTCTACCTTTGTAATTTGCCAGTAGAGGGTCGTCTGCAGCACTTAAAAACAAAATTGAGATTCATGTTTAAACCATGGTTCTAGGTGCGTTAGCCTACAGTAGAATACAGTAGCTTAAAATAAGCCTTAAGCTATATTGTACATTTATTGGTTTGAACTGCCATGGTCAGACTTTAATAATTTATCTTTACAGCTGCAATGTGCAATACCAGTCACAGGTTTGGACACACAAAACCACCTACAAAGCAGACTGATAGTGTCGCATCACACGACCAGACCACTTTAATACAATAGAATCTGTTTTGGAGCAGTTTGACCAGGGAGTGAAGGAAAAGCAGCCAATGAGAGCTCAGCATATGTGGGACCTCCTTCAGGACAGCTGGAGAAGCATCCCAGGAGGCCACCTCATGAAACTGTGTCATGAAAGGAGATAGTAGGGTCAGCTGGTCCCTGGAGGTATTTGGCTAAAGGGCCATACTCAACAGCTCAATGGTGGGGTCACTCTGCCAACCCAGGGATTTGACCCGAGAACCTTTTGAGTCTCAATCTCACCCCCCACCACCATGATTTTTTTGGTTTAGTACTCCATAATTCCATATATGTTATTTTATAGTTTTGAAGTCTTTGTAATGATTCTGAAATCTACAGAATAGTAAAAATAAACCTTTTTATGGGTAGGCATGTCCAAAATTTTGACTGGTACTGTACTTGATTCAAGTATATTTAAAAATATCTGGGCTAAAATACTAATTTAATTCTTCTGCTTTTCACTTTTTCACAGGGTGACCCCGGTGAAGACGGCATTCAAGTAAGTTCTGTCCATAATTGTCTTATGGTAGACTAACGTACAGTATACTGTATAGGAATCGGAGACAAAGATGTTTGTGATAAGCTTGCTCAGTGATGTATAGATAGATCAAGTTGCTGGAATTGTTCTTGGGTTTACACAGACTGGTTACTTATTTTTCTGTTTCCATCAACAGGGTCCCGTTGGACCACCAGGCTTCCCAGGAACCCCAGGTGACCCTGGAGTTAAGGGAGAGAAGGTATGAAGATCTCCAAGATCTCAGTCCCTTTAAGCAACTTGATGAAGCCTCTTGTGTAATTTTGGTCTTGGTTGACACTGAGCTGTGCATATGCCATTGCTTTATTTATTTGATTTAGAGCACATATGTTTGTTTCGTTGTCTGCTGCATTTTAGGGTGACCGGGGTGAGGGGCAGCCTGGCCCCAGGGGGCCTCCGGGGCCCCCCGGACCATCTCGTTCTGATAGACCTGTGAGTTCATATTTACCCTCTTTACCATTGCTTTGCTGATACGGTAGTAGAAGTAGAGGTTATTTTAGAAGTAGCTGGTGCAAAGAATTTATTGGCCACAAATAACTGTTGAGTAAGGTATCTCGTTCGTAAGTAGAGGAGTGTCCATACACGTATTGTAGGTCAGTATGTTAACTCTGCCTTTTTCTTATTTCTAGACATTTGTGGACATGGAGGGATCAGGATTCCCTGATTTAGAGAGTTTTCGGGTAAGTCTACTTCGCCAATAGTGACCAGAATGAAAACACAAAATTGCAGTAATTTGTTGTGGTTTGGTATTAAATGTATTTTTCAAAATCCATTTAGTCGGAAAATCTGATCAATCACTGAAAAACCCATATTACAACCCTTATTATTGTTATTATTATTATTATTATTATTCACTCATCATTATTGTGTTTCTGATCATATGGTAGGGTCTGCCAGGGCTTCCTGGCCCCCCTGGGCCTCCGGGCCCCCCGGGACCAGCCATCCTTGGTGGATCAACTAAAATTGATCCACCTACCGGGCCACCAGGAAAGGATGGAGCTCCTGGCTTACCGGTAGCTATTAGAGTGATTGCAGTGTATACACATGAGAATTCTTCATCTGGAGTGGATGGTACTTTTTGCTATTCAGGTCTTCATGTCTTGTCTGATCCACAAGCATAACCCTTGATGTTTTTAGGGCCCCACTGGTCCACCTGGTAAAGATGGCCTTCCAGGTGCTCCAGGATTCCAAGGAGAGAAGGTGAATAGTTACAGTATATTCTACTGCGGCTCTGAACTCCATATATTTTTCTGAAATTCCTTATTGTCCAGCCAACAGATTATTACACACAGGGGAGTCACTAGGTTTTAAGGACGGGGGGGGGGGGGGGCTTAGCTCCCAATAAATTCACTCGATATGAACAAACGTAGCGCATGAGCACAAAATTTCACAGAAACAGAAAACAAAGACTGAGCAATTGCTTTTCAACTTTTTTGGACAGATTAAACATTTTAGATTTGTTGTTTTATTTCAGTCTATTTTTAATACAGTACAACAAGAAAGCAACAGGAAATGTCCCTGCTGCATTAACAACAAGAAAAAAACTGAAAATAACGTACATAATTTACTAAATGTCGGATTATCATGTTATTATCATGCGAATAGCGCGATTTGCAAGTGGGAAGGCGATCAGAGCTGCTGCGAGACGCTTAAGTCAGTCACTCTTGTTCTTTCTATTCGTATCACAAGGTTGTAAAAATATATTTAATTTTTACCTATGTATATATTTGAAAAGTAGACTGTCCAAGGTTTCTGAGGGTGTTTTTTAAATGTGTATATAACAAAAACCCACAGTTATTTAAACGGTTTGGAAAAATTTCTGTTGGGATTGCCGACCCCAGAGGGTTAATTACATGGTACTCTCTGCTGTTAGCTGGAGCTAACTAATTGTTATTACTAGCAGTGATGAAGACTTACTTTCTTGAAAAACTTGCGTAAAGGCATGTTGTCTTGCTGTGTGCAGCATGTACGCTAGTGTGTCCGCAGGTGTAGATGCAGTGGAGTGTAAAGTGGCAGTGAACACGTGGACTGGATTTTCAGTAATGTGGGCGTTCCCTGTGAACATCTGGAACGGATTGGATAATGAAGCACTGACGCTACCCTAACACTGTAAAGTGAAAGGAACCAACAGATTCATGATCATATTCAAGTGAATACTGTAGTGACAGGTTTATATTATTATTTATTTAAACTCATATTCCTGCGTCTTTATATTGAATTTGTCTGCAATTTTTGTAAAAAAAATAAATAAAAATAGAATAAGTAAAAAAAAAACTTGGAAAAAAACACCAAATTATTTGGGGGGGCTTAAGAATATTTTAGGGAGGCTTGAGCCGCTCTAAAATAGGCCTAACGACGCCACTGATTACACAGTATTATATATTAAATTGAAACTCTCTTCTCTTCCACAGGGTGATGCAGGTGAACTGGGTCTTCCTGGAAGAGTGGGAGAGAAAGTATGATTAAATTCCATATTTCTGGATTTTCATGATCACTCTTCTGCTGTTTTTTTAATCATTCTGTTTTTCCTATTAAGAAATATGGATATGAATTTTTAATCTTTAGAACTTTTTTTTTCTATCAAGCTGCCCAACCCCTGAAAAAAAATGTCACTTTGTTTGAATAGCCACCCAGTCCTGACTGGTTTATGAATGATTTGAGTTGTTTATATACAGGACCATAGTGGGTTCAGGGATCTTTGGTGTGTTTCCTCCTCTTAGCAAGGCTCCTACCAGTCCATACCCACATATCTCTTAGACCTGCTGTCTTACTATACATCCTCATCCCCCTCGGGAGTGGCTGGCTTGCAGGTACCAGGTCCTGCATGGTGGTGTGTTTTGAGTTTCAGATGGTTATGTTATGCAAAGCTAACACTGTTTGCCTGAAAGTTTGGCTTTTCTTTAGCGTAACAAATGTGCCAGATTATGTATCTTCCTGCCTACATGTGGCTGCCTTGGCATGCACAGTTAAATTTGTGAAACAGCAATGCTGTCTTTGGTTTAAAAAATGGATGGGGGGGGATGTGATACCGACCACCCCCCCCAAAACAAGCAGGGACAATAAGAAAAATTACCAACTGTTGGGGCACACAGCCACAATTATCCATTCCACAATCTCCTCTTTGGATTTTCAGTACACTGATGGCACAGATAATGTACTTATAGACATTAATGGAAAAGTAAAGAAGATACCATAAAATATGTGATTTATATTAAGGGGAAACAGTGTGCAGAAGGACCAAATCCCATGTAATTTGTTATTAGTTATGGATTTATGCGTGCTCACTTATGAGTCAGAGACAAGGGCGTAACTTTGTGCTGAACATTGGCGGGGTCAATTCGTAATTTTTTTAACTGGAATGATGTGATTATATTGGCTGGATCTGATTATTGGGGGGGTCATGACCCCCCTAACCCCCCCGGAAATTACGCCCCTGGTCAGAGAGGTGACTGACCTGCCTTCCTTTGCCTTTATAGGGTTCTCAGGGTATATCTGGGGTCCCAGGGAAGCCAGGAGAAACTGGACTTGCTGGGCTGCCTGGACCAATGGGACCTATCGGACCCCCAGGGCCACCAGGACCCCCAGGACCTGGTTTCGGTTCCGGCTTTGTAAGTATCCCCACGTAGTTCCCTAATCAGTAACTGGGTTTCAGCATCGTAGGTTTCTGACCAGTAGTCTTTTTTTCTGAAGGACGACGGGGACTTGGAAGCTTCAGGCATGGGATTTTTTAATGGAGCTCCTGGAGTGAGAGGACAGCAGGTACGTTTCCCGCACCTTCTTGTCTGTTGCTCTATATTTTTTTCCCTCATGATGGTTTCCCATTTTGTTTCTTTTTTTTTTAGGGACCTCCTGGAGTTCCAGGCCTACCAGTAAGAACATGCATAATATTGCTGCAGTGGTTATAATTACAGTAATTAAGAGTTCTGGGTGTAGTGTGGCTACTGTGACTGATTAAAGAAGACAATATTCCTATTATTGTTTTTATATAATTATCCATGCGGCTCCCTAGGGAATGCCAGGGCTTCCAGGACCACCTGGGGAGAAGGGGAGCGGAGGTCCCCAGGGACTGGATGGCAGACCAGGATTGGACGGCTTCCCAGGACCACAGGTGTGTTTCCAAGTCTATGATTGATTCATAGATGACTTATTGAAAGTCTGTAGGTATTTCACTTGTGCACAGGGTTTCTCTACTTCTTGGAATAATTTATTCATGGAATAAAATTAAAAGACACATATCTAAATAAAAAATAGATATAATTATATATTAATAGCCCAGTATCATCCATCTATCCATCCATCACCCATCTCTTTATACTGTGCTGGGTCGCGATGAGCATGAGGGCTACACCATGAAACACAGAGTGCATCGTCAATGTGCCAGATAGTCCTGTATCAGTCAACGAAATTTGCGTTTGTTCATTTCCATCACTGTGTTTATCCAAGCCGTGATGACGTGGGACAATTTGGCCCTGCCTTAGCAGGAACTAACCAATCGTGCATACAGGTTCAGTCAGATATTTAATTGTTAGTCAGTAGGTGTCAGCATGTTATTGTTTTTGGTTGCCTAAAGTTCTGCCCTTGTCATATGAACAGAGAGGAGCAAAGTCAACAAATTCCCTTTGCCTCATTGGCCTCTCAGCTTGAAAAGAGGCGGCAACAAAAGATGGGGTTCTTTTTCTACTCTTCTAGCACTGTAAAGATTTGATGCTTTGCCTATTTTAATTCTTTGTCTCCATATATCCTTCAGGGTGCAAAAGGCGACACAGGAGAAAAAGGCGAGAGGGTGAGTTGAGACTCCGCACTCCTACCGCAAACCCTTTCCAGACACTAATAACAAAGATATTACATCTGTATTGTTGTGTCTCTCTCTAGGGGGAGTCTGGTCGAGATGGAGTAGGAATTACTGGGCCTCCAGGACCCCCAGGCCCCCCAGGACAGATCATCTACCAGTCTTCAGCCAATGTAAGATGATACACAACTAATTTCCATTGATTATTGACAATTACTCCGATGAGGCAAATTATTTTGTTTGTTCTCATTACAGTATGATGAAATCACTAGAACTCAGGGATCTCAGGTTAGACCTCATCATCTCACTTACCTCTAGATCTGTATCATTTTTATTATTATTTTTATTGTAATGAGCTCCCTGTTTTGAATCATGTCTATCTGTCTGCGTGTCTCTCTGTCTGTCCGTCGGCCCATCCACCGACCCACCTACGTACTTACCTACTAACCCACCTGCCTAGAGTGCAATTGGTGTTCCTGGCCAAGCAGGATTACCTGTAAGTATGTCATTAGAATTATGTAGCCAGTCTAAAATACAAGAATAAAATAACCGTAATGCATATGAAACAAGTATTACAATTCCACTCATCTTCCATGGTGTGTTCATTATTAGTACTGCTTATTGTCTTTCTACAGGGTCCTCATGGACCAAAGGGCGAGAAGGGCGACCCTGGTCATCCAGGCTATGCAGTTAAGGTGTGGAGACTATGCTACATACGTAAACGTGTAGTACTATGACGGTGATTTTACTCAAATCAAAATTTAAACGTCTTAAATTTCCTGCTTTATGTATTTTTGTCAAGGGAGAGAAAGGGGAACCAGGCGTGGTCATAGGACCTGACGGAAGTTCTCTGCCTTTGTCTGGCCTAGGAGGACAGAAGGTAAGCTCACCGGGAGCCACTGCTCTTGTCTTATTTGACGTGTGTAATATCAGTTACGGTCAGTGTGGCCCCTCCCACTGCAGGGTGATAGAGGATCACCTGGACTTGTCGGACCACCTGTGAGTAGTAGACACCGAGTTGACCTAGAGGGCTTATTACGGCTTATTATTCTGATGTTATTTCAGTAAGGTACCTAAATCACTTCTTTTTCTCCAGGGTCAGTATGGTCCTCCTGGAATGAAGGGAGAATTTGGAATGCCAGGAAGGCCCGTATGTATCTCTCTGTGCCAGGGCTATACAAATCACGGCCCTCAAGGCCTGTGCCCTGCTCATTTTCCAGCCTTTTTTTACCTGGGAGTCAGGTGCAACACCACTGGCCAATCAGAATCAGCAATTGTTGCACTAACTACCTGGGATAACTGAAAACAAGGCCTGGATTTGGAATTGAGGTCCAGATTTGAAGAGCCCTGCTCTACGCCATATGCAGAGTCTGTGTTGTTGGAATTACCTGCTGGGGGTTTAAACTAACTCTACCCGCTGAATTTAGGGACGCCCTGGCTTGAATGGCTATAAAGGTGAAAAAGGAGAGCCAGGATCAGGCGCGGGATATGGATATCCTGTAAGGCCAAGACCCCACACTCACTTCATGACTGACTATATATAATAATCAATTTGTTTTATTAATGTGGAATCATCCAGGCTGGATAAATGTGTGTGTTGTGCTTCAGGGTCCTCCAGGCCCACCGGGCCCACCGGGCCCACCAGGACCCTCTGTATCACTGGACAGGTTTGGTGTAAGTATACATATCACCAGGTGTGGAAAAACCTATTCTTCACTAAAATGTTCTGCGACGTGCCACCATTTTGATTTCTAAATGTGGCATTGTTCTCCTCTTATTTTAGAGATATGATGATGGCTCCAGGTTTTATCCAGGTAAGCCTAATCAAGCCAGTTTGCTTCTGGTGATACAAAAATAAGGGTATTCTTATATTTCTGCAAGGTAATAAAACTCGTGGGCATTATAGATGGTATAAATAAAAATTCAGTGGATGATGTTTTCATCTATGAAGATTGGGTTAATAAGAACCAAATACCTGTGGCCTTATGTAAAACAATTAAGCGAAAAGCAGCCTGGATGCTACAGAATTATGTTCATTCTGTTGAAGTGTGTTTAGTTTAGTTATATTACATGTGTGTGTGTGTGTGTGTGTGTAT
>JABFDZ020000039.1:8489506-8499826 GCA_019775955.2 Pollimyrus isidori
CCCCCCCCCCCCCCCCCCACAAACCCCCCCCCCACCCCCACACACCCGCGGGGGGGCGCCCCAATTTTCGGCGGCGGGGAACATGGGGCTTTTCATCCGCCCCCCAAAACCCCCCCCCCCCCCCCCCCCACTCTGCACGTGCCTGCCACGCGACCCTGTGTAGGACAAGCATTGTAGAAAATGAACGAATTTGTGTATGTATGTATTTACACTGCATTTCTGACAAATATTTCTACATTAAGCTCTTATGATTTGCATCTTTCCGACTCCGTAAAATGTATATTCACTTTTTATCGCTGTGAATATTTACTTTTAAGTATTATACGGTATCTACACGGTAAATTTGTAATATTAAACTGGACACCGCGTTTAAGGATATCATTAGTAAAAGATGTGTTGCGTAAATCGTCTATAATTTTCACCAACTATGCGAACTCTGTGTAGTTTTGACAGTTGGCAAAGAATTGCTTTGTGTTAAGCAATTTTCTTATAGTAGGCTATGACATTTTACCCGTTGCATAGTTCTGATTCATTTTGACATTCCTTACGTTTTGCATCGCAAAGCCTACAATAGTATAAGTAATCTTCTGTTTAAATATTTGATGAGAGGGACCCTAACCATAGCAGCCCACCAGAGAACCAGAGATTGTCACTGTAAATCTTTATTCCCATTCTGCTGCATCACTATCAGTGCTTCTGAAGTGTCCTTTGGCGTAATCAGATTAATTGCATAATTGGGATGAGTAATGGCATTCAGCACAGAGATGAAATGAGGTAAACGCTAATGCTGTTACAGCACGTGCCTACTGTCTTTAAAAATATAACTAATTTATGCATTTTTCATTTACCCACATGAACTACATTTATCGGTTATAAGTGAGTTCCATTTACGAGTCTTCATCAGACCTGCCTCTTCCAGGTTGGTAATGGTCACCTTGCAAAGTATCTGCTTTTCACACTTCAGCTGTTGTGCACACCAGTTCCAATCCAACCCGACAGCCTCTCCCCAATGCTTCTGCATTCTTTATTTGCCTGTCCCTTTTAGCTTAGAAGATGCTCATGTGTAACACATCAAGTGATAAAACACAGCAGGTTGCTTTTTTATAATGTTGCAAGACTTTCTTGTTCTTTTTCTTATTTCTTCACAGTGAAACACTTTTTTTTAACCTGTGAGTAATGCAGTCGTCATCTTTGTTTTTGGATTTTGCTGGGTGCACTGCACCGTCCTGTCCCATAGAAGCTGACGGCTGAATTCTTTGGCGGTAGTTTACACTGTTGGCTGGCCTCTTAATACACTCCCGTATTGACATAATGATTGATTGTGAGCTGCTGTGTAAAATCAGCTGAGTACAGTATTCAGTGAAAAGGTGACGAATTTCTATATTTGGGAAGCTTTAAATAATCCTGACTGAAACACTTTGTCTTTCTGCTGCATAAAACTACTCACGTCTCTAGAATAAAAGGAGAATAAATAAATTGGAAGTCCAATACACACAGGTAATACACACCTTATAATTATCAGGCAAGTCTGCAAATAGTTACTGAGTATTCATTGGAAGTAACACTTGTTTCATTGTTTTTCAGCTAATTACCTTAATACGGCATGTTGGGACATCATTTTCTAATTTTAAAAATGTACCATTAATCATTTACCAAACTGTGAGCTCAATAGGATTATTAATCTAAAAATAAATGAATGGTTGGATGGATGGATGGATGGATAAAAAAAAATGAAAACAGTTTTATAAAGTGGTTATGGTTTCAATTCGCCTGACTATTCCTTTATTACACTATATTATCATTACTCTATTATGTTATATAATTTTTAAAATATTTGAAATACATTGACTTCACTAGTAGGCTAGAATAAAAGTCCCTTTTTGGATTCCCATTTTAGTTTTTCAGTCAAGCTCACAGGGTTATTGTGTTGGGTTAAGTGCTTCAGAATCTAATTACTCTAATGTTGACTGCAGCCTTAAATCACACTTACTGGCTAAGTGCACTGGTTTGTCTGTCCTTCAGTGGGAAGCTCCGTGCTGCTTCCTGAGTAATTATTCCGATTGGATATGAGCTATTACACTTATTGGCTGGGGCATGGTATCGCAAGCCTGGCCTCTGATTCGTTGCCAGTGGCACAGTTTTGCTGCTTACCATTGGCTTCTGACGGACGGTGGGAGGAGATTTTGCCCTTTCCTCCTTGTGCTACAGCATGAGTGAGGACTCTTTCTCTGCCACTGAATGACTGCAGGTATTGGTTTCTGCCTGTAAAACAGCCTGTGTGTGTGTGCGTGTGCGTGTGTGAGTGAGTGAGAGAGCGAGAACGATAGTAAGAGAGAGAGAGAGACGCAACCAGCGCCTCATCCTCCCCTTCTGGCTTCCCTCTCTCCCTGTTCCCTATCACTCCTTCCTTCTTCCCTTTTGGACCACCCATCTCCAACTGGACTGACCTGGACCTCTGTACACCTTCAACCTCCAGTCCTTTTTACTCTCCTCATTTGTCCTGCCTACCCAGTCAGCTTGACAGGTAAGACTTTCCTTCCTATATCAGGCTACATCACTGCTGGAAAGCCAGGATCTTCTGTGTCTTCTATTTGTTACAAAACGCTTTCCCATTCCTCCTCGTCCCCTCTCTCTTTCAAGTCCTCCCTCTAGCAGCACCTCTCAGAGGGAGGCTTGCTGGAAAAAATGGTAGATTATAATGAGACAAAGTCACCTTTTTTATTTCCCAAATACTCACTCAGGTGATTCTTTGTTTTTAAGATCTGCACAGTATGCAGTCCAACTTTGTATCCTAAGCCTATAGTGAGACATGGAAGGTCTTTCATATTGGTGCAAGGTTCATTTGTTACAAATTACAGAGTTGTAAAACGATAGTGATGGTTTATGTGAGTACAATATAGTTTTCTGTTAAGTCCAGACTTCTTATGGGTCCTTCTTTATGTTCCTCAAGGTGTACACGCTAAGTTTTAAAAAACACAGCATCACAAAAGCGATGATTACAGCGAGAAAAAAAAAATGACAACTACCAGATTAACTCAAGAATGTTCTCATTAGATATTTCAAACATTGTCAGTGTGTGGCTGAAACCTTAGACCTTCTCTAAGCAGATATCTACAGTATACAGCTGGACATCATGAAGCTAATTGTTGGCAAAGGGACATTGGTGAGTTGGAAACAATGTAGGCATCTGTTTTGATGAATATAAGTGTGTGTGTGTGTGTCGTGTGCGCGCACGTGTGTGTGTGTGAATACAGAATTTTGAGCTATTTTCTTTCCTTCTGACATTTGTAGACCCTCACAGCTGTTAAGACAATACTGAGACATGGCTTTTAAAGTCATGGATCTGCAATCACAAGATCTCAGTAAACAAGCCAATATAGCATGAGATGGGAATGTGAATATGCCTTGACTGAATGGAAGTTGTTCTATTTTTATGGTATACACCAGACATACTGTGCAGATGCACAGCATGAACGTTGAAGTACAAAATTTATTGAGTACTATCATTTTTGACAATGTCATTGTAATTCATTGTGAGTCTGTAATATTCATACTGCATGCTTTAATTAAGCATTTTCTGACAGTTAAGGATCTACCTCAGGTATATAACAGGTATCTTCTTTAGTATTCATTTCTCACTGGAGATATTCTGATTGCATTCCAAACAAGTGATCAAAAGAAAATGACTGTTTTGATTAAAATACACTGAGTATAAGTCAGAAATATTCATTATTAGCAAGTACACAGGTTCTGTCTTTCCTATCCAGAAGGTGCTAATTAGCATCTCTTTGGCAGTTATTGTCTGTTTTTGCAGAGGCTCAGTGAATGTTGCTCATTGTGGATTTAAATGAATGTTTTTAATGCACAAATTATGTGCATTAAATACAGCAGCCTAATTGGCTTTTTATCCATTGTGCATATGAGATGGCCCCTTTCAGTGAAATAATAAACAGAGATTTTCTCCAGAGCACACCTGTAGGTAATGAGTCAACAAGCTAGTAACCAACTACATTGCCTCTACCTAAGAAAGTAAACTCTAAATCTATCTATCTATCTATCTATCTATCTATCTATCTATCTATCTATCTATCTATCTATCTATCTATCTATCTATCTATATTCATTTGTTTGTTTATCATGTCATATTAAATCCTCTAGGAACAGGAAACAGGCACTATTTATTTATAAATAAGCAACAATGGATGATATAAAATAACAATAGGCTGGTTCATAATTAGTCAATCAAAATGCACATAATAATGAATGGAATGCATCCATTCATCCATCCATCCATCCATTTTTCATAACGGTTTATCCGAGGCAGGTTCACAGTGGACCTGAAGCCTATCTCCGGAGTAACAGGACACAAGGTAAGGGACACCCAGGATGGGATCTTAGTCCGTAGTTAAATGCAATTAATTGAAATATGCTGGGGCATCATGGTGGTGCAGCTCACACCCCTGGGACGACATGACTTCTCCCCGTGTTATAATGGGGTTTATTCCGGGTTCCTCAATCCCCCCCATCCACAACTGTGCAAAAGTGAAGTGCAGCAGCCAAATTGTCTGCAGGTATGAGTGTGTATGTGTGTGAGTGTGTGTGTGTGTGTGTGTGTGAGTGCGTGTGTGTGCGTGTGTGTGTGTGTGTGTGTGTGTGAGGGAGTGTGCGTGTGTGTGTGTGCGCGCCCTACGATTGGTTGGTGCCCTAGCCAAGAATATTTCATGCCCTATAACATTTGGGATAGACTCCAGATCCCTGTGACCCTAAACAGGAGTATTAGGTACAGAAAATGATTGGACTGATAAATAAAATATAATACAGTTACCCTAAAGTTAATCCAGTTCCAAGACAGACAACATACAACAATGAATTAATCTCAGAGAAACGGAGATTATAAATATTCTGATAAGCGCATATGTTTATCAGGTCACAGACAATAGTGACATAAATGTTAGGATTGACTGACATCTCTTCCAGGCCTCTTGTTCTGTGCTTCCTGAGGTGGGGTCCAGGCTCACATCTCAGCCCTTTTCTTCCTTTTTTCAAATGAACATCATTGAAAATATGATTAGCAAAGAAAACGTATTTTGCGATAATTCACTTAAAAGTTCTAATATTTGGATGTTGTTCTACAATCTCCCCATTTGAGTACTATAATTGGCTGTTCGGAGACCTTATCCTGAAGGTTCCCCCTGTGGCTCTCCAGCAAGGTTCGTCTGTATTGTTTATTAATAGGAAACATAAACTAACACTCTTGAAAAAGCAGGGATACTGCGTATCAGTAACAAAGAAAAAATACTCCCATAAATGGATGTATCATACAAATTGAGCATATAATATATTGTGGACAGGTTCTTAAGTGCACATGTGCAAAAATAGAGTTGATAAATTGGAAATGTCGAACAGAGAGACTTAAATCTGCAAAAATGCTTCAGATTAATATGGTTACTTCTTTTTTTGCAGCTTTAGATATTCATCAGTGCCGTATTAGTACATGAAGTCTTAAGGAAAAGCTATTACTTTTTTTTTTTTAACTTCCAGTTACATTTCCTCTTACCAACCACTCACTCAGAGGGATTATTTTCTAGTTTCAGTCCTTGCATGTGCTGTAGTCTTTTTCTGTCCTGTTTGTTGGACATTTAACATCCATCCCAATGACCTGCCTCCCCCCTCCATTTCAGAGGGCTTTTACGCTTGCAGTCAGTAACTCACTTTTCCCTCTTTACATTGCATACACTGCAGAGCCGGCTATTGACTAGGAGATTGCTCAGTATATTTTGTCTTGGCCTGATTGGAAAGCAGGTGCCCGCTGTAAAGCATGTGTGAGAAAAAACCTCCTTCCCATATCATAATTCATAAAGAGAACGTAAAGCAGTCCAGCGGGCTGAAATTGAATGCCGCGCCTTTTTCAAGACGGGGTTTGAAAGAATTACGGCCAGCGAAATCTGCAAGTCTTTGTTTTGGAAAGCACCCGCCGTGAGGGCTGTAATTTAACCCGCCGATGGGCCGTGATATCAGACGCAATCTAGAGAAATGGAGGGACAATTGAGATCTAGGGCAAAGTCCAGTGGAGTGTGTCAGGGTTTAGTGACACTGTCTTTAACACAAGGCCCTTGTCATGCCTTCCATCTGTAACTGTGTAGTTATGTTTGACAATATGCCGGGGGGCGTTCTTGTCATATGACCTCCACGAGATAATTTTAGTTTTAGTTAAGAGCCTTTTATCAGTAGTGATTGTTACTAGAGATGGAGACCTGCCAGGGTTGTTGGTTTCTATTTTAAGGACAAACTTGTTTGTTTACATGACAATGGTGTAACTTCTGTAGGCCTCAGGCAAAGGCATGCATCGTCTTTGCTGATATTTGGTAAGTACAGTAGACTGCATTATGCGTGTCTTATGGGCAATATTTGGTGCGGTCACTGGATATGAGAATTTGTCATTGAAAGGGATATCAGACTATGTTGTACGTGGTAAGCATTTTGGCTGAACGAGCAACTTGGACATCGATTATTCAGGCGTCTATGGGAGGGCCACGGCTCTCACGCAAGAACAACACAAACAAATGCAGACAGACATTTTCATTCACAGAGAAAAAGTGCCAAATTATTCTGGTGGCTCAGAGACAGGGCTAAGGCAGGACACCTGTTGTTTCTCCGCTCTCAGATCTGTGGCAGTGTGACTCATAGTCAGCGGAAGCTTTATTTAGACTTAATCCATGGAGTGTCGTCACTGCATATGCTCTGGTCGGGCTAAACTACGAGTGCGTGTGTTCGCCTTCCCCGCAGTGAGCGAGCGTGTCGTATTGTGACGTGATACGTGTGAATCCATCAGCAATTGTAGGTCACCTACACCCATGTTAAATGCACATCTTAGACCAACAATGACAAGTTTATGAGGAGAAAGTCTGAGGTTCTGCAAGCTACATTTTATTATTATAATAGTTGTATTACTTGTGGTGGGGACCGGATTATATCTTTTGTTCTTCATCTTCTTATTGGCTTGAATTTGGCTGTGTTGGCAGTGTGGTACATTCCGTCGCTCTGCTCCTTCTCTCATAAGCAGATTGCCCCTCCACATGGACCACCTAACTAGCTGGCATGTTTTTTCAAAGAGTCCATGCTGCTTTTTCAGTTTTGCTTTACAGGTGTTCCCATCACCAATTTCACCTTTCCACACAGGTGTCCGTCTGAGTAGTTTCATCATTTGCATTTTCGTCAAGCTCTTAGATGTGACTGCTATAGATGAAAATGCTTGCTTCTAACAATCTGTGTATTACAATTTCGTAAGCCTGTGCACTGACTGTAGGGTAATGGCAGTAAATAATCTATTTAAGACATGTATTATATGTATTTCAGTGGGTAACAGAAAAATGTATGTATTATTTATTTCTGTTGCCACAAAAAACAAATTGCAAACCACTATTATAATCCTATTATTTGCATTGAATTTATTTATCTATATAATCATTTTCTACATGACCTGTCCCTCTTGGCTCTTCCCAAAGGGAGAAACAGTGGCTCAGTGCGCAACACTTTTGTACCTCCAGGATTATGGGTTCAAATCCTCCATGTGTTTGGGCAGCTTTGTTTTCCTTCTTTCTTCAAATATGGAGTATTGTCTGTGGATTGCTTATATTGTGCAGAGGTGGAGACTTCAGGTCCAGAAAGTACAAATCCAGACCAAGATTTAGTTTCAACCAACCAGTTGAGTCCTCTGTGACTGTGACTCTTTATACTCAGTTGGTTGGTTGAAACAAAATCTTGGTCTGGATTTGCACTTTCTGGACCTGAATTTGCTTTATGAAATCAAGGCATTTAGACCATGAAAATCTAAAAATCTGCAATAAAATTGTCTCTGATATAAAACACGCTTTATATACGCTTTATATAAATACAATATATGCTTTCTATTTATACTATACTAAACATGCACTTGTATATGTAATCATTTATATAAATTCCATTTACTTTGCATAAATTAAATATATAATATTATTTATATTAATCTCTATTTTTAAACACGATACATTTCCCAGGGGGAGAACTGAAGCGTCTCATCTCCCAGTGTTGGATTTCCTTCTGAAGGTTTTATGGAAATCACACCACCTTCTCCATTGTTCAGAGGCCTAAGAGGCTACAGTAGGTATAGCAGGAGAAGGAGACTGATATTCATATCCTGGATGCACCTTTGAAATTTCTAAAAGGTCTTTTGTGGGATTAAGACTTTGAAGATTTTCAACGATCAAAGTGTTTTAATGTCATCACTTAATAAGGACGAGAGGAGCTTTCCGTCTTTGACTCAGCATGTCAGGAGCAGTGCTAGATGCGTTATGCATATCTCATTTCTGACATTTATTTCAAAAGCTAATACACGTCAGTCTAAATCGTGCATTTGCGCATTTGAGTTAATCATGACTGTAGCGATATCAATTCACAGCAATATATACAGACAAAAGTACACTTACACAGGAATTTGAGGTAGTTTTATGTGGTTCGGCACACATAGGCCTACTCAAGACATTCTAATCCATGTAAACGACACAGACTTATTTAACAAATGGCTAAAAGTTAGGGAAGTCATGTGCCCGGAATGTGCAGCAGAGGGTGGACAAAGAGACATTGATAAAATGATGAAATGGCTAGAAATCTATTAGATGACATTCAACAAAGAGTGAAGAGTAAGTCAGTTGGGAAATAGAAATGTAAACTTAAAGTGGGGGGGTGGACAGGAAAATAGTAGCCCACTTTGAGAAGCTATGTACAGTGATACCAATGCAGAAGCAGTAAAAAACAACTTATATCTGTAATTTACCTATGGATCCCATTGCTACTATTTTCTAGATACCTCTCTCTCTCTCTCTCTCTCTCTCTCTCTCAGTATGTATGTGTGTGTGCGTGTGTGTGTGTGTGTGTGTGTGTATTAGAAAGAGACAGAATTTAAACAAAAAAATGTCCTGCTGTATTCTCACAATAGCACAATGTACACACAATATGACCTCATCTAGAATATCGTGTATCATCTAAGTCTGTCAGGCTCAATATCCTATACTAGATCTATTTTTATTCAATCGCAGCAAGAATAATGGTCTCAAAAGATTGCTGTTCCATGTTAAGTTAGAAGTAAATTTTTAAGTCTTGAGCAGTGAGCGAAGGATGGGGGTGGAGAAATACAGAACATTAAGCAAAATACAGAACATCCACTCTGCTGCTTCGCCAGTAATACAGATTTATGAGCACTCTCACAGTTCCCGATGTCACCCACACAGTTCCCGATGTCACCCACACAGTTCCTGATGTCACCCACACAGTTCCTGATGTCACCCACACAGTTCCTGATGAGCAAAATAGGCTAAGTGGTCACTATTCATTTGTAATATTTTCATACAATAATATTCTTATTGGGTAATTGGTATTGAAAAATAGTAATGTTCTTGCCAATGAGTATCATTTCTTTAATTAGAGCATTTGAAATGTAGAAAAGGCTTTAAATTAGGAAAAACCCGACATGTCAAAAATATTAAACTCAGTCTATAACCCTCCATCTATAGCCTCCTTCCATCTTCCATCTTTGTGTCCCAGTTGACTAGAAGTTTCCCGTCAGCACTGCACCAACAATGGTCTTATATTTTTTTAAATCCCTGTGCTACTTCACTGCTTGTGTAATGGGACTTGCTAATTGTGTTCATCTTGAGGCATTTAATACGGAATTATAAAAGTCCCCATTTTGGGACGTTATAGTTTTATATGCACTGTCTTTCAGGGCTGTCTGGGCTGCTGAATTTATGCACCTGATATGTTAAGTGCTGAATCATGTGCACTTTATTTAATGCTCAGGTTGCATGGGCTCTGAAAGTATTTGCTGGGCAATTCGACAGTTTGTTCACTTAAACCCACTCCTCAGCTCTAAAAACCCTCCCATCTTCTGGGGGGTGGTACAGTCTTGATTGTGAGCTTATTCTTCAAAGAGCATTGCTGCTGCTCCAGGTGGTGCAAGTAAGCACATGGGGGGGGGAGTTAGAGTGATGAGCTGGCAGACTGTCTGCTTGCTCATGCAGAAATATCGCCAGGCTTGTTGTGGCACGTGGGAAGCTGAGATTAGGAAGTAGTGAATGTGGATGTTGCTGCTGCGCTGCAGTGCAGCACTGCAATGGTCAGGTGACATGAAAAATGTATGACATAGCTGGCTACACCACTCTCACAGCAGTACAGTGAACTAAGTTTGCTAAAACAAAATTCATAAAGTAGAGGTAAAACAATATGTTGTTATCCTGGTATCTGCTACACAATAATGAACAAAAACCTCACTTTTTAATATGCCAC
>JABFDZ020000039.1:8499843-8522747 GCA_019775955.2 Pollimyrus isidori
GTGTGTTTAAAATAAAACATTTCTCGGCTAGGAGTTTAGAGTTTAGGTTCAGCCGACGGTTAATGTCTTTCCAGAATTCATTTATTCCACAATTTATCAGTAACCGACGAATGGGTATGCAATGATAAGTTCATGCATAATAAAGCACAATTTATATTTCTAAAGTACAAAAATATATTACATTGCAGGGAAGATCACAAATTTATAATACCATAAATTATGTTACATTTTACTTGCCTACAGAATAAGAATTTCCTGTGTAGAGAAAAGTGTATGGACTTTTACTCAGGTAATTGTTCTGTTGCCATCCATTTTTTTCTGCTTTGATTTGTCCAGGAATATGAATGTAAAAATTCACTTAAAATGAGCATAAGATAAATGAAAGGGCGTACAATGTTGTAACCTGAAAATAGTATCAGTATTCTCGTGGGATATTATTAACAAAAGACAAAATACCCCTAGACCATGGTTTAAAGGTAGCTATTTTAGTGAGCAAGTTCATTATTTAATCAAAAAAGGATTTAAATTGTTGTACAAAATATGTGGTTTGGTGAAAAGTATATAGAAGCCCATGCTGACTCGTTTTAGTGAAGAAGCAGGTATATTCCAAATAAAACCCTTTAAAAGTCATTGAAATACAATAAATTAAAGCTTTTGTTTTACTTAATTATTACTATTTAGTTTTCCTAGAGAAATAGTACCCCACCTCCTTCAGACGTTTAACGGATAACATTTTTTTATAATTGTAATGCTGTTGGCAAACTGAAAACAAAGGTCCGTTTTCTTTTCAGCATTTTTAATCCATTATCAATACTCATAATATAAATTACTTTGTTTCCATAAATATTTCATATGGGGTCTGTCAAATACTGTATAATGAATGTGAAAATTGGACAATTGATTAGTAATTACACCAAATGGTTGCTACTCGTTTAATCTTAATTTGTGTGCTGATCTTGTAAGACCCCTCATGACTGTAAGCACAAATATGTGACTTGTCAAAGAGTGGCGCTTGGTGTGTGCCTCACCCAACTGGGCTGAGTGACAGCTCCGTGGATCTGTCAGAACACCATTACAACCCTGGGTTCATCTCCACAGCCGGGCTTAATCTGACAGATGTATTTCTCTGCTTTAGCAGGCCAGCCTTAAGCTGGGGTCAGAAAATGATCTGTGAAGGTGAAGAAATGCAAGGAGGGGGTAATAGAAACTGTGTGTGTGTGTATATGTCCCCACAATATGATAAAAACCTGATATTTTGATGAGGAGAAAACCAGTTTTATAAAAATCTGTGACTGAAATAAAAAAACTGAAAATGTCAAGTCAAGAACTTTTGTTTTGATACTTGTGGGTAAGGTTAGGGCTGGGTAGGGGCTCAGGTTGTTATTGGTGGGGTTAGGGATATGGCCATAGAAATGAATGAGGAGTCCCCATAAAGAAATCAATATATGAAATGTTCACACGTGTGTGTGTGTGTGTGTGTGTGAGAGAGAGAGAGAGAGAGAGAGAGAGTTGTTAGCTTAGTGAAATCATTAAACATTAATATAGTCTGATTCATCTGTTGGGTCTATGCTGAATTTAATGCCGTATTGTAATAGGACTTTACCCCAGAGACTTTCTCAACTGGACCTCTGTGGTATGAGAGATCTGATCTCTGGCATCTAGAAGAAGTGACTGACTCCAGTGCTATGTTTAGGCAGAAGGACACTGGCTCCTATGTTTGTCATTTTTTCTTTGGCCATTAAGAAGACCTGCCTTAACTAATTTTGGGGTTAGACTGCCTTTCATTGTCATACAGCACCCACATGGGTCTCCAGTCACAGTATCACTTGCCTAAATAACAGCTCATTTCATCATAAAGTGCACCAGGTTCTCCCTGTAGAACTGGTCTAGAAGGACAAAAGAGGGATCAGCAGTTTCACAAGGGACAGTCCTAGAGTTACATCAAGGTTAGATGATCAGTGCAAAGGCAGGGCTTCTGCAGGCAATGAAGTAAGAGGTCTGGACCAACAGAGGGAGCTGTTATCATGTAGAAACTGCTTAAATGTGTTGAGCCATTTTATGGGAGCCTAAGCACGTGGTATGCTCTTGACCATTATTCATACAGAATAATAGTTTATTTTATAGTAATCTAATAAATAACAAATACTAAAATTTATTATAATTTCATGTCTTAAGGAAATCCTTCATAGAAGTGTCTACATTGAAAACAAGAAAGCCCTGCTGAAGGAAATGTAAGAATGTAATGAGTATCCTACAATAAAAAGCACAATGCATACTGTAGGCTCATTTTTACAATGTAAATATTATATATTTGTTACTTTTTTGCATTAAGACTCTTGAGAAATGTCCAGGCAAATATTCAAATTCTCTTTTCAGTGGTACCATGTTGTTTTCTATTTCTTCTTTCCATGTTTCATGTAAAATGACACAATCCTTTTTTTCAGATTGTTTTATCAAACCAGAAAACAAGGGCTTTGGTATTTCAAAACATCTGTAATTGGTCACAGAAATCATATAATTCAGGTAAGCATTCTGACGCCCGTGTGTTATTGCATTATTCTTTTAAATGAGATAGAATGTAGACCATAGTTGTCAGTAGGCCTGAAGGCCGCTGCTCAAACCATATTGTCTTTGTTTTCAGGTGGAACCACACTGGATAAACAGACCTTTCCACACCTTTTTGGGAGTGTTACAGTGCTGGGTCACATGACCTGGAAGAGAAAACCCAAAGGACTTGTGGGATCCCTTTTTGGTCAGAAATAAATATGTTTATGTCTTCTCTTCAAAATATGCATTAGCTGAAACAAATCACTGATTTCTTTTAAAATCACACAATGGAATAATACACCTAAAAATGATTAAAGATCAACAAAATCAGTTGGTATTTTTTCAGTTGGAGTTTTCAGAAGCTTGACAAAAAAGAAGACAAGTCTTTGTCTTTGTGTTTTTGCAAATCTAGTAGCTCAGTAAAGTGAATGATAAGTAGATCGGTACACGTGTGGCTTATGCACTTGTCCCTATTCTGCAGGCGTAGTGCAGTTGGCCTGACACACTTGAACAAGGTGTGACAATTACCATGCATGGGCGCCTGAAAACCTCCATCATACATGGTAGCGTGCTCTTTTCTCGTTGCTCTTGCTGCAGAATGGGCCGGTTATCAACCTGGAGAGAAATCCAAAGGCTGACGAGCTGATTTGTATGGTGACGCAGCTGTGCTCGTCCCCCTCGGACTCTGCTTCCATTTATGTCCTGAGCTTGGCAGCCCTCTGCCATTTTGGTAAGTCTACGCCATGTGCTCCCTTTCAGGTCCCCCAGAGGCTCCCACAAGATCCCCTGGAACATCCTTCTTAGCTAAAGGTTCTGCTGAAGTGATGCATTCTGCTTGCTTTTTCAAAAAGAGAGGGAGCTGAAGTTTGAATTAGACATGTGAAGAATTAATGTCCAGGTGTGGAGTTTGCATGACCGTGTAAGGATGCCCTAGGCACTCTGCAGTCTTCCTACAGCCTGGGAATTTGAAGTTAGGTGAGCTGTTCTCTGTAAATAGCTCTTAGCTGGTGTGGATGTGCATAAGTGTTCCCTGCAGTGGAGTGGAGTGGCATTCCCTTCATGATGCCCATCGTCCTGTACCTTTTGCTGCCTGGCATGTTTTACAAGCTTGAGTAAGATTGAATAAGTGATGGATGGATGGAATCATTCTGTGCATTTATGATACCATATATTTGATATGGCTACGTCAGAAAAGTTACTGCTTATTTTTTCACAGAAAGTTTTGTCTATAATACTTCGCACAGTTCTACAAATTTGAGAACTGCACTCATCATGTATCGCTGCAGTCAGGATGTGTCGCTGGGGAGATTTAGCTGGCCACTATGTCCACAGTATGAAAAAGAGTAAGAATGATACATTCTTAAATTGGTTGCTATTCTATTTTTCATTGGCATCAACATTGCTCTCTTTACGATTATAAGCCTAGCAGGCATGTTGCAGCATGTCGCGTGAAGAATTAAGACATACATGGTGATAGTAATGATGTGAAGAAAAATGTCTTTATCAGGATATTTGCACAGATTAAATTAACTTGCTTTGCTGATATGTTTGCAAAACAGCTTAACATTTTTAAAATATGTTTATTCAATGAAATATTTTACAAAAGAACTTAAAGTTGAATATGTGGCATAAGGGTGTATGGCAGGACTCGACACAAAAATACCTGTGAATCTCAGGACTCTATCTTTAACTGCTCAGCCTTATACGCAAAATATTGTATTCAGTATGTGTTCTATTATGTTCCTCATTATTCTTCTTTCAGTGGTTCATGAGGTTGATTCTACTGAGATCTTAAATTACAGTAGCATGTACAGTACATTTGGGATATTTTGGCTGGACCTGTTTTTGGGACTGAAAATATTTTTAATTTCTTTTTAGAAGCACTCAGTCCATAATCTGCAAAGTATTTCTTGGCAATGGGTCAGATTTTGTGATGCCTTCAGGTATAATAAAGTGTGCAGGATGGGGGAAGGCCCCTGTTAGATCAGACCGCCTGTCCATGCAGTGGGTCAGAGTCACTACAAAGGCCTTGTTAAATGCTCCATTAAAAAACAACAGGGTTTTAGAAATCAGCCACGAGTGAAGTCTTTGAAACTACAACTTGGCCTGATAAGGCTCAGTTTGCACTATAACACCTAAAAAGGTCTGTGCTTCTTAGTGCATCTAATTAGAACAGCTTAACATTTTACTTAGCCAATATTTTACTTCACCATTTTTAAATGTGTTTTCATCGAGCAAAGTTGTGTAGTACCTTATCTGAAGGGGCTTGAACCAACAACCCTTAACAGGCTACTGTGTTCTGTCAGTGCTGTGACTCATGAAAAGTATGTATACATAAAGACTCAAGAGTGACCTTTGTGTCATTGTTGAGGCCAGGCTTTCAGTCTGTGTCCTTAGGTCTCTTTATCCAGCACTGGAATGCAGGATTACATTGAGATAAGAGAAGCTGAGTCCATCTCTGTCAGGATGATCATCCATGGGAGATTGCACTTATCGATGTCCTTGTGTGTTCATCATAGTTCAACCTGCCATAGATTCCTTGCAGACTCCGTTGAAGGAAAGTGGTGATGGTTAACTGGCTTCAGTATTCTCTTAGGACCTCTTTACATTTTCTGTTGGCATTCTGCAATTATTAAACATAAATCACTGCATAACACGCACACCCTCTAAGCCAGGGGTTGGACAATCATATCAAGAAAGGATTTTATGTATGCTGATTTTATGCATGTGGATTTTCACTGCAACTCCCTAATTAGACTACCAATAATTAGAGAACTGATTGGCTGAAAAGTTCTCACACCTGGGTTTGAATAGCTGACCTAAATGTTATCCCAATAACCTGCATACTCCCTGGCCTTTTGCAGATAAGGTGGCCCACCCCTGCACACAAACAGACCCACACAGACATCGTCCTGCTGTAAAAAAGAGGCAATATTATTTGACATAAAGGGGTTAATTGATATCAAATAGGTTCCCATTTTTGAGTGATTTTATTATTCACAAACGTTAAAGTAATATATCCAAATATGTGCACTGATTTGCACTCAAGGCTTATCAGTAACATTTGGTATTTTACTTGACATAATGCTGTGAGAATAATTTTCTAAATTATGCTGAAAAATTAGAATACATAATTTGGCCACTGACATAATTAATGCCATTAAGGTCCCAGGGGGCTTGAGATTACTAGGACAGTATTACATACAGGACAGAGGTGGTTATTCATCATGGGGTACATGGCTGCTTGATACAGGATGCTGTGTCGTTGTGAGGTTTCCCCTTGTGGCTAATGATCTGCTTTGAAGATGATTCGGTCTGGCTGTGTCTCGGTCATGCAACTGGATATTTCCTTGGCCTGTAATAGATAGAATGTAGAAACGTGTATCGTATACACACACATACATATTTGCTACATACACTTGATTCCCTGAACACAAACCTGTATGTGTAAGCCCCATCTGTCAGCACAATACTGTGAGCTGCACTCAGATAGACACAGTTAATGAACAAAGCGTCAGACAGTCCGTAATCCAGACAGAGTCGTGTTAACATGTTAAGCTTTAATGCATTCTCCGGTTTAATAATGCCGTTCCTTCATCAGCTATGCTTTGAATGGGAGTAATTGAACCGATGCAGGTTATGGCTGTAGCTTTTGACACAAGAGCATGAGCCAGACACCAACCACAGGCAGAATATTCATCAACCTTTCACCTCCTGACAGTGAACTGCTACTCAGTTAGCCCGACCTTTTTTTACTTTTAAAATTAATATTCTGGCATCAGTTCTATGACATTTACTGACGTATTAATTAATGCCAAGTCTGTCGGCTTAATGAAAAAATCAGGTCCCTTTTTCTTACAAATACCCTCATTTTGAATTAGTATCTTATTTTATTATTATTATTATTCTCTTCATTTTTGTAATATGCCAAATTACTTGTGATTTAAACGTATTGCAATAGTGCCACACAGCACAGTGAAGTATATTTATTAGCATATTTTTGTATTTTTTATTGTTTATTTTACCTAAAAACAGGCATTTATTCAGGCTTTCAGGACTGTACCAATATGATAAATTTACAACTAACTTTAAGATATTTTGTAATACTTTGCTTAAGGGGGCACAAATAATGTAGCATTATACTATGTATACTTATGTATTACCTAACTACAAACAATGCCTTACTTATTGATCTCATGTTTATTCTTCATTAATGAATAATGACATGTTTTATTTCAAGCAGTCACCCTATTCATTACTATATCTGTTGATTCTGTAAAGCTTTGTGAACTACTGAAGAAACAAGTATATCTGGGCGGCCCCAACTCACGACCAGGGGCTTTCGCTCTGTGAGCCATATGCTCACCCTACTGAGCTACGCTGCAGCCCAGGAAGCAGGGTGACACTAGAGTGTACAGCTGCAAGGCATGGGGGGGAGCAGAGTGACCAGCACGCCTGCTGCCCGAAAGGGACAAAACTCTTTGGGCAGCGACGGAAGGGCACTAACCCTGACAACGACCAAAGAAATAAAAAAAAAAAACCCGAATAACCAAATATAAAATATCAGAGAAGATTTTGGTTTCAGATGAATGATATATAATTCAATCTAAGTTGAAGTATGACATGAAATTTTAAGGCACAAAAACATTTTTTACTTAAAAAATACCTTTTCAGTTTTATTCACTGTCACAATAGAAATAACAATGGCCTTTACAGATAGACCTTTATCTGAGGGGGGTGTTTTTATACATAACTATTGTGGGTCTAAAATATCATAATCCCCTTGTTACTGGCAGTAACTCTTACGAAATAACTGGGTATTCTGGAATGATGTCTAAAGTTCCAGGAATGATATTACTGTAGCATCACTGAGAAATAAATACCCAAATAAGGACATAAAATGAGAAATGAATGTGCTATATGTTTTCCGGTTGATGAACATTGCAGCCTTTAGAGCAAAATTATGCAGTGGCACTTTAATTAATAAAATGTGGAAACAAGGCTATTTCTGTCATTTGGGTTATCTACAGATGACTTGCTGTTTCAAGATCGAAGGATGTAAGGAATGGCTATAAGCATAAATGGAATGGAGCAAACGGAGTGAAAATCCAAGAAACATAATTTAAAAAGAATAGGAATGGGGAAAAGGGACACCAGTTTTTTCTAATCACACTGTTCAGCGGCAGGCAGATATTATCTTGCCACCTTCTGTCAGGTAGTGCTATAATTTGACATTTTGTTCCCTGCATATTTGATTCTAGTTCATACGGCCTAAGCATGTTGGACACTGAAGAGGGGGCAGACCTACATTAAAAGGCCACTTCCAAACTAGTGCCATTAATTATTGGTTTCTGCTGGAAGGGAGACCCGTTATTGAAAGCATTGACTGTGACCCAAAAGAGGGTCTGGCAGAATTTTCCATTAGCAAAGGAAAATTTTCCATTAGCATTCGAAGGGGAAACTTTAAGAGGTCCTTTCTTCCCAAAGAATATGTCTTCCTCCCCAAAAGCTACAAACACCGAGTACTTAGTAGACAGCAACTTTTGACAACCACCAAAGGATATATTTGTGCTCTCAGAGGCTGGTTTTTTATTGCTGCATCCATTCTTCATTTAGTTTAGTCCAAGCCTGACTCACTCTGACCCCAGGATACAGCTAGACTTCCTATTAGGAAGTGCTTATCATTGTAAAAAAAAATCTTGAAAACCATATGTAGTTCAATTTTGCCTGCTGAAAAAGGAAATGAGTAGTTGTACATGGTTCCATGAAGGAGTTTTGGAGAACCTTTAGCTTCCCACTGACTTGGAGAACCTTGAGCTACCCACTCATTCCACAACAGTGTGCTAAGAAATGCTCTTGAAGATCTTTTCTCCAGATTTGCTTCCTCCAGATGTGTCTCACCACACGCCAGTTATAAAGCATACCTGGACAGCATTTGAAGTAGACTACATATCTTAAGTTATATTTAATTTATTTTTCTATCTATTCAATTGCACTATCTAGTAATATCTATCTGTCAGTCTATCTGTCTATTTATCTTGTGGTGAAGGAGAAAGGATCAGGAGAAGGTTTCTTTGTCCAAGAACAGCAGGAAGTTTATTAAAACAGAGAGTGAACAAATTCCGGCTGCCACCAAGACAAAAGTTGCCCAACTTAACCTTTGACAGGAAGAAAAATAGAACTTCAAATAGAAGCACATCTACCTTGAGAATTCTGACAGACTAAGCAACCACTACACATCCCCCCCGAGAATTCAAACAGGCATAGAACACTACTTCTTAGCCAATACAATCTATCTATCAAATTGAAACATTACGTTCTTCAAGAATCTCTTGTGAGAGTAGTGGAACCTTCTACATATGCCCTGAAAATTCAACATGGATTGCAACAGCCAAACAACCATTCTCTACTTTGATAAGTAGTCTGTGATTCCATGACATTTTACCAAGTGATGAACACCCCAGTTTTGTGATTGCTTGAGAGAATTTAATGATGTCTCAGGTTGTTCTTTTCTGCTCAATGTAAGGCTAAGATTGACTGACTAAGTAAAAACCATCAAGAAAGCAGCAGTGTAAAAATAATACCTCTGTCCCTGATAGTTTTTATCATATTGATGCTGGTGATTCTCCAATGACAAACTCTTTGGTCAAAGGAGTCCCACCCAGTGTTTATTCAGCATTCATTCCTCATTCTCTCCTTCACGCCCTTCTACACCAATTTAAGTTGTCATGATGATGTGAAAGCTGGGCAGTAATGTCTCGCCTGAGCGTGTGCGCGCCTCCACCTCACCCCCACGAGCCAAAGCCTGGTCACCTTGCTGGGGGCAATCGGTCAGTTTGCTTATAGAATTGGGCTCCCCTCTTTGTAGCCCAGTGTATCCTTCGTATTGCAGCTTCATTTGGTCCACCCTACATTTCAGGAACTGTCCTGCTGACTGGTAGGGCTCTCTCATGTGGTTTCTCACATTCAGACAGCAAAGGATCCATGTTATTTCTCGTTATCTGGATTCATGTAAACTGGCTGTTTGATGGCTTTTTGCAGAAAATACATGAAATGTCAGCAGTCTTATAGTCAGGGTTTTAATGGTCTTGCTGTGGTTTGGCTTTAGGTGTTTTGATTTTAAGTTTGTACAGCAGAATTTGTTTGACTTTATTTTGTTTGAAACTGTGCTAGATTTGCACTTCAGAGGTCCTTGTGAAGTTGCAGTGTGTGTGGGCAGCATCATGTGTGTGACTTTGCATCTTATAAAGGCACAATACTTTTTTACATGTAGATTCCATAGATTCTGCTAATCTCTGAGGAATGAGCATTATCTATGAAAGTGTTCCAAAATCCTATTATAAATGTAAAATAGATTAGGTATTTTTATATTCGCTTCACATGTTTAGGCATCACTTTTAAGATTTAATGCTCTATTTGCAAAATTTTCCTGCAGGCAGTTTATACTGAGGAATGATGTTTATCATTCTGAATTTAGGGATACACATCCTGTTGGAAGGCCTGTGTACTACAAAACCTAAAGAGAAAAATTCGGTAACACTTTATTGTCACTATAATGCATTCCGATACCTTCAAATACTTTTCTAATGCATGATAACGGTCAGTAAAAGAATTAATAAAGCATTACGGCATGATCTATTGACAGTCATAAGGCATTATAGTGTTGATTATAATACTATATAGGCTCCCCTATAGGCTCATCTATAATGCCTTCTTAATACTTCATAATGGTCAGTATAAGAATTAGGGATGCTTTTGTACTATATTATAATGGCATCAATAATGCAGTGTAGATGAGACCTTCAAAAGCATTCATAACACATAATATGCATGGATTTAATGTGTTATGCATTTTATAAATAATTTTTAATTGTGTATAATGTTTAATGAATGCAATATAATGTATTATGAATGTATTCCTTAATTCTTATAGTCATGGCATTCTTAGAAATTGTGAGCACGCATTTTTACTATTGTGTTTTGGTAGTATGATATTTTAAAATAACACGTGTCTTCAAAATGCTCAAAAAGTCTGTATTTATTGCTCATCTCTGCAAGAATTCTGCTACGTTACCTTTTATTCAATTCCCAATGCAACTGGCCATCTGACATTGTACTTAATTTGCTCTTGGGGTTGATAATCCTCATAAGGTTATTAGAGCAGCTCTTACATGATTAAAACGGAGGCTGATAATTACAGACGTTAAAAGAAAAGCACATGCCCCTTCACAACAACAACAACCCTCACCCCAGACCACCCAATCTTACCCAAACCAGAGTCTCCCAATCCCACACATACAACACCTCAATCTGCCCCAATTTTGCATTGGGGAAGAATGGAATGGCTTAGGGTATGAGATCTCTGTGTAGCATCATGAAACATATGGGTACGATATCCATAACAAAGGGACTGCAGCTTAGGACCTGTTGAGTATAGCTAGTTAGTTTTGCGCTGGATATGTACAATGATCCCCGACCATATCTGCACAGATGCATTGGGTTATGGAAGTCTGGACATGACAGTTACCATTCCTGCGTTGCTCATATGCCCCCAAGGGATAGTCGATTAGTGCACTGAAAGTGCACGCGCCCTCAATAACATGACCAAATTTCTAAATGACCATAGTACCGTTTTCTAGACAGCCCACTATATAAAAAAAAATGTATTTAGGGGAATTTTCCCCTTTTTGTTGCACAAGACATCATGTGTCATGATGCCTTGAACACATGACCGTGTCGAGGGCCAATGGGGTTCCGGCATTGTCTCTGGACCAAGCGATAGGCAGAAGCAAAAATTATTTCCTTCTGAGCTTTTTTAATCTTTTGCAAACGCCGAAAGTGGTGGGCATCTGTTTTGAAGGCGCGCAAAGGTAAAGCTGTTTTAATCAATCAAATCTGTTTTCTCTTGAAGGATACTTTTACAGTGGTGGATAAATTTGTTTATTTTTATATGAAATATAAGTATCCCTGAAACGGTTTGTTGTAGAAAGACCGTCGATTATTTGTATACTAGTTATTGATATGTGTGCAAGGTTTTATTGAAGAGTAAATGTTGTGTGACCTGAAAAAAACCCATTGCTGATTTCTGAATTATTTAAGTTAATGTAAATTGTTATGTAAATTTGAAATGTATATCAACAATTGTTTAAAGAAATAATTATTTTAAAAAATCTACAGCTAAAACCTGACCATTTGTGTGTGGAACAATAGGGAGTAGGCGGTATCAATGTGACAAATAGTGACAATTTTTCTTAACTGGGGATAATGAAAATAAGTTGGAAGGTAATGTTTTCATTGCTTATTATAATATCTTGAATTGATCCAATATGTATGCACGTACGTATGTATGCTAGTATGAATATATACACAAGGACATGAATGTTCTGTTCATGGCAGTCTCTCTTCAGAATAGAATAGAATTTCAGCAATGTTTTATGATTATATGAATATAATAAGACCATACTGAATTTTAAATGTTGGATTATATAAGTGTATTTTGTAGTTTTAAAACAGGCAGTATAACATATTCGTTTATCATTTTTCTTCTGATTTTAATCTCACTAGGCATTTAGAAAATTAAGAATCATTATCTCTGACAAATGCTGTAGCATAATTTGTCATTGTTAATGTTTCTTACCTCTTTTGACAAATTATCTATATAATGTTACATTTCATTATTAATTAGGTACGTTAAACAAATGTTGCTGTACAACTATATACAAAAATACTTAATAATTAAAATTAAAAATTATTTTGATTACATTATTTGGTGTAATGCATGGATTTACGCATTTCAAGATACAGTAGGAGAAACTGTCGATCATGTCAGACATTTTTGTAGCTTGGTGCAACACATTTAATTTACAGATCAATGACTGCTTAACAGAGCGAAAGTGGAATAATTGCTGAAATGGCCAGAGAATCACTATGCGTTTCTATGTAGCATGTATGTAGCATGACATACATCTTGCATGCATGTTGGGATGGTACCCTGTTCTTTGTTACGGCTGTGCCTTTGTTACGGCTGTGCCTAGCTAAACATTAGTGATAATGTATAGAAATATCACGCCCATTTACTGCTGAGGAAGAGTCGTGTACCGGGTGTTTTGGGGCGGGTGTTTTGATGTTATTTCATGTCTGCGCCACTTCCCAGTAACATTTCCTTGACATCTTGACTTGGTGGCCGCATTGCGCTCCTTTCCCTTCCTCGCTGCTCCCTGTTACAGGTGATCCCTCGACTTGATTCCACCCTGGCTGGCTTTACCCTTGCACCGCTGGCCGAACCTGAGGTGTGCGTGGCAGGCCGGGCTTGACTGTAATTTAGGCTGAGATCTAAGCGAGGATCACTGATTGGGGCTGACAGTTTTAGAGCCTGCTGTCATGGCATGTAGGCAGGGTGTTCTGCAGATGAGCACACCATAACCAAAGAGTCCTGGGGAGCTGTTCACATCCAAAGGGGCTCTGGGGTCCCACACACACTCTGTGGCCCTTAGGCCACAATGCCAGATCTACCCGATAACTCTATGACCTGGATACATTTATGTTATTTAGCAGATGTTTCAGTCCAATCTGTCGTACATGTGGATACTGACCTTGAATTATGGGGAAAAGTGCATACTACCCACCTTTATATGCTCGATACTTGAGCCTCACCAACGTGTGTTTGCTCAGAAGAGGTCTGCTTGTTCCATTGGCAGCATGCCTGAGCCTTACCAACGTGTGTTTGCTCAGAAGAGGCCTGCTCGTTGCGTTGGCAGCATGCCTGAGCCTCACCAACGTGTGTTTTCTCAGAAGAGGCCTGCTCGTTCCATTGGCAGCATGCCCGAAACTCACCAATGTGTGTTTGCTCAGAAGAGGCCTGCTCATTGCGTTGGCAGCATGCCTGAGCCTCACCAACGTGTGTTTCCTCATAAGAGGCCTGCTCGTTCTCCTGGCAGCATGCCCGAAACTCACCAATGTGTGTTTGCTCAGAAGAGGCCTGCTCGTTGCGTTGGCAGAATGCTTGAGCCTCACCAACGTGTATTTACTCAGAAGAGGCCTGCTCGTTCCGTTGGCAGCATGCCTGAGCCTCACCAACGTGTGTTTATTCAGAAGAAGCCTGCTCGTTTCATTACCAGCATGCCTGAGCCTCACCAACGTGTGTTTATTCAGTAGAGGCCTGCTCATTTCATTACCAGCATGCCCAAGCCTCATCAATGTGTGTTTGCTCAGAAGAGGCCTGCTCATTGCGTTGGCAGCATGCCCGAACCTCACTAACGTGTGTTTGTTCAGAAGAGGGCTGCTTGTTTCACTGGCAGCCTGCCTGAGCCTCACCAACGTGCGTTTGACTTACAGTATTCATTGGGAACAGACAGGTGATGCTTTCCTGAAACTTTTGTTAATATTGTTATAGCCGGAAGCATAAACAAGTGCATGACTGCAACACCGTGAACATAAAATGATGAGACAAATGGAGGAATGATCCATTTATCAGCAGACCCATTAATCCAATGCTTCTAGCTGGTCTTCTTCCTATGACTCAGCATTCTGATTGAATAGTACTTAAGAAAGACATCTCTAGAGCTCTTTAAAAAATATTACAGACATAATTTTAAGTTCTCATTTTCAATCATTCTTGCTATTTAAATTTAGAGTTTATCCAGACAGTACATATATGGTATATGATATGTGTAATACTACTCTATATGTTTCTGCTGGAACTTTAAGAATTCACATCGGTTGCATCTCTTTGTATTGTTAATACATGGATTATTTTTTTTCAGAGAATCATGGGGTTTGGGGTTTCAGTTTCTGGTGGTGACGGGGGGCTCATGTCATGTATGTTACAAAGAAATGGCAAAAAAATCAAATAAGCGAGCAGTTTCTTTGATCTCTCCGTACTTTAAGACACAATTTCAGATGCCAAAGAAACATGGCCAGATGTAATCGTTTATTTGCATTCTTTTCTGCAACATATTCATTTAATTTGCTAAACAAACTATTGGCCTCTATGTGGCTTGCTTACCACTGTATTTGCATTATATATCTACATACATTAATGGAAGGCTACAAAATCCATTTCTGGAAACATTCCTAATATCGTTGCTTCAAAAATGTTCAACCCATTGTCTCTAAACAAAGAATGCATTCTATTATGTTACTATTAATAAGTGCATTATGTCTGTTATGTTACTATAAAATATACTCATGATGATTAGTACTCCTGTTACATTCATTCACTTGTTTAGTACCACGTCTGTAAATATCTGAATCAATAACGATACAGTAGGATGCTTTTAGCTTATTATTATCAGCTCATTGTTGCTTTTTCTTATACTGTATAGATATGGTTATTTGCTGCACAATCATATAAATATACATTTTCTTAATCATCCTCTATGCATTTTGTTTATAAATGAGAAAAGCTGACAGCACTCATATACTGTAGTGTGATCATCTTCTCTGGATTATCTCAAAAATTTGACATTCACCATTTTCCATCTCCCTGAGGTGTTTACAATTCTCATAGAATTGTAAATGTAACAGAATTTACAAAAGACGATTACAAAAGACATGTACCTAGTAATATATGAGCTACATGTATGGAGGCTAGAGATGTTTCAAATTTCCCCCTCGGTGGATAACACGGCTGTGTACTCATAAGCATAATGCTCATAAGCAGGGTTTGCTTCACTGATGCTCTTCATGGATGGTTGATATTAAAATGTAGTAATAACATGTCTCTTGTCTGGGAGGATTAGGATAGAGCCAGATGACAGGGGATTGCGTCAGATTATATAGCAATTTTTATCCGCTTCTATATTTGGGTCTCCCTGCTTTTCGAAGGGCAAAAGAAAGCAATGTACATTTTGGCACAATGAACTATAAACTGTGTTTTATTAAGGGATCCACTATTTAAAGAAGTCTTCTAATACAGTGACATGACATGATCCTTCAGCTGAATGATCTACAGGTGCTTATTTTAAGTCTCCGGTTTCTCCTGCAACTCTAAGTGTTTAGAATGTGGATGGATGGATAAATGTTTATTTTAACTTTAGAATGGCAGACCAGATTAGTTCAATTTCTGCAGCTTCGGCTAAGGATAAGTAGCATGATTTGGGTTGATACTTACTGCAAAGGAAGGTCAAAAATGGTCCCATGAGTGCCTCTGCCGTCCTCATACTGACTGGACACATGTGTCCGGGGGGAAGGACTTAGCAGAGTGGCTGGGCAAGGTCAGGCCGTGGTGCTTTAATCATGGGCAGCAAGAGCAGTTAAGCTAGCAGGCGCCCTGTGAGCTGTGTGGTCCTGCGTCATGCCGGCCGTTTCAATGCTCTTTTTTCAATTGTCTTTATCTATCTAAACTGAAGCTGTCTTTGGCCTCGATTGTTTGTGCATTTATTGAACCAGTAGATTTTTTTGTCTATTTTTTTTTTAAACATATTTTTATTGAGTACTCATTGTTTCATTTATTTGTATACTGTAATTGTATTCAGCTTTCTACAGTGTTATGTAGAATTTATATGTACAAAGAACATACAGTACCAGTTACATACCAATTTTCCAAATATTGGAAAAAAAATTAAAGCCAGTGTATAAATCACACTGAAGCCAAAATGAGAAATAAAATATTACTAAAATCTCAGCAAAACCTCTAGTCATATGCTTCCTTAAATGATGTTTGCTTTTTGACTGAATGAACATGTCTATTTGATGCACTAGTTTGTACTGTGTGGTCTGTATTACATAGCCGAAAATTGTCCCTCCCTGGATCCTGCTTGAGAGGAAGTGATCATATCTGGGCGTAGTAGAAGAATATTTCATTTTCTTACCTTTAGTTTTGTTACCATGTTCCTCTCAATGTTAATAAAAAGTTAATGAATGTGGTACAGTCCTACTGAAACAAAGTCTTTTTTTTTTTATTATTCCTGCATTGAGCGTATCAGGTTTAGTGCTTGTGTAGAGAGATGGAATGGACAAGCGCACGCCTGCTGGCTGTAATTTGCCTAGATATTTAGCATGAGCCATTTTTTGCTAATAAATACTGTCACTGCATATTTTGCATGGCCTCTTGATCCACTGACAAGAGTAGTGATCTGCTTAATATGATAAATCACAGTAGTTCCTAGCCTCTCTCTCTGCCACATCTCCTAGTGCTCAAACCAGGGAAACATTATATTTAAGGCACATCCTGGTCTTACAAGGGCTTGTCAAGCTGACAATGTGAAACAGGCCATTTTTAAATGTGGTGTGGTGGAGTTTTTGCATTTGTGAGTACAACATGGACGCTAAACTAATCATGTAATTAAAAAATGAAAAATAATATTCAGCTTGTTCTTGACGACTCCCAAAAATAATTACAATACAAATTTGCAGCAATACAGAAACATAGTGAATGACCGGTATTAGAAGTATTGACCGCATGATGTTGGAATAAATCAAAATTGTTATTTTTTTTCTAATAACAGCTAAATAGACTCTATTTTGAACCCACATGCTTAATGGACATTCCATAGTTTTTGAGCTTATAAAGCAACTCTAAAGGTAAAGTATCCATGTGGTTTATACTCACTGAAAAACATTATCTCTCTTCAAGGACGACAAACTGAAAGTGAAAATTAATTATTAGCTTTTTTGATTAATGATTTGTGGTGCTTTATTTAGGCCAGACTACTAACATTTTTGACATGTAAAAATGCATATTTTAAAAGTTTAAAAATGTCTATAAAATTTGTTTCTCTGGAGAGAATTATAGCAATTTGAGGCATTTATATTTCACCGTGCGGGGTCAATTCTCATTTGTTTTAGGCAGATTTTAGGTCAATCTTATCATAAATAATAAGATAAAAATAATCAGCATTCTACAAAAATAAGTAAAATTTGCTGTTTGCTCTGTTTTGCATGAAGTCAGTAATGCCCTGTGTTTGATCTGGCTGAAATAAGACTCCAGCATCTCAATACTTATGTGTTAAATTGTATGCAAACAGAGAAATCCTAAAACATAAATTTTGTTTGTGCGATACATCAAATTGGGTATTTTTCCCTATCCAGTCATGGCATGAATGGTAAAAGATTGGTTACTCTAAAAGGTGTAGCAATAGAATGAAAGTTCTACTTTACGATAAGGCTCCTTTTCGCTACTTTATAAATGGTTTAAATTCATTAATAAAAAGAAAACTGTCATAACTTTAATATTAAAAAAATGATAAAAAGTTGTCTGCTGATGATTTACAAAACGTTGCAATGTAATGATTATAAACCATTGATAGACCCGTGATAAGGGAAGTGTTTTTTGTAAAGTGGTAGTTTTTTTTAGAAACCGCGGAATCACTGAAAACCTGCATTGATGTCTAACAGCAATAGTGACCCAGTTGCTGGTGTTGGGGGTGGGGGAAAGAGCAGGGAAGTGGAGGTGAAGAGTCAGGGGAGTGAAGCACATTGCCATACAGTGCTGGGGCATCGTGCATACGTGAGGAACATCAAGATAGGGCACACGCTCAGAGCAACTCATACTCATGTGCTTTTTGGTTAAAATGCATCTATTTTCACAAGCCAGCTATGTGTCAGACATTGATTAACGCAGTTAATCAAGATTAACGGAAGTAAGGAATTATGGTGGATGTATGGAAGTATGATGTGAAAAAAAGTTGGCGATCCAGTCAGCTCAATTTTTTAATAAATGGCATGAATATAATCTTTAACAAATAAGCATTTCATGCTGCCATATTTTGATTGAATATATGGTACAATATATGGAGTGTTCCCGTCAATTCAGGTGTGGGTTAAACCTTGCCTCTCATATAAAAATACACATATTTAGATTTCTTTTACATTAGAACTGAAATTCTGTGCAGTATGGCCCTATCTAAAATATTTTCAGAGGATTTTTAGAAGAGTAGGTGAAACACACTAAGCTGGAAATCTTACAGACTTACTATTACAGTGGACCTCAGAAACTTTTCCTCACAACTGTAACCATGATTAAGTGAAATGAAACGCTTAAAAATTAAATATATATCTTTTCGAAGGTATGACTTTATTTCCTAATTCAGTTTTTTTTTCTTGAGTCATCAGTTGAGTGGACTTCCACGAGTGAAGCATTACGACATGAAATGACAGTGTAGGAAAAATAGAATGCTTTGTGTGTGTGCTCTTAGCTATTTCCGTACGGAACACAAAGCAAAGGGAAAGAAAAAGAGTGAGAGAAAATACCATTTTGGATGTGCTGCCTGCCCAAGCGTAAAGCGTGATTAATTCAATAGCTTCCACAGAGGAAGGGGCCAGAAGCTCTTTATCGGATGGCTTGACCCACTTTCTACATCAGATGTCAGGAGGAATACTGCTCCTAATAGGTACTCGACATTTTTCAGCCAAATTAACATCAAACCAACATGTACGTCAATACAAATATCCCTGGAACAGTTCATTCAGATTCCTTATACAAATAATTCAGATATTTCATGCACAGTGATCATCAGTTGTAATGACTGAAGTGGTATTGGTCAAATGTTGAACGTAACATTCCTTTTCTGGTGAATTGTTTGTGTGATACATCAAATTGTGTATTTTTCCCTGTCCAATCATGGCATGAATGTTGAAAGAAGATTGTTTGCCAGTGTGTTTGGATGTCCCCACATCACCAACTGATGCACTGCTCATTCTTCTGTGAACTTTTTTTTAAATGAGGTCCTTACTTGTTGTCACTAATTGTTCAAGAGGGAAATTAAATTCCAAGTTCATATTCATATGTGTCACGATCCGTTCGGCGTGCAGGGCGGATGAACAGGCAACGAGGCAGGATCGGGGGAAGACGGGTTTATTCTCAGGGACACACGTGAACGGAGAGGCAACATTAATGCTGCGTCTGCCGGAGAGACGCAGACGCAGACTAAAATACACACAAAACGGATCACAGGACGGGCGTGCAGCAACGCCTACACAGGTGGATTACATCGGGGAATCACAGCCGGGAACGAGGTGGGTGTGGCGATACACGGGGCTGGCACGGGACGGACGACGCGGGACGTGACAATATGCTTAAACTACAGCTCTTCTGGCACTGTGTTTGGTTCAACACTCTGGGATTCTGAGAACCATTATTCAGGTCTCAAGAACCATTAAGAACCACTATTCAGGTCTCACAGGCAATCAGGACCTCTACGTCTCATGCTGGGAACATCACCAGTGTCCAGGGAAATTTATTTGTGTCGTCCACTAGATCCTTGGGATGGAGTTAACGCAGGATTACGACTTTTCTGCAGTCTGAGCTCTGTTGGCAAATTAACGGACAGCTGGTTACGGATATTATTTCTCAGGCACAGCCCCCGAACCACAAATCCTCCCACCATCGTTTGATTCTCTCCTCCTGTCTTCTCTACCATTTTGTTTCCTCCCCATTGCCTCTCATTGCCTTTTCCTCCTAGGCCTCTCTGTCCTTCTGCCTTGTCTCTTTACATCTTGCACCCTGAATCACCTCGGCCCAATTTTCGTTCCCAGTTATTATCTGAACAATCATTTTTTTTTACCCTGTGAATAAAAAGGCTTTGCTTTCAGTCTCTGGTTCTGTAAGTTTTGATCACAGTCCAGTGGATTATAAAGAGCTCCGCAGCCTACAAATATCTTTTCCTTCTTGTGTCTTATTAAAATGCGCGGCAAAAATCCATCCATTCATTTATTTTACTCGCTTGTTTAATGCATAGTTGTGGGGACCAGAGCCTACCCTGGAAGCTATTGGTCTAGGGCAAGAAATACCCCAGGTTGGGGTGCCAACCCATGGCAGGGCAGACACATCATTCACACCTGAAGGCCATTTAGCAACTCCAAATGCTTTTGACCTGGGGGAAGGGAGCGGATGGGAAAACCCAATGATGACATGGGGAGAACATACAAACTCCACACAGATACACTGGTGCTGAAGCAGGGACTTTTGCCCAGATCCTAGAGGCATGAGGCAACAATGCCAACCACTGTTGGCAAAAACTTCAGGTTCAGAATTACTGCCCCTTTTCTGGTTCAACGTTAGGCACCAAAATTGCATTTGTTTTGTACCTCATTATAAAATTGCTTGTCTAACACATCGAAAGGATGATTTTATAAGTATACGTGCAGAACAAATGCTGAGGAGGGAAAAATACCCACACTCCTGGTTAAAACTGCCCTGCCCATTATTTCTGAGGTTTCAGAATTACTGCCTCTTTTCTGGTTCAGTGTTCAAAACTGAAAAGTCAAATGCAGCTGGAAAGTATTTGCAGTAGTACAGAAAATGAAATGCTGGATGAAATACTGTCTGAAATACTATTACACATACTGAAGGTGCTGAGCTCGTCTTTTCCTTTGTGGCTGTACATCATTGTCTTACACAGTTAACGAGGGATCTTCATTTTCTGTGAAAGAAACCCTTTTCAAAATGACTCCTTTGGCTGACGTGGCAACAAAAAAAAAAATCAATAAAAAATGAAATAAATGTCAAAAGCAGGATTCTTGCACACAGAGCGTTAAAAGAGAAAAATGGCAAAATGGCTTATTTTGATGTAGTCTTTGATGCTTAATATAATTTTATTCAGCTGTTTGCAATGGTAACTGAATGTTTGAAGAGTGCTCCCTCTTGTGTTGCAACCAGGCATAAAATTATTACTCAAATAATAATAAATTGGAGCTAGCGATGATCACAGTACAAAATAGAATCACATCCTTTCCACTTTGATCTTTTTTGTGGGGGAACAAAGGAGAACGATGCATTGATGATTGTATGGAGATTTAAGTGTCACTAAATTGGTATTAGGCTCGTAATGACTGTCCCGTAAATGTATGTGTAATTTTCTGTTATCCTCACAGGTGACTGGTTGGCTGCATTACCATCACACTCTTCTAGCCATTGGGGGATTCCTGTCACCTGACTTAAGTCCTGCCTCACCTCCACTCCCAGTATGGACCTTACCAAAATCCAGTCAGAAGGAGGGCTGAATGTCACCCTCACCATCCGTCTCCTCATGCATGGCAAAGTAGGCATCGGCAGTGAGTGGTGTTTGGGGAGGGGGGCATATAACGGGGACGAGATCCCAAAGGCTGCCTGCACTGACTCAGATGCCTTTCAGCTTCTGTCTGTGCATCACTCTCTGACTAAGTGCTCGTTGGTTTAGGAAGATTCAAGGACAATGTTCCTTTGTTCTCAGAGCCATGTCAGAACCCATGCTCGTAATCTTCTGTCATATTCAGATTGTGCCAAAACAGATTGGATATCTCTCTGTGTTCTTGTTCGTCGTCTCTGAATTGTCTTAGCTTGCAGCCTGGGTGGGATTTACTTTCAAATATCTTAGGCAACATGTTGCATGAAACAAACCAGAGGAAAGGGGGCCATAGTTATGGAAAAAGGTAACAGTTTTTTTTATTCATTATAGGAAGTGGGAAGCATCATTGGCAAGGTTAGTAGTTTGTGTGTTTTACCTACTGAGCAAACACTGCATAAATTTATATTTATATTTACTATTGTTTATTCCTAGTTAAGGTTGTATCATAGGCAGCTAAATCAACAAGGTTCTTATTAAATGTTTAATACACCGATCTGTCTGCCACCACTGGGCTGTATCATTTAAAAATGTATGTTTTATAGATGAAATTATATGAAGTTAATTTTCCTGACAGAGGGGTTCTTCATTGTTACATTTAAGAATTTTGAATTTGTTCCTTTTTCTCAGAAAGGGGAAACAGTAAAGAAAATGCGTGAGGAGGTATGTTTACAGTTGTATTTCATACTTTAGTGTGAAAGATTTGTATATTCTGGCCTTTTTCAATGTCTACCGGTTCATATATTTTCCACAGAGTGGTGCACGAATCAATATTTCAGAGGGAAACTGTCCAGAGAGGATAGTCACCATCACAGGCCCAACAGATGCCATCTTCAAGGCTTTCGCCATGATTGCCTACAAATTTGAAGAGGTACCATTTACCTTCCCATGTCAGATAAATATTCTCTGATTTTAATGACACAGTTCATGCATTGTTTCCAAAATGGTTAAAATTGTACTTAATCTACCAAAGGAATGACACAAGAAAACAGGATGTGCTATGCTTCCATGGTCTTCCAGGACATTATAAATTCCATGAGCAACAGTCCAGCCACCAGCAAACCTCCCGTGACGCTGCGGCTAGTGGTGCCAGCCAGCCAGTGCGGCTCCCTCATTGGCAAAGGAGGCTCCAAGATCAAGGAGATGAGGGAGGTAAGCAATTAATGAACAATGGTACCATTACTTTGCTAACCAGTAATATGCAAATAACACGAGTAAGTGCGCACACTCTAACGTCAAGCAGAGTGGATAACGGCGCACACTCTGACGTCAAGCAGAGTGGATAACGGCGCACACTCTGACGTCAAGCAGAGT
>JABFDZ020000039.1:8522847-8536720 GCA_019775955.2 Pollimyrus isidori
CTCTGACGTCAAGCAGAGTGGATAACGGCGCACACTCTGACGTCAAGCAGAGTGGATAACGGCGCACACTCTGACGTTAAGCAGAGTGGATAACGGCGCACACTCTGACGTCAAGCAGAGTGGATAACGGCACACACTCTGACATCAAGCAAAGTAGATAACAAAGTAGACTACGGCGCACACATTTTTGTCCACATTTTTTCCCCATGAGCTGGGAGGGAGGGATTACAGGGATTATTCTCTGTTCATTTGCACTGTACTTCTCTTCAGTCCACAGGTGCCCAAGTGCAAGTGGCGGGGGACATGCTTCCGAATTCCACAGAACGTGCCGTGACAATCTCGGGGACCCCAGATGCCATCATCCAATGTGTCAAACAGATATGTGTGGTCATGCTGGAGGTAGTGTACAGCATGAGGCATGCTGGGATTGCACCACACATTCTGCATGAATTCAGGCAAAGCATAGCCTGTTATGGAGTTCATGAAATAAAAATCTTTGCAGGCTGAACAGTGCTGGTCAATCCGTTAGGTGACATAGGCGACCGCCTAGGTCTGAGGGGGTGCCTCAGGTTCACAGGATGTTTTTTTTGTGTATTTGCGTTAATAATCTGTGGAGCATTTCACTCTGTTTTACTAACTGGAATTTACGCAACAATGTTGTAATAGTTATATGTCCCTTTGAGAGACATATTTTTTCACTTTCTGCCTAGTCTTTTGTAGTAATCCATTTGCATGTTAGATTATTGCTGAGAAATAAATATGCAACATGTCTTTTTTCATATTTGTAAAAGGGAATTGTTTCAGGTAAAAGTGAATAGTTTGGATGCTGACAGTCTATATCAAAGTCTTGTGGAAAAGTGTTTCTGTAATGTGCTTCTCATTGTTTCACCGTATTCTCCTCTAGCAAGAACAGTTAACATGTTTCAGAAATTTCGATATCACATTCCCGCTTTCACCTGTCCTGCCCTTCCCTCGGTTTCTCTCACTGACTCTTTCACTGTCTTTCTCTTCTAACTCTCTCTCTGCCTGTCCCTCTTCCCCTCTCCTAGTCCCCACCAAAAGGTGCCACCATCCCCTACCGCCCCAAGCCCGCCTCCACCCCAGTCATTTTTTCAGGTGGCCAGGTAAGAGCCGACCCACTGGCAGCGTCTGCAGCCAACCTCAGCCTTTTACTGCAGCACCAGCCACTGCCTGTTAGTGCCCTCAGGTTTTCTCACCGTCTCACTTGCATGCCACTGGACCCAGCTATCTGGGCAGATGTAGGGAGAGGAGTGCTTCTCCAGCACGGGTGTTAAACTCCAGTCCTGGGCGGCCGGAGCCCTGCACATTTTTGGGTTTCCCCTCATTTAACACACCTGATTCAACTCCTTGTGCTAATTACCACACAGCTCATGAGCTTAATCATTTGTTGTGGAACAGGGAAAGAACTAAGTTACACAGGGCTCTGCCCTCCCCGGGACTAGAATTCAATACCTCTGTTATCCAGGAAACAATAGCATATCCTTTTAGTACCTCAAGACAGATAATATGTGTTATATACAGTATACCATAACTAAAAATAAATGGTGACTGTAACCTTGCTAGTAACATATTACCAAGAAATGGATTAATTAATTAACATTAATTAGTTCATTTAAATGTTATTAGAAGACATTTAACATTGAATTATTACATGAAAAATATTATATATGAGCAGGTATATTAAAAGGACATTTTGTTAGTATGTTTATCAGCATGATTAGAATGACATTTCCCCCAGCAATGGCAAAATAATGAATGAATAATTAAAGTGTTACATTTGTTATATGTTTGCCCAGCCAACCTCAGGCTTTTCATACATTTTTGGTATTTAGGATCTGAAATTGCAAAGATAAAAAAAAAATGTAAATATGTACAAATGTGCTGAGTATGATTAATAAAACTATAAAATAAGTTATGTTTTGCTGGGTAATTTGGAATAAACATAATGCAGTTTGTCATTTTACAGATTTCCCATTTGTGGCATGAAATCAGTTTTTTTTTGTAAATTCATGACTTCCTTCTTTTAACATGATGTGTGTTTAATCCCTTTAAAATTTTCAAATTAGAATATATTAATTATAAACTGTGGAGTGAGTTGAATTTGCGCTGAGCGTAATATTAAAGTCCCTTCTGTCTTTCCTTCCCACAGGCCTACACAATTCAGGGACAGTATGCTATTCCCCACCCAGATGTGAGTGACCAGGTGCTGTTTGCCCTGTTTTTTGTGTTCAGTGCTCGCATGCATGCACCAGCAACTCTACTCATATTAATATTAACTAGTAATAACAATATTAATACCACATGTCTGATATGTCCCCTCAAGCCTGCGCTGAAATTAGCCGGTTGAAGATGAATGGATAGATTTCTGATTTATATTGTGGTACATATGCAGGTTGTGAAATACATATTTCACAAAGTAGTTATGTGTTACGTTAGTGTTTCCCGACCCAGTCCTCAGGGACCCTCAGACAGACCATGTTTTACTGGGAGCTGACAGGGAGCAAAAATATGGATTGTCGGGCAGGGAGCTGGGAGGGACCAAATACGTGGACTGTCTGGGGGTCCACATGGACCGGGTTGGGAAATACTGCATTATATTAACATCAAAGGCCAATGAAAAAATGACTATTTCAGGCTGGTTGGGTACTTTAAGACGTAGATTGTAGAATATGAAATAATTTTAAATGATTATTTTGATGTGGGAAAATATGAATATTAGTGTAAAAATAATGATGCAATTTGACCATTTCTTTGGCTGTTGGGATTAACACCTCTTCAGTACAAATCCAAAGCCCTATAATCAGCCATTTAAAGTAATTTAAATGTAGTAGATAGGATATCGAGAATTGTGGAATTCTCTTTTTTTGGGGTAATGCAGTCATTTATATCTGGTGGTAACAATGGACGACTTCACATCACTAAAATGAGACTTATGTCAGCTCTACCTCATTATGACCGTTTCCCAGTGACTGTTTTGCTGTTTCAGTAACATCCTTATTGCTGGCCGATGAGGCTGAGATGGTTAAAGGAATTTACTAATTTACAATATTTTACGAGAAGAGTGCAGGTGGAAACTATTCAAACAGGCGACAAACGTAAGAGGTAGAGGAGGCATGTGTTCCTTAATAATCCACCAAAGATATCAAAAGCGTGCACTAAATGTCACAATGTGCTGTATTTGAGCAGTATATCCAACATAATCACAACAGACTATTGTTATTAGCATGTACACAATATAGAGAGTCAGAAAACAGCCCAAAATAAGAGCTTAAATAAGAGTCTACAGATCACAAGGGTAACCTTTTTAAACATGATGGCTCAGAAGGTGTTCATTTCCAGTTCAGCAATGGGGAAAATGGCGGCACGCCACAGATACAGACAATGTCAGGTCAAGTCCAGCTCAAGTTCCCTCTCTCTCTCTCTTTCTCTCTCCTTTTCTCCTTTTCCACCACAATGTGTCATGGCTCCTCCTTGTTCTTTCTTTATTCTAGTTCAGTTCTTGATTTCTTGCTTTCACCTGTGTTTTAACAATAACCTCTTAGTTGTACTGTCCCTCCCATCCCCTTCAGCAGTTGACCAAGCTCCACCAGTTGGCTATGCAGCAAACCCCTTTTACTCCCCTCGGACAGACCACCCCCGCTTTCCCTGGTACGTACCCACAAGCCCTTTTCAGATTTCCTTCTCTTTGTACCTCTAGAAACTCTCTTTCTTTCTCTTTCTCTATCTCTTCCACTTCGTGGTGCACTATCACACCATGCCCCCTAGTGGTCGCTCTCCATGCTGACATAACATTTCCTTTTCTTTCGTCTTGTTTGTATTTTGTTCTTTTTTATGAATTTTGTTCCATGTCATGCTTCATCAGTGCAGCGACTGGAAGCGCAGGACAGTTTATGGTGTGAATGGACACTGAAACTCTGCGACGCACTGCCGGGCTTTTGACAGAATACCTTCTCTTGCAGGGAACCGTATTATACACTGGACTAGAGCAACGCCATGCACTGCTTCTCCCTGAGAGCAAATGTCTAATTTGCATTTTATGTGATCTGCTCTGGCTAAAACTATTGTATTTAACACAAAACTACCAACAGTCAAGTGTTATGATGATACATTTTAAGAACCCTTTCAAAATAACCCGCCAAGGCATCATGAATAGAACTTTGGGTGAGCCATGCGACAAAAACGACGCAATATTATGTTATTGGCCAACTGTGGTAATATCTAACTGCAGATTAACAAATACTACTCAGATAGTCTGGGATACACATATGTTCAAGGTTCTTAACGGTCAAAGACGCAAGACCCATATTTAAGCAATATGTGTTAATTTTATATTGCGATAAAGTATATAAAACTATAAAATGCGTTTCCATTTAAGTGTGAATGTACGGAGTTTTCCATGATTTTCTTTTTTATAAATGCTGACGTTCTGTTCTCCACAGCAGCGTGCGGCTTGGCAAGGCCTCATAGCGAACGAGCTGGAGGGGCTTGGCTGGTTTGTCACATGACTACAACGTTCCAGTTCTGTGTTAAATGCTATTTATGCTGCCCTCTCTTTCCAACCTGCTCCCTGACCCAGGTTTGGATGCCAGTCCCCCGGCCAGTACTCATGAGCTCACCATTCCCAATGATGTGAGTACATGGAACAGCAAAAGATTTTATTTTATTTTTTTTTTCCATTGACACCATTTTTGACCCGTACTGAAATTGTTGCAAATAAGCCAGGGCCATTCAATAGTAAATAATAATCGACTATGTACACATTCTAAAATGCATGCATTTAAATAGTTCTGTTTGTCTCGTGTTTCTTTTGGTTTTGTGTGAATAAATATTCTATTTATCGTGGTGTAGTAGCCGTGGGTAGCACGGTGACTTTACAACTCCTGGGTTGTGGGTGTGTTCTGGGTTGGGCTCTTAGGTTGAGCTTTACTTCAAGAAGTTGTGTGATTTCTTCCCAGCTAATAGGCTGCATAATTGGGCGCCAGGGAACCAAAATCAACGAGATCCGGCAGATGTCTGGAGCACAGATCAAAATAGCTAATGCCATGGAAGGGTCATCCGAGCGCCAGATCACCATCACAGGAACCCCCGCCAACATCAGCCTTGCCCAATACCTCATCAACGCAAGGTAATGCTGTTTGCCAAAAGCAGTTTATCCAGAAACATTCCTTGCACTACATTCTTGCACTTTTTGCATACTCACACATGCACTTTGCATATATCAATTAGACCGTATGTGACCATTGTCAGGGGACCACGTTCTTAGCCAGTAGAAGTGATTGTGGTTCTGAAATTCAGCTTTCATGTCTTTACTGGTTTCTGTATTGACCACTGATATAAATGGCATGTCCACTCTTAAGATGATGTAGTAACAATAAAGAACTTAAAGTAAATAACAATTCATAAAAACTACATTGATGCCTATAAAAAATGCTGATGGATCATTATGGGATCCTTATGTAACTATATTTATTTTTTTATGTACAAAATCCCCAAAACTTTGATACAGGAAATGACCAGAATGCAATACAAAGATAAGGTGGAGAAAAAAGCTATTTGGCAACTCACCTGCATTGCACAAAATTGATTCATTCCAGTTAATTTTACTCTCCTAATTTTATGCTCCCATGTTGTTTGGTTTCACTCAGAGGCGTCACTACTGTACTTCAGAGCAACAGCAGCTCAAGTACTCTAATACCCCTTTTTATTGGCTTTTGCATAGTCTTTTGTTTAAATCCTCGTTTAATTTCAGATAGCAGTGTATTTACTGAAGCAGTTCAGTTTAACTTCACTGCTCAAAATTCTACATGAGATAAGCCTGTACAAATAGGCGCCACTCTACTGAGGCCACCCAACGGACAATATAATCATGAGGTAGAGTAGCTACAGTAAGAATTGATCAAATCCGTCCGTCTGGACATGTTTTTAATTTTGCCTAAATGCATGAGGAAGCATCTTTAAATAATTTTATATTCAAGTTCATATCTTAAAAACAGTGACTCAAGGGAACAGAAAAAAAAAACTAATGGATGTTGCTTTCCCATGGTTCCACTGGCAGGTTCAGAGACGTGGCAGCCATGTGGAATGACCCCTCATCCATGTCTACATCCTGAAGCTCTAAAGCAGCCCCGATACCTGATGCTTACAGCTGCCATCTCCCTATTAAACTGATGTGTACCCCTTAGATTAAACTAGGCCTGAGTTGCTATCTGATTGTCAACCTCCAGCAGTTTCTCACCACGTATGAGGAGGCAACTGCTGATAAAGACAAAAAAATGGTGTAGTTTGTTTTTGTTCTTATAGTGTTTGGGTACAGTTCTCCAGCATGCCAGATATTTAGGATTCAGCTGTGTTATTCTCTCTTAGGTTTGCTTGTATTGCTCAGCAGGACTGCAGTTTTCATGTCGGGAAAACCAACAAAAATGTAAAGTGAAAAAAATTTACGTGTGACTGCTACCAAGCAATGCTGTTGGCTGAGGAACTGGAGTGATGTGATGCAATTTTTCAGGTCCTGATTTTAAAAAAAAAGGAAATGGGCAATGAGAAGATCCTATTGAGAATTTATAAAGAAATATTGTTTACTTAGTTTATAGTTCAAATATAATGTAAACTTTGTATCAATTTGGCCAAGGGTTTGGGGAATGGGATTTTTAGTTATCCTCTTTCACGTTGTTTATTTTTGCCTCAAATGCTGTAGGCTTGAATGCATACCTAAAATGTAGCTCTTCGGCAAGAAATTACGATGGTTATAAATTACGGATTTCACTGTTGTTGTATACGTCTCAAATGCTCTCATGATTGTTTTCTGTATCTCTTCTTTACCCACTTACCCTGAGCCTTTTCTCCAAACTGTTCTAGGCTGACATCTGAGATCACTGGAATGGGCACACTCTAATTTCTACCAATCATCCTTCACTGCATCACATAACCACCTTGAGCTAATGGCATTGCACCTACTTTTCTTTCTACCATTTTGACTGTCCTGCATTTTAAGTGATGAACTTATTTTAGAAATGTATAGATATTTATATATACCATTCTGATTTCCCACTGACCACACTGTTCTTGCATTATCCTATGTTGATTTGTTGCTCCAGACCTGCTCCCCTGTTGTTTTAAAACGACACTGTACTGTTTTGGCACTCTAGTGCAGTCACCTTCCATTCTGAATAACATGAAGTTCACTGTGATTTTTTTTTTGGTTTATATATATACACATATATATATATATATATATATATATATATATATACACACATACTTTTTTGTTCTGTATTTTGTGCCCTATAGGCACATCAAAGCCTTTTCAAGTAAGTGGACAAGGATAGAACTGCATGATTGTGAATCTGATGTTTTATAAAGTAATGTTTAATTGTTGTTCATAGTTGTAAAGCATAGACCATACCTGATTCATCCAGGAACTTCAAGCCAGTGCATTTCACACAGGGTAGTTTAGAAAGATGGATAGGGTACAAGGTTCCTTTTAGTAGGGCCAGTATACAAAATGATAAATATAATACATTATGCATTCTGTATTTTTGTTTATTTTAAACAATGTTTGAGGTATGTGAACATTCTAGCATACTAGCAATTGTGTAAACAGTATAGTTGCAGTATTTGGACTATGAGAAGAATATTTAATATTTGATAACTTATGATATAATCAAATAAATTATTAATTTAAGATGTGCATCTAGGTGTTTTGAAGAATTTTACTAAAATTATTTTATCATTATTGAAAAATATTCTTTTTTCCTCTTAAAATGTATACCTGTATTGTAATGCTCAGATCAGTCCATTTGTACTCTTATTCATGCCACATGTTATATGCTTTCTGCACATTTCTTTATTTTCTTTCCCTCACTCTGAAAAACATAAAAATTTCTGAAATATCTGTTATTCTTACCTTGATGTTCTGCTCTTTGCATTACACAAAGGCTTGAAAATTATTATTTTCTGTATTCATGCACACATTAGAAATTCAATATACTGATTGTCTGTTGCAGTTGTTGCAAATTGACAACTGTACTACAATCCATAACTCCGCAAACTCAATGTGACATGTTAGAAATGAGCACTACACTTTCAGCATTAGAACTGATCCAATCCTTTCAGAGCAATGGAATGTTAAAGGGTTCCATCCAAACCCCAACGTGGTCACGGTGCCACCTGCGTAGCACGATTGTGTCTTGGTTTTGTTTCACGATCATCATGTGCATTTTATTATCTATGGATATGTTTTTTAGATGTGGATAGATTTATCACAAGTCACAACGTGATTAAAATTGTTGGGCTGTCTATGTAATCAAAATAAAGCAATGTTAGTTTACCTGACTTTAGCAACACTCCTATTAATAGCTTGTAGCTATTTCATGCTGGGCTTGAATTTAAATATAAGGTTTAGATTTTTGCACACAGATTCAGGGAATGTAACACTGGTTTACTAACAGTTACTATATGAATTGATACTGATCTTTATTTAAAACCACTTACTTCCCCTAATTTCTTGTGGACGACATTAGAAAAAAATAGCACTGGGTCATGAATGAGTGCTCAATTGCAAATCTCCAGAACACTCGAAACTTACCTGTGGAGTGCGATGACACAAATAACATTCACCTTCCCCTTTCTTTATCCATTCCGGCATTATTTTTTATCACCTGAGTTTTCCATATTGATGAAATAATTGATTTGTCAGTATTTTGTTTTGTCTGTTTTTGGTTTGTCAGGCTGTGAAGAGCAGTCCATGTTGCAAAAAACGTACCCGGTGACATTTATTTCTTCTGACCTTTGTATTTTTCACACCATTCAAAAATTATAAATACACCAAGCTAAGTGTATTAGCATCAACTGAATTTAAGGTTTTAGTGCTAAACTAAATTTGAATGTAATTCTACACAAATGGATATGAAAATTGTGAATTTTAAAGTAACTTATTTATTTGCCTCTTTGTGTCTTTTTATTTTGAAAAATAATACCTGTCCAAGAACAAATTTTAAGTAATTGTATATTATTTAAAATAGCTTTAATGATACAAACAGAATACAATCCCACAGCAGCATGTAGTCAGATCCAAAAATTTACTTTAAGGAGGTAAATGTAAAGGCTGTGTAAATCTGGATTTGTGTGACTTTCTGTAGCCTTGATAATTCAATGCAGAGTTTATTAGTGATATACACTGAATGATAAATATGAGTGTATCTTTCTTTGAAATTTATCCCTCAATTTTTTTGTGTTCTTGAAATGGCCACAAAATATTTGCACTGTTTTGAAATGTGTTTTTATCTGATTTTGTTGGATTGTAATTAAGTAACATTTAATTTGGATTAAACCTCCATGGAATGTGTAATAAATACCATATATGCAATGTGTACAATACTAGTTCACTGTAAAATCAGACAATCCTAATGCACTCTATATGTAACACACTTTAATTTGGTCTGAAAATATACAACAGAAGTAGTTTAAGTGTTACAAAAAATTATACTTTTGTTTTGATGTTTCTATCCCCAAACAAACTATAATTAATGCTAATTAATACTGATATTTTAATCATGGTTATACAGTTCTTGTGTATGTATTGTTTACTTTCACAGCTATCTTTTTGAATTACAAAAAAGTGATACATTTTTTCTGACAGTGTGATTAACCTGGGGCCAAGCAGGTAATTGTTAATTCCAGCATAATATCAGAAATATTGTTTTTAGAATCTTGATGGGACAATAAAACAAGGCACTAAAATCAAACTTACAGTTGGGTTTTTAAGACAATAAAGTGAGCTTTTAATAGAATATACAGATGACACATGGATTTAATCCCTGGTAAACAGCTTGCTTTTTTCCTTTAATTAGATTTCTTTGTCTGATATTCCATAATATTACTACTCAAATGCTGAGGCTGAGAACTGCACACCAACAACTATGGTTAAATGATGTGTTAAAAATTGTGTTAAAAAGTATCTTTTAAGTATTTGGGAGACGAGATAATACAATTCTTTTAAATATATGCGTTAAATTTTCGTTATTTTAACCTGTACTAGAACAGCAAAAAAAAAAAAAACATTTTGGTCTGTGCTTATGTAAATTTTGTAGTTTTGACAGTGTAATGAAGAGTGTAGTTTGTATTTTAATTTCAATGATTTGCTGCTTGCAGATCTATATTAGATTAAGAGTATTGAGATTAGGTTACTTCTGAAATGTTTTGTAACAAGACAAATAAATAGTTTTGTTTTTCCCTTAACTCCCTAGACTCATTTTGTGACTATTATACTATTATGTTTTTCATAAAAGAAGGTCTGGTGTCTCAAATTCTATGCAGTCTGTGCTAGTAGAGGGTCTACAATATCAACAAACCAGTTTCCTCTACTCCAGGTCCTGAACAAATTCAGCGTTTTCATACGGGTCCTTAACAAGTGACTAAGAGTAGCATTATTTCAATAAAAGACCATACACAAGCTTCCACTTTTTACCTGAAGCAAAAGATTATTAAGTTTGTGCATCTTTTGCAATGCAGTCAGATATCATAAATGAAACTCATAACAGTAAGTTAAATGAGATGTACTTCAGGCTATGTAGTCCAGATCACATAACGCATGTGGCAAACGGAGTGGAAGGTTTGTTTTCATTAGAATTTAGAACACAATACCTTCCAATATGGTGTGTGGGGGGCAGTTGAGAAGGATCGCCTTCAATGTGAAAACGGGGAAGCACTTATTTGATGATTACTGATAAATTAAGCTAGCACTGAATTTTTTTCAATATGAGAAAAGCCATATTTGGGTATACTGAAACAAGGCATGCCATCTTCTACATAAATAAAATGTATTTTATTGTACTGTATTATAAAATTCAGGGTCAACAGATCTCCCAAAGTCCATCCATTTTCCATACTCAGGTGTCCTGTCATTTCGTGGGGCTCTGGAGCTTATCCCAGAAGCAGGGAATAGCCCAGGATGCAGTGTCAACCATTGCAGGGCAATGACAACATTTGCACACGCATCCACTCCTATGGGCAATTTGGCAAATCCAGTTTAACTTTTTTCGCTGTTGGTGGGAAACCAAAGTACCTGGAGGAAACTCCACAGTGACACAAGGAGAAAAACATAGTGGTTTTTATTGGTCATAAAACTTCATTATTTGGTTAATTATACCTATTGGTTAAAATGGTCACAATATGTTGTTGCTTTGGCTTTATATTGGAGTGGTTTATTTGTACAGTCTTTTATTATACATATTAGCAGAAAATGTGGACTTTGGTAGTTCTGTTAGTGCTAGCTAATGAAGATTCCTTGCATTATCTTCCAAAAATGCAGTTGAAAAGGACACTAGCTGCAATATCACTCAGCAACTGGAGGAAGATGCTGTTATAATGTTCCAATCTTTATTTATGCCAGGAGTGACAGTTAAAGTAATTTTGATGTAGCTGTCTGGGCAAAAGGATTTTCTAATCAGGATTTCACCCATCACAGACGAGATGGATTAGTACAGTCAGTAAATCAGTTACAGAAGCATAATTTTGCACTGCCAGTTGACACATGCAATTTGTGTATTAAAGACTTAGAAAATTGGGAATTAATTAAGTCCTGATGTACTAAAACGATAATGAAGGACCTCAAAAAAGAATTCGTCACAGTTTGTAGCTGGATAATGACTGTGTGCATGGATTCTTTTTTGGTCGCTTTGTAAACAACTTGAAACATTTTTGAATGCTGCCTGTATGAGTTATGCATATTTTATATTTCCATTCATTTTTGTATTCATAGTTGGTAGAAAATATTGTGGCATCAGGTGGGCAAAGCCAAATATTTAGACAGACACAAGCTGGATGCTTTGCTCTTCGTTTAAAGGTGGCAGTGTGGTTTTTATAAAAACAGCAGTTTTGCCATAATCTCCTTGTCCCCAAGGGACAAATTACACAGCTCCATGTTGAGGTACCATGCATTGTCTAATAGGGAGGTGGTGATGTCACTGCTGAACAGGGCTAAGAGCTCCAGCACTGTAACAGTTATGTATAGATGGGTTTCTGATAACAAGTTCAATGTAATGTAAATAAAGTTATAGAATGGCAAGATTTCCTCGCTGTTGGAAATCCCTGTTTCCAGTGCCAGAACTCAAATGCAAAAATTTCACAATTGCGCGTGCGAGTGGGATATTTATACACCTAAAATGTTCCAATTCGCAGGTTTATATTTTTCACCTTGTATTTTAGCGCCCCCTAGTTTTGACAATGATTTCGCACGATACTATAGACCACTGTGGGAGGAGACCATGAGGCAAGTCAGTCCATATTCATCCATCTTCCACCTGCTTATCTTGTACAGAGTGGCCTGGAGCCAGTCCCCGGCAGCACAGAGAACAAGGTAAGATGCCATTCGCACAATGTCACAAATCTGTCTAATTTCGAAGCATCAGTTCATCTCAGTGGATTAGATTGTAGGAGGGAACCAATTTACCTGGAGTAAATCTGCCAAACACGGAGAGAACATGCAAACTCCACACATGGTAAGCAAGGGTTAGGCCTCAAAACCTATACCCTGAGAGAGGGAAGTGACGATATTAGTCAGTGAACCACCATGGGTCCCACGAAAAGCTCCTAGTTCCTACGACAATCAATAAATGCCACTAATGAAGTCACAACCTTCCTGAAGCTCATTTCATGAGCTGAAGCAGTACTACTGTTTTCAGTATGATTCGTGTTAATAGGCCCAATCACATCCGGGTCACTGAACACTTACATAGCAAGAACACAGAGCCAATGATTAATGATGGCATTTACCTGTGGTGCAGAATAATCCATAATCTCAACTCTTGCAAAACATGCTAAAATTTTAACAGAAAAAAAATCATGTTCATAATAATTTATGATGTAATATAAATTAACATCCTATATAAATGCAGTGCTGTAAAAAGTCTTTAGCAGTCAACAAAAATGTTTAAAGCTATTTATCTGGGTAGTAAGTGTATTTTTTGCTCAAAAACAATACAATTTAACATTAGAATATACACAGATGAACAGTTAGTTACTGGTCTCTTGTAGGATTGCTAGAACTCCAATTCAGTTCCTAAACCTCATGGGCACCCCAAACATTCTCTGTATTTATTCAAAGTCACCACCAGTTCAATTAATTAACTTAGTTAGTTAAATAACCTGATGAGGTGTTGATTAGTTAAACATAGTGTGTTAGTGGTCAATAAATACATGCCCATATGGGATGTTTTCTGCAAATACTGGGGTGACTTTAGGAGATGGTTTATAATGGCTTGCTAACACACTTTGATAGACATAATATTACAGTTTGGCATCAACATGAATATCAGTTCATCATAATTTTCGCTGATTGCTATAAGAGTTTTGCACAGTACTGCTTATGCATTTTAAAAGCTACGGTTACATTAAAAGGGTAAACCATGGGTTCAGGTGCCTGGTTATGTCCAATGATGTCTGAAGATGACTTGCCAAGACACCACAAGGAAATAAAACTAATTTACTAGAAGGACAATTTTGGCCAGCTACAGGTTATTGGGCTGTATCTGAGCTTTGGAGTCTTTGCAGGAGTCCTACTGATTCCTTCACCTCCTGCTATAAATCTTCCATCTTTTGGGTGTCTTGGAATTCACCATGCAAACGCTGCATAAGGAGAATAACAGATTTCCCCAAACAAAATCTCCATTGTTTGTCAACTTGTTACGATCCGGGCGTGCGTGCGGGAGGAACAAAACTAAACGAGGCAGGTTTCACGGGAAGGAGGGGTTTAATCCACACACGGACACGGAAACAACAACTTCAATGCTGCGTCTGCCGGAGAGACGCAGACGCAGACCTAAATACACAAGACGGATCACAGGACGGGCGTGCA
>JABFDZ020000039.1:8536820-8548439 GCA_019775955.2 Pollimyrus isidori
GGGGAATCACAACCAGGAACGAGGTGGGTGTGGCGATACACGGGGCTGGAACGGGACGGACGACGCGGGACGTAACACAACTTTTCATTGCTATCAGTCACATAATTGGAGACGTACACAAAGGCAAGTTAATATTTATAATGTGAAATAGTAGCAAATGTCTTTACAGACAGATATACACAAAAAATATATACATTTCGTTAAACCTAAATTCAACGACGTCTTCTATGGAATTTCCGATTGATCAAATAGAAAATGAATAAAGTTGTTTTACTGCAAAATGGTCCTGAAAACCATGAAAAAATACATCCTGAAGAATGCAGATTGTTGCATTATTTTTTGTGCACTGGACTCTCGGGAGAAAAATATATCTCAGATTGAGATACTTTGTTGTCACATTGTGTCACGGCTTACAATTCAGGTATACAGGAGCTACATCATCGGCTGGCTTTTATCATCAGCATTGATTTTAATTCACTCAAAGCTATATATAGTTAATGTAGGCCTATGTCTGGTCATGAACCAAAACTTAAATACAGTATATATAAACTGAAACAACACCTGCATTAAAATGATTATAAGTAATGGATAAGTAGGTAAAGAAAATAGATGGAGGGGTGGTATAATTAGTTGTGGGAATAAAATACACAGATATCATTTCTGTGCGCCTTAAACAAATAATTAAATGACATTAGTATAATTTAAAACTCTTACTCATAACCAGATATGAGGTGGGTTTCAGAATAATGCAGAGCTATGAGATTAAAAGATTAATAAAAAAATAATAATAGTAAATGACAGATTTTTAAATGTTTGGAAGATAAATGCATTACTTACTGGGGTCTTCAAGCAAAGATATTTTAATGATTATTTAATACATTTTTTTCATTATACAGGCGCCATTCCAATATTATCTCAGTACAACAACCCTTTTGCGGCATCGGCCTTTGTGAAATACCTAACACGTAAACATAATAAATAATCGAAAAATCAAACAGCTCCTCTGTAGTGGAAGTAGTAATTAGCAAATAGTAAAAAATATTTATAATTAGTCTAACACACATTTTATGACCACTTAGGCAAAAAGTCAATGAGTTCTAATGCACCTAATAATAATAATAATAATAATCGTCATCATCATCATCATCATCATCATCATCACTTCTGTAAAATGTGGGGCACTTCCATAAAGCAGTGCTAGGTAGACGGAGGATGGTCCTGCAGCCCAATCAGAGAAGAGCCTGCAATGATTGGATCGCAAATTCACTCCAAGGTACAAGTAGACAATGAAAGAGTCGATAGCAGCAACAAGTGAAGAAGCGAGAAAAATAAGCTGGTTCCATGCACACTTCTTGCGGTATGCTTTTCCGCTCTCAAAAGTTATTTTGACGTTATATTCTACGTATTAACATTGTGCTTAGTAAGTAGTCTTTTTTAGTTTCATTGATTATCGCTATTAAATGAATAACAAAAAAGAACGATATATTTATAATTTCAAAGGGAGACTTGCAGTGTAGTAAAGTTAATAGCAGTGTTCTTGCTGAATCAGTCATGGCGAAATATTTATGAACTTGCTCTCGGGAGTGAAATTGAATGTATGTTTAGTATTTCGGTTCAACACCGAAATACTATAAACCTGTGAAATATATCTTTCAGCAATCTCAAATCGTCGCTCAACGAATTCAGAACGTATCAGAGTCGTGTAAGTACAAACACTCTTTCGTTGATTTATTATGTCATATCACGTCTTCAATAGAAACGATTTTTTATATAATTAGCCTAACTGAAAACGAAAATTCCTTATGAAGCTTATACCGGTTGAGGACTAATTGCGACGATGTATGTATGTTGCTAGGTTCACTTTTCACTGATATATAACATTTTTCCACATTTAGCATTCCAGTATTTTGAATTTCATTGTTACATTGAGTGTACTGTGCGTATCTTAAATATAATTACAAACATTTTAACTCTGAAACATTTTTGCGATGGCGGTACTAGGCACGTTGTCTACACTGCTAAGGTTTATTCACTACTGTCAGTAATTTAAACCTCTTTTCTTGTTAAAATATTTAGAAAAACAGCAGTACTTATATTTGAACGTATATTATTGTTTGCCATTTAAAACATGTAAATATATCACTACTGTACTGTGCCCAGCGTAGACAGCAAGGTAAATGTGATGTTCAGAGAAAACCAAAGTAGGACGTGTGATTCCTGCCTCTTAAGTTAATCAGCCATGAAATGGCACATTGAGATGCACGGGGGAGGCTGCCGTTGAGAGCAAACAGCGGGTTAGAAATGTGGTCAGCGCAGTCCACAAGAGGGGGGTAAAATCACCTCCATTCAAGCTTTCCTTTGAAGTCATCGAAAAAAGAAAAACTTATGTGAGGTATGGGTATACCGACCCTTACTTTAAACAGAAAAATTATATATGTGTGTGTGTGTGTGTATATATATGTGCCAGATATATGTTTAGGCCTATATCTATGATCTATGTACGGTACTAGTCTTGCTAGGTCTTTCAGCAATCACAGACAAATAGGACGCTTGTGAGTTGTTTTGCTTTGATCGCTCTCTTGTCCCAAGTTCCAGGGGAGAGTTTAGGTTTTCCGTCACTTTCCTTCTGTACCAGGTAGTTCTGTTGGGCTGCATTTGGGTCATTATCTTACTGATGACTAGCCAGCCCGATCATGGTGGTATGGCATACTGTGCTACTTGTTGAGAACGCTGTGAATTCGTGACCAGACCCTTCTGTGCACCGCTTACGGTTGCATAGCTGTGTGGAAATTCGGAAAAACAAGAAAAGGCAAAGAGAACATACGACATCGAATGTTCTGTCCGGAATGACTTTTCTTTAATCCCACTCTGTGTTGCTGCTCCAGAATAACAGGGCTACTGAAGCTGGCTGCAGTGAATTTGAGACCCATGGGAACTGCTATGCCCACAAGGCCCCTTGTTAGACCTGCCTCTTCCCTAATCAGTGGATTAAATCTAATAATGGTGCTCTTGGCCACCTTGGTGTCAGCCTGTCCTAAGAGCTGCCATTGCACCGAGAAGAACGGCCTGACATCTGTGCAGTGTGTCTCACGCAACCTGGACAGCATCCCCTCTGATCTTCCAGAGGACACTGTCACCCTTCTCCTAGGCTCAAATCGCATCACCAAAATCCCCCGGCAGGCCTTCAAAGGCCTGCACCGGCTGCAGGAATTGGACCTGTCCCGCAACGCCATTGAGGCTGTGGATGCCGGGGCCTTTCAGAGTATCTCCGAGGGCCTCCGGACATTAGACCTGTCCGACAACCGCATCCATGCTGTGCCTAAGGAAGCCTTCTCACAAATACGGGCCAAGATCCGCCTGTCGAACAACCCCTGGCATTGCGAGTGCACTTTGCAGGAGGTGCTACGTGAGCTCCGACTGGATCCTGAAACGATTAATGACGTCAGGTGCCACACTGCCGTACAAGAGGAATATGCTGGCCGGCCGATCATCCAGGTGCTGGACTCAGGCATCAACTTCTGCAACTTCCACCACAAGACAACTGACGTCGCCATGTTCGTCACTATGTTTGGCTGGTTCGCCATGGTGATAGCTTACATCATATATTATGTACGACATAACCAAGAGGATGCCAGGAGGCATCTGGAATACCTGAAATCGTTGCCCAGCACCACACAGATCAGAAAAGACTTTGATACTGTTAGTACTGTGCTCTAGTGTACCTGAATGTGTGGGATTGTTTGTTTGTAAAAGCATGTGTTTGCGGCAAAAGATCAGATGAGTCTGACACTTGGATGTCAACACAGCAAGGCTTTCGAAGAGTCGCTCGCACACACGGATTGTATATCGACAGGTACTTCCCTGCCAAACTCTCCTGCTACAGGTTTGCTGGGTATGTTTTTAATGAAATGTCCATCTTCAACTGATGTTTTCGCTTTGTAGTTGTTTTACTATTTAAGTTGCATTTACACAGCTATGGAAATGAACTACAGCATTATCTACCGTGGTGCTGCAATGCTGGAAAAGACTCAAGCTGATTTTTGTGTTATGACACCATGAGAACTCAGAGATCCCAATCAGCTCTTTCGGTTTTCATGGTTAGTGGGTAACACTGAATAGTACGAGGGGTAACTTTTAGGGTAAAGTCAGTTCATAGCAGTGTTCAGAAATGAATGAGGGATGAATGATGAATGATGTATGATTTTATTGTAGATTGCAAATGAGTAGCATAACAGTAATTTGCCATTTTTTTGCAATATAGCTATTACAGGTCCATTTTATCAATATTCACAGAAGTATTGCTGTGTGGTGGGGGAGGGGTAGCATGTTTACTTTGATAATTCCCAAGTGCCTGCCTTTTGATGCCATTACATGGCTGCACTGTACACAATCTTAACTGGAAACAGTATTAAGCTGTACAGTATCTCTTTATTACATCTGGCTCCAGTTTTCACACATGATTATACCCTTCAGTTAATGGGGTGCCGTGTTTAATTTGAGTAATCTGTTCCATAATTGTGATCATAGTACTATCTCTGTTGGAACATACATAGTTGCGATGTACTAATGTGTTGCGATGTACTAGCAATAGATTGCTATTTCAGTGTAAATTTGACTATCAAGTTAACAAATGATATGTGTAATCTTAAATGTTTTGAAACAAACTTATGGTATTTGTACACATCTGTTTTCATTCAGTTTAAAGGGCTTAACCGTTCTACTATGTCATACACAATTTGTGCAATAAAAGTATTAATTGTTGTGAATTGTTGTGTACGACATTGTTTTACTCTGCAGTGTTTGATATCGACTGTGCTATATCCTAAACAACCTTATAAAAATGTTTCTTTTATTTATTTTCTAATCATAGCCTAAGATCAATGATATATACAGTAGATTTTTGTTTCCACTCATTGATTAGGAATGTTATGGAGAGCCTCTTGTGATTTCTTCTCCTGCTTCTTCCTCTTGATTTCCATTGCTAGTGTTTTTTTTTCCTTCTCTCCACTGTGATGTTTTTCCTAGAGGCTTTTGGGTTCTCTCCATTTATTTGTTCATCGTCTACTTTATTCACTACTCCTGAACAGCCTACCAAACAACAGTAAACCTTGGGGGAAAAAAGAAAATCAACTTTTCATTGTGTCTATCCTAAAAATCTATACGTTATGAATATGTGCCCAGACATCGATTGGTGGGCCTAGAGTACCATACCAACATACATAAGAAAATCTATTGAATGAAAATATTTTTGAGTTTCTCTCTCTCTCGCATTCTCCTGTTTCAAGAGAATCTAAAACAGCTAAGATACAAAATTATCTATTGAGAATTTAAAGGTTATGTTGAGATGATGTTTGAGGCAAAATATTTCAGCATTTCTGTCGTGCATCTATTAATCTATTCTGTTAATGTATTTGCCATGGTACCGTGTTAGCATATGATTCAGCAGGAGTGACACAAAAGTTATATGTTGGTATATTGGTAGACTGGTCATATTTTTGTTTGCTATTGCCAGCTGGTGGAGGTTTTGTTTCTGTTACAGTGCAACTCATTAATTATAATCATTAGTCATTATTTTGGCTGGGTATAAAAACTGTAGATCCTCTTTTTATATTTAGAAGTTTACTGAATGTTCACCAGTTGTACCACTCAATTTCTGTACAATCGTTTGTACATTCAGGGCATTTGATTAGATTTTTTTTTTTTATAATGCAGCCATGGTGGTAAATGTCATTCGACTACCTTCCAGTAATCCTCGCTGCTACTCAAAAACCCTTTGCTCCATCAGAGTGCTCACAATAGGTCACTAACCATTCCTTGAACTAAGTGTCTTTTTTCAGTTGAAGGAAATTGTGTTCCTTAATCTTCTTTTCCCTGACATTTCCAGAGAACATGAACTGTGACAGCAGGTAGCTTGTACTGTAGATACCCAATGTACAGCGTAATGACAAATTCTGTCTGCTGACTTTAAGTGGGCTGATATATTCTGATTAGCTGAGATAAGTCGCTAGCAGATAGCTACAGGTTCAATGATATATAATATACACTGTATATCACTGATATATAAACTAAATAATAAAACAAGCACTTTTCCTAATGTCCTTCAGTTCCACAATGTCATTTTATTTCAGCAACAAAGTTATCGACAGGCGACACTGCCAAGTGTGTACTTGATTGCACTTTTGGAGGGAAGTGATTAGTGGGGATGAAAATGGAAATTACAGTATTTTGTTTAGTCAGATTTGTAAGATATGAAAGTGTCACTTTAAACATTAAGCAATGCCATGACTGGAGAGACTCTTGGCAATCTAATATAACATAAGCCAGTGTTTCCCAACCCAGTCCTCGGGGGACCCCCGGACCGTCCACGTTTTTGCTCCCTCCCAGCTCCCAGCCAATCAGGATCACCGAATACCTGGCACAGGTGCTGAGAGGAAGCAAAAACGCGGACTGTCCGGGATTCCCCGAGGACTGGGTTGGGGGAGAAACACTGGCATAAGCTATGGTGCAAACTATTCACAGTCTGTGTGGTATCATTTTTCTTCACTCCTGCAAATGCAGAGGCAGAGCCATCAGGTCCCCAGCGCGGCAGCAGTAGGCTGTGCGCTCTCGCTGCTCCTGAAGGCAGTGGCGAGGTACCTCTGTGTATTGCCAGGCTAATCCAAGGTGCCACTTTGCACTGAAAGGGGGCCGTTACCTTTGAGTCTTTGACAGCATTATTTGGCTGATGCTACATCTGGAAGCTCCAGTAATACTGTAATTATTCAGCTGTAAATTAACCTAGTTATCCAAGGCAAACCATTACTTCATACCCGCCTCCTACTTGGATTGATTTAACATGGATAGTTTGAACCAGCTGTAACTTTCTGCCTCTTCTGTTATGGCCACCAGTGTCTGGGGATGTCGCGATAGCTTTTTCCGTGAAAGTACTGCAAGAGGTTCTCTATGTGGGGAGTTTGCATGTTCTCCCACTGCCATGCTGAGGCTTCCTCCAGATTCCCCTAACAGGACAAAAACATGCAAAGGTGAACTGGAGTTACCAAACTGGCCATAGGTGATGTATTGGTGCCTCATTCTGGGATATTCCTTCCTGTAATTTATTTGATTATGTATTTTATTATTACATTTTAAACCAGAGACATGGCCTTCACATAAACTCTGAATCAAATGAAGACAGATTAGATTAAATATACTTCCTAAAATATCACCATACAAAGATACAAAATATTAAAATCCCATTATTGAAACTCGCATCCTTTGTAATTTGGCTCTTGGTCCAGATATCAGAATTGATTCCCTCTAGTTACTCATTGTGTAAAAACTATAATTTCTGTTAACAACAATTGGGTTAGAATCCATTCCCATCCCTTGTCACCCTGTACTGTACTTGATAAATGGTTAGATTAGGCAATCATATAGGGAGCTCATTACTGTGCAAACTATCAATGGGATGACATTATGATGTACTCAACTCAAGATTCTCAAATCTGGTAGATTTTTGCCTAAAAAGAACCAGAATATTAAATGTAGAAATTAATTAATGGTGGAAACATTGCCTTGTCTGCATCATGCATTTGCATACATTTATAATTACCTCAGGAACCATCGCTTTTAGCAGTAGAACAGTTTGATACATTGTGCAGGATTTTGCTTTCATTACATCAGGTCACTGTAAGCTTTATCTGTTGAACTGTGAGCTGGCGCACATCTTGGTTGATCCACTCGCTAAGGTTGTAATCATGCAAAACTGGTAACGGGGTTGAACTCTGGTGTAAACTGTGACACGTTTTTGCTTGTGGTAACCATGGAGAGAATGTTAAATCATATGTAACAAAAAATAAATATTCTACTGAACATTTTTTGAGCTTTGTGGTAGTGGAAAAAAACACAATTATCAAAGCAATATTTCCTTAGTACACAGCTATTGATTCTTGCTGACACATTGTATTGTAACAGTACTTAATTTGTGATGTTTTTATTATTGTCAGCAGCCTGGATTTTGCTCTTCTAATGAGCATTTCCACAGATTTGTATCAAATTATGTTTCCCTGTTAGATTTTTTACCTAATAAATCATACGTAAAACGGTAGCTATTCTTGACTCATGTTTATTTATTAATTGTTCAAAATGAAGTGGTAATGCACACATGTTTTATAGCATTGAGTAGCACGTTTACAATTATTTTGCTTCAGTATCAGGTTGTATCAGCTTTGTTTCATTCATTTAGTATGAACTTCATTAAAGTTTTCAGAGCGACAAATAGGTTGTATTACTAACAAGTTCCCAGATCAGTAACAAATGGACTGGAGTAGCAGGTTTCCAGGGAGAAGGTATGAGTTTTAATTGAATTTGAGGTTGTTTTCCTTTAAGCTGCTTTAATACTTGTATTTTCTTTCAACCACCAAGGAGCAGTTTCAATTAATGATCCTTAAATCCTTTTCAAGGAGTCTGTGTCAACATTATTTCAGCAGAGTCGAACTTAAGTATTACAATCTGCTCAAAAAAATGAGATGTTTTCTTTAATACAATATTAATATTCGGCTTTATGAATTTCAAAGCAAGATAATGAGCGCAACTCATATTTTGATACAGAACAAATTGTGGTTTCATTAATGCTAATGGATGAGTAGTTTTTTTGTCTTTTGCCTTCTTTATAGCATTTATTGCAAAATCAGTGCATATCTATACTCTTCAGAATATTGTAGTTCATAATACAGTAGAAAAGCAGCTATTTATGAGAGCCTAGCACATGTATTTCACATAGATTTTAAATACTCGTAAATATTAATGAAAAGATTTTGAAGGTAAGCAGGTTGCACACTAAGTTCTGTGATACACTTATTGCACCGTGGGGAGATCAGCCCTCTCCTTTTGGGGACACTGATCTTCGCTGACGCCAGAGTCATCACTTTGTTCGAAAGCAAACAGGTTGTTCTCTGTCACGGCCCCATCAGCATCAGATGTAAGACCCAGTTTGCATTTTCCCGAAAAAAAAAAATTCTGAGAGTCAGGAAGCCTAATGATCACAAAAATGACGGCCAGTAATAAGCACATTTCACTTCTGCCTCACATCAGGAAAGGGCGCATATTTACTTGTGGTGTCTTTGAAGTCATAACAAATCCATAATGTTTTCCAAAGGAAAACATGTGTTGCGTTGTACTGACTTATAATGCTCCTGTGTTTTCCCTCCTTCGCTGTGAGTCTATGTGCACCTTTCTCTAGTATCATGGAAGCATGTGGAATTTTGGTGCTATTAAGATAAATACTGTCCCCTATATCAACAGTGAAAACCAGCCTAGTGTTTCCTTCAAAGTTATGCTAGGTCCGGGGTTTAACACTGCTATTTTAGTCATCTGTATTTCAGAGGTAAACACATGTTGTGTTATTTAAATATAGTTAGTGACACAGGGTATTAGTGTCACATGACATATTTATTAATACATAATTTATTACATTTTTGAAAGTATTGTTATATATTCACATTGTTTTCTGTTTCTTTTGATTTTTTGCATTATAAAATTATTTTTAAAATGACTAAAAGTGAATTGGAAAATCAAAAGCTGTTGTAATGTTTGTTCTCTTGCTTTTTTCAATATAGCTCTATTTATTGTAATGCACTAGTTTGACATTCGGATATATTAACTGTCCTCTACCACAGTTCCAGGCACTAAGCACACACTTCAAGCCCACAGGTTCTTGGGTTATTTATAGACTTCAACCTCTGTCCTCAAACAAAAGAAACATACACACATACACAGGTTTATATTCATATTTATGTAGGGACTCTCCACTCATTTCTATGGATAAAACCCCAATCCTATAACAATGACAACCTTAACCCCTACCCATCCCTAACCTTACCCATAATTAACCAAACAAAATACAAAACTTTTCACATTTTCACTTTTTTGACTGCAGTCACAGATTATAAAATTTTGCTTCCTCTTGTGTTGACTGAAAAGATGGTCCCCACCACGTCAAAATAACAGGCTTTTTTTTATGTCACTGGAATTATGTATTGAACAGCGGAATAAACAACAATTGCCTGATAATTGCCTTTTTTGACCCTAGACCTTTTCTTTTCTGGGTTGTATATAGAAAAATCAAATAACGATAGATCTGGATTACAAAGGGAGTCCTTCACATATTTCAAAGGAAAACAAGGATTTTTTAAGGCACTTACAATGCAGAAATCAAGTTTTCACACTGTAGTTAATGCAAGTTTGCAGGAGGAATGAATCACAGCTGCATACTCCAGCGGACGATTCCGCCTGAATTGGTCTTAAGTTGTTCATGATTGAATCTTTGCATACATTTGCCATCCGTGTCCCCTTCTTCCACCTCAAAGTCGGGGATTTATATGCAAACACGCAACCTCATTTAGCTGCTAAGTGGATTCACACCATTTTCATTATTTTATTTTTGTGTGCATTGATTTTGAAGCCATTAGCCACATTGAGGAAGGCACAGGAACACTACAGAATTACCAGCGAAACAGAGCACCAGGGTGTTGATGAAATACCAGCTGGACAGAGGGAGAGCAGGGCACGGCTTTTAAATTGGAATGGAGAGCGATGCAGAGTTCTGACTCGGCTCGTCCAATTTATGGCCGACACACGGATTCTGCCATTCTCTCTATTATGCTTTTGAGTTTGCTCTGACATCTTAGTTGCTTCTATTCATCATGATCATCATATTCACGCCGATTGGCGCGGGTCGCGTTGGCAGCATGCCGACTGGGTCAGACCTCCCTGCTTTTTCTGAGGTCACTGACTCTCCCTTGTGTGGGAGGCCTAAACGTTGCAGTAAAGACTTTTACATTGACTAAAAAATATATCTTCACACGGCTAGAAAAAAGGTCTAAAAAGGAGGCTAAAGGCCTCAGCCGGCATCAATAGAAATGAGACCTGCTGAGCTGCGGCTGGTTTCTGTCGTGGGCTGACAGCGAGGCACAGCTAATGAGACGCGAGAGAAGCTCACACGCCGCTTCACCAAGGCGCAGCGCTACCTGTGATGAAGTTCACTCAATGTGCAAACATAATCTTCCACCTGGGAAGACGTAGTAAGTCTAAATGTGGTGAGAAAAATCCTCCTCAGCCAGAACTTGATCCTAGCTACGCTGTATGCACCTGCACCATTTAAAAATACAATTCCTATATGATATAACAGCAAACACCCTACCAGCATTAAGGATGCCATTGAACAAGACCTCGGCCATAGATTTAACAACAATGAATGGAAGGATAACTGTACAATGCTGAACCTCATGCCCACCACCATTAATTTGCAAGAACCGGAACATACAGTAAACTAAACAGATTCTATTTCTCTCCCACTGTAAACTATCAAGAGTCTCCTACCTTATGAACAGTGATCCAGACATAACATCACATTATGATGACTAAGTTTGACTCTCTAGCAGGTACTGCTTCTTGGTCTCAGTCTCCTGGTTCTCTCTGTTAAGATGTGGGTTTCCTCCATAGCCAGTGCACTTCCACATGAAAAAGTGGCACGTGGCATCTGGCAACCTCTATGGTATTATACTAGGGCTGCAACTAACGATTATTTTAATAATCGATTAATCTGTCGATTACTATTTCGATTCATCGATTAATCGGATA
>JABFDZ020000039.1:8553248-8575606 GCA_019775955.2 Pollimyrus isidori
CACACTGAAAAGACACCTTTGTCTTCTGTGAGAAGCTAGAGCTGTCTTCAGATGAATGCCTTTCCAACAATGTTCCCATTATATCAGCAAACCCATGTGACAAAGGTTGCATTCTATATTATACTATTAAACTTTTCCATTTCTGACTCTAATTAGGTGATTCACCTCTAAGACAAAAGGCCGTGTTTCACTGCCACATAAACCAAATTCTGAAATAACATTTGAGCCATTAAATACTGGGATTTTAATCTCATCTTGTTTGTGTCGATCACTTATGAAATGTAAACATCTACTGATTTACTGGGACTCTTATAAAGATCTATCCTAACAAACAATCACACTGGGTAATCACAGTTTCATACATAATTTAATATTTAAAGTATTTCAGTCTGCTGTAGTCTGCAGTCCCAGTAACACATTCTGTAGACACCACTACTCCATGAACTGCCATAAATTAATTGAACATAATCTGTATATTTATTTATAACTCCTTCATATCAGAGCGTCGCTACTTTGAAATAAAGTATAGTAAATAACAGAGGATAATAAAAAATGTAATGCTTCCACCTAGTGGTCACTGACTGTGGCACACACCGAATACCATTCATTTCCCAGCTGGTTAATCGTTGCCCTCACATCTGCGACATGTAAGTCCAGGGTCGGTGTCATGGGGGCATTCGCGGGGGATGCCCCCCATTGAGCTGTTGTGCCCCCCAAGGACATCGTCTTCTACTTATTTTAAATGTTTAACAATAATAAATAAATTATAAAGACATAAAAACACAAAACTGATCTATACTAAGGGCGTGGCTACGGATCATCTGCTAACCCACCGCCGCGTGCTCTCCGGTCAAGTAAACTCGATTTACGGATGGATAGATTCAAGTAAACGTTTCCGACTAATGAACTAAGATATCTCCAAAGCTACTTAGTGTACTATACACACATAATCTTTTCATTACATAGCTATATATCTATAAAAACCTTGAGTACCAGAGCAAGAAATTTCACCTAGAAATTTCACGTTTCCCTAGGAATTCAACATATTATAATTAAAACAACAACTAAGCTACGAGTTGTTCAGCTTTCATTCCACGAGATGGCAGTCTATTTTCTTGATTTTGTATGTATCCACCACTAATCATTAATCTAATGCTTTTTGCCTTCAGTTTACGCTTGTAATGACTAAATATTTATTTTACATTACGAGAATACAAATGGAATTAAATAGGTTCGCAATATTTTAATTTGTTTTTGCCCAAAGTTATTAATCAGACCTACCGCATAAATATTCCAGGATGTAATTTTGTAATGTAAATTCTTTACTGCGTCACTGTATTATATATAACCATTGCCTTAAAGTTATGCACCCAAAACGTCCTTTGATTTAATGTTTTAAATTAAAACTTTGATTTAATTTGTGTTAAAATCAGGTATATTTACATGTTTTAATATATGCTATATATGTAAGATTTAAATGGTGACATTTCAATGCTAATTGATAGCTACGTATTAGTATTTGTAGAACACGGCAAACACATGTTGATCCTTATATTAAATAACGGTGATAAATGTAAATTTCATGTTGATGTGGCGTATATAGGGTAGATGATGCTTTCTTCATGCGCGCATGACAAAAATGGCGTTTGCCTCCTGATTTAATCTTAAGGCTACTGCGTGATGACCGCCAGGTGGCAGCCGTGAGATGGGTTCTGCGTCACGCCTTTCTATTTATTTATTTATTCGACTATGCTTGGAGGTGTTCGTGTTTTTAATACTAAATTGTGCCCTTTACATCGTTGTACGTCGCGCACACGGGGGATTGTGCTGGTGCATCACTCTGCAGCCATGGCGTACCCATGAGGAGGACGGGGTGCAACTGGGCTCTTCCAGCGCCGTTTTACTTCTGCAGTTATGTCGCGGTTTGTCTGCTATCCTTCGCCATGTCTCTACTCCCCGCTTACCTGCTACTGTCAGCGTTGGTGATTTTCTCTGAGGATGGGCTGATGAAGAAGGTAGAGGGCGGCCGGATCGCCGCTCTCCGGGCCGAGTCCGGCATTATCGGACTGGGAGGCTCTGCCGCACAGCGACTGCTGAAGCCGCCCCAGCATAACGTTCAGAGGGCTCCGCCGGCTGCATCAGGTACACTGCTGCTCGATTAGGTGCCTTTTCAGAATTGCATTTTGGAGGCGGGGGTAATAATAATAATAATAATAATAATAATAATAATAATAATATAATAATACCTCTTCTTGGGTTGAACATAATACAGTTATTAATATTTACATTCCACGGCGACCGCAATGGCAGAAAATAGAAAAATCACAATTACTACAATGGAAAAAATATTTTAAATTATATTATTAGCGCAATAAATATAGATAAACGAATATGGATAGTATAGGCTTGCGTCTACTGTGGATTTAATTAGGCTAACTGTGTTGTCTTTCAATGCAACATAGTATTGTATAATTGTTACGATAATTTCACTTTCCGTAAGGTATTATATAGTGTCATGTTGAATATAAAGAAATATCAGTTTTGTGTTTTATACTGTGATGTCAACACTGGCAGGTGTCTCGGTGTATGTGATTCAGTATATTTGATGCGTCCCCTCCATCCTGTTTAAAACCGACCTGACATCCTCATAGCATTTCAACATCGGTGTATCTGTAAACAAGAATTAGATCGGTCTGTGTCATGTACAGCTAACTACCAGCTGTTTATCACTGTGTGAAACTTTATGGGACGTTTTGGATGAATTTTCTGTATACATTTATCCCAATACCACTTTGCATAGGCCATGTATTTGAGCATCATGTTAGAGATGCTGTCAAATTTTATACATTTATTTATATTTTCATGTAGTTGAAAACTTCAGATTTTATCTTGGCAAATGTTAAAAAGTAAATACTAGGAGAAATAAAATTGAATTAATGTGAAAGTGGCGTATACCTTAACATTAGGGTTGGAATTAATTATATTACTACATATGTAATGAAAATGCTTTTATGTTCTCTAGCTTTGTTTTATGTTACGTGTTATACTTTTTCTGACAATTTTTTTTTAAGTATTCAGGGTCTCTGTGTATTTGTCTGGGTTAGTCTTTTGTACTTTGACAAATTAGACTGATGTTTGGGTGACTTTCATTGATAGTGTGTAGCTCCCACCCATCTTTCATGCCCTGTAAAGGTAATTCTGTGAAATTTAGCACCTATCAAGGCCAGAGTGCCTTCCAACTCGCAAGTAGTTGCACCTAAATATGGGCGAGTTAGTCTAAAAACGGTCAGGTGCAGCTGCATTCGGGCTGAAGTACATTGTGACCTCATCGGATGTTTGTGACTGCAAATGAGTCATTTGAGTTAAAAAATCGAACATAAAGTAGCTCTAGGGCAAAGAAAGAAACACTGTGCTAAAATCAGCTGCTCTGAAAAGTGTGTGGAAAGATGCTTAAACATTGTGATTCTGTGTATAAAAATAAAAGTAGAAAATACTAACCTCCAAGTTTCTCATCTCTAACTGCTTCTGACCCAGATTATCTGTAGTGTGTCAGATATAGAGTCTGTATGTTTATAGTCCCAGAATTCATAGTGCTCTAGTACTTGTTGGTGGTATGAGAAATTTCATGTAACATTCTGGGTCCGTGAGTCACGGGAGACAATGTGTTTGAGAAATTCACCGGGCTGGAATGTGGTCTACTTTGGAGAAGATGTTGATCACGAAACAAAAGGACGTTTCTCTCAAATGATTATTTCACTGTGTTTCCTGCCTTGCTGAAATGGGTCATTTTACTCCCACAGTGATGATGTGATAGAATTTCTTTATAGGTTTATGCAGCATAAATGATGAAGAGTATAACACTATACCAGTGCTATCTTTGGAGTTCTATTTAAAATAAAATGATTATTTTACACAACATGAACACTTCTGCATTAAACTTTCTGTATTGTCCCTGATGATATTAAGTTGTCACTAACAAAGGGAGCACAAGAGATTTTTCTTTCTACATTAGGGGGGGACCTTGGGCATTATTAACCATATGCATTCGATAAGGCCATTTCAATTGCTCAGGTTTGTATCGTGACATGATCCCACAAATGACTAAAAGATGTTGATTATTGACCATCTGTCGCTCATCCATGGTTTCTTCCTCACCATATTGCTCCACTGCATTTTGCTCGTGCTTGCCTGGGAAGCTATCATGTTACAGTTATACTCAGAGTGATGTCATAAATTGTGTGAATTTATATTTTGGTTGTGCAGCAACACTATAAATACCTGTGAGAAATAAAAACTTGCTTTGTATTAACATGATTTCGCCCGTGGTCCCAATGGTTTTAATAAATGCCGCTGTTACTGTTGCTATGCAAAGCTACCAAGACGTTTTTTGGCTTAAATTAGTCGCCAACAGCAGCTTGCTGACACCTGTCAAGCTGACCTCCACCTGTGCCAATCTTTCAAACCACCTGTTCACTAGAGAAATTTTGGCATCGATTCCAGAGTACAGTATACAGTAGTCTTAAAGTCACTTTATACTATGTATACTTTGCCTGCTAATTTGAATAGTTTCCTTATTCGGTTCTTGCTTCGGTAGGTGTTGTAAAGCTCTTGCTCCAGAACTGCTTGCAGTGATGTTTGGATGTTCGTTCGAAGCTCAGTTGAGCTACACTTATGTATAGTTGACTCCAGGAGTGATTGTAGGATTTGACCCTTGGGGGGAATCTCCTCCTGAAGCCTCCCCAAAGTGTTTAGAAACACCAATCGTCAGCTCCTTAGCTCTATGTCTGTAATGTGTTATTTGCTTGTATGTCGCTCTGGACAAAAGTCCTAAAGATCTCCTAAGTAAAATAAATGTATGGTACTATTGTACGAGAGCAAGTCAATGGCAGCAAACAAAAAGGGCCTGTTTCAGTTGAGTGGCAGCCATCTGACACCGCTAGTTATACCCATGTTTTCCATGAGAAGTCAATTCTGATTAAGTGCTTTTAAGGCTTGGTGCATTCAGTGCTGTTGTAGGTCTCTATTGAGTCAGTAAAATATGCAGGGGGAGGTTTTGAATATTTTATTCTAAAGGGGAGTGAAGTACATAACATACCTACATAAAAAAAATAATAATTATGATCATAGTGGATGTCTGGATGATTTACAGCCAGGACCATTGATTGGTTTCAAATGTCAAGACTGATCAGTAGTATTGGTAGATTGCTTTGCCCTCTGAGTCTCTGTTACGGGCTATTGCCCCGACATTGTGCTGGGGGAATGGGCTATATGTAGTGATTAATGCTAAGTGCGTTTATCTCTAATGTATATCAGGAAGTCATGCTTTCTTAGTCATTCAGTGTTTCCTTCAGATTATTTTTGAACTGGTTTAATATAAATTGATTTATTAATACATTATTTTCTGTAAGAGAAGATTCATAGTACCTTCAAACTATAGTGAGGGTAAACGCAATTAGAGGTTAGTGGTATTCTCATAATTATTATCATAAGAGTGTAAAAGCAATGAGAAATGCCAGTGTCTTCAGCTACTGATTCCAATTTGGAGCTTGTACACCCATAATCTTTTATGAGCGATGTGTCATGTAACGTACCACAGATTCGACTTGAAGGATGAGCCATTTTAGTGACACAGATGGCCTAAAATCTACCTTACATGTCAGTAACCATCTACTACTTCAAATTCATTTGAAGTGTATGAAATTTGTTTTTGTAATTTTGTGAATGTTATTAAACTGATCCCATACTCCACAGATATCAAAACATCCTCTTACTGGTTGAAATCTCCCTCTGTTTATTGTAGCTATGGTTATGGAATTGGCATCGTATTACTGTTCGCAGCAGTTGTTATAATTTATTTAGTATTCAGGGGAAGTGCAGGCCACAATGTTTATGCTTTCTAGATCATTGAATGCAACGCAGATGGTTATACAAGCATAGAAGGATCTGATTTTTCTTAATACAAGCACTGGGGTTGTTATCATCATTGTTGGGCTTCTTTCTTCCATAAACCTCTTACTTAATATGTAGACTTTCACCTTTTTCATTGAATGTCAAGCATGAAAGTCCCCAGAGCTCTTTAATGTGCTGTACTGTATATGTTCTTGTTCTAGTCTGTAACATTAACTTGTGATTTTTGTCAGCCTTTATCCAACAGGAATGCATTTTATCTGTCCTTAAACGGGATATTGTTAATTCCTTGATCTGTCTGTAGCTGCCAAAGCTGAAGTTTTTAGATGCCTGTGCTGGTTGGAGTAGGCTTGGTGCTTAAGATTTTTACACTGCGCCCTCGCAGTTTAACATTATGGATGAATGCATTTCCCAATTAAATGGTGGATTTTGTCATCAGGCGTGCGTCAGAGTCTCTTGGGAAAAGACAAATAAGTACCTTTATTAATTTATCTGATACTTTTATCCAAAGCGACTTGCAGGGGAGGGAAAGGTTACAATTTGCATGTGCTCCCTGGGATATCTGCTTCAAACGCTCAGCTAGCAGAGGTGGCTAGAGTGAAATATGCTCGAGGTTTTAAAATGATTTCCTTTGTATATGAATAAGGCTCTTCTTCATCTTCAGTAACCACAATAGGGAATAAATAATGAACTTTCTATGACTATATAGAGCAAACGCCTGGCACTTTGCATAAGTGCAGAATGAAACTCCCACAAAAATAAATAGACCAAGGTCATAAACTAGACTCATAAATATCAAGTCACCTCTTGAAGTATGAGAGGCATTGCATTTCATTGTGGTACATTGTAGCAGATAATAAAACAATTAATTGAGCCTAAGGAGGTGAATGCTTTAGGTCTGTATTACCAGAACAGAGATGCATATATTATTAGAATATGATCTCTTCACTAATGATAATAGAAACCTGATAAAGTGCTAAGCCAGCAATTCAATTGATCTGGTCTTGCAGTTCAGCTGACTCAGCAGCAGTTGGTGTCTCACTTAAGGAGCTTTGCATTGGATTGTGCCGTACAAATATGTCTTCATTAGAAAGTGTCCATTTTCATAAATAAATCAGACTTGTACCAGACAAACTTACCAGTAAACTGGCAATTCTCTACTTTTTTGACCTCCAGTCTGTATGGTATTTTTTGCCTTAACTCTTCCGTAAATTGGGGTAGCTACTGTAGGAAGTCCTTACCCAGTCGTGTAAAATGGCATTATATTGTAGTGCTTTGATAGTGGTTGAAGTTACTTGCCCAAAAATCAGCGTGATATGCCTGGTGGTTTCTGGATATTATAAAGGGCATGTAATCAATGCAATCAGTTGTCAATATAAGGTTCTGATACTTTTATAGGGTTTCATTACATATACCACAAATTATTAATATAACAACATATGAAATCCATCCATCCATCTTGCATCCATCCACCCATCTTCCAGCTGGTTATATTTTGGAAGTGTTTGAATGTTACCCATAATACTGTTCATTCGGGAATTGTACTTCATCCCTCTAATTTCCCCTGGTCAGAGAAATTTAATTAATTGATTAATGATAATTACAGACCTGCCACTGTCATATTCTTACCTGGCTGTTTATTAGTGATGTGTTTTTGTTCTTTGTATTTGTTCAGTCGCTACTACAATGGTTTATTCTATTTACAGCTCAGATGTTGAAACCATATTTTATTTAAAAATTATGGGTTAACTTTTTTATATATAGTTACTCCGAATTTATTGAAGCATTTTTGCATTATTAGTTTCTGCATGTCTTGTACCCTTTCACATGCTTCTTCCGGCACATATTACTCTGGAATCCAGGACAAGCACTTGGCTGTTTTCAGCATTAATTCTCACTGGATGAATGCACATTCCTGAGGTGTGTGGGGAAGGTACAATGCCTTCAAAGCGTACTGGCATGCTTCTCCCTTTTGAGTAGGCCTCTTTTCCCATGCTGTCCATCATGGATGGCTGATGCTGCTAAGTGATGCTTCCTCACACCATATATATATACAGCTGAACAATGATGGAAACTGATGGCAGCGCATCAGTGCTTTGGAAGAGATTTCGTAACATGAGGGCTTTATAACTAAAGTACACTATTAGCAGGCAATGCCACCATTAGGCATTAGCGCAAAATCGAATGCTGACAGTTTTATCTTTGGAATGTACTGAATGGATTCTAGAAAATGTAGCAGTTTGTGCTAAACTAATGTAATGTAAAAAAAAATGTGGCAGATGGTCTGGCAGTTGATGTTGTTCGGTGAAGTATGAGGTTACATTGTTACCAGTTGACCAGAGATATAAGGTAATTGTTCTTTCAATCTCTGGGAGAAGCTCATGTGAAGACCGCAAAATTCCGGTTTAAAAGCGGGACTTTTACAGTATTTCACATCTGCTGCATTTGAACCTATTGAAAGTTTGTTTGTCTGAACGTACTACTACAGTGGCATATCATAATATTTTCCATCGATCAGAATGCTGTAGGAAATAAAGCCATGCTAGCTGTATAATTCTTATGATGCACATATTATAAAGCACTCATTATATGTTTTGCATTGAGGCTATTCTACAGTCTAGGATCACAGTTGCAACAACTCAGCAGCCGTTACATTCTCAGTTCTCTCTGTTATTTGGCAGATTCCACCTTCACCTTAAAGGTACAAGTGAGGGATGCCAGCAGCCAACAGTTCCTGAGCAAGGTTTCTGTAGAAGTGTTTGTGAATCACACACAGACCAACTCTGCCCTCACAGCAGAGAATGGGGCCGTCCTGCTTAAGGTGCCCTATGAACTGGGCATGACGCTTACCATCGTGGCCAGCCTGGGCGGGTACACCCTCACGCCGCTGCCTTGGAAAACCAGCAAGATGCCCAGTGAGTACATCTGCACGCTGCCCTGCATCGCCATAGCTGCTCTGCATAGCCACGTGCAAAGCATGAAACTGCAGCGTGTAACGTTTGGGCGATGTTGATATATATTTTTAGGCGTCCATAAAAATGCTTGATATCTGAATTTGTCCTTTGCATGCAAGTGAGCATAATACAAACAAGGAAAGAAAATATAGCTGCTGCGGAACGGAAATAGCCTTTAGTAAAGGATTTCATATTCAGTCGTGTGTAATATGTATTTTTTTCATTACCATCTAAATTGAAGACTAAGTAAGAGAGATATTATAATACAAAGGAGTTATTTTGCCATCTTAGGTTATTTAGAGTGATTTAAAGAAAAATGAAGTGAGACTTGAATTGCAGTGACATCTGGGTTGTGTTATTCAGAGTAATGCCTGCACTATGTGTCACGTTTGCATGGAAGGAGCTTGCAGTTGGCATTAGCCCACATTCAGTTTGGGCTCTTCAGCCTTTGTCTAGCCGTGTTTTGCTCTGCAGGGATAGAAGTGTCGGTCTCCACAGGCCATGGTGTAATTCAGAGGCACCTCCCTTGTTTAGTCTTGGACACATTGGCAAAACTCTGATACAAGGCTGACCCCTAGTGGCGCCAAGAGTTGCATGCAACAACAGTTGCCACTATAAACAAATACTGTGTGCGTGCGTGCGTGCGTGCGTGCGTGTGTGTGCGTGTGTGTGTGTGTGTGTGCACACATCCACACCTTGATGCATTGCCAATGATCCAGTACATTACAGATACATATAAAGCAACAACTAATGTGATATAATATGATATGATTCACCCCTATTTCCATGCAGTGTGATTTGACACAATTTGACTCAACACAGTGTCATTTAATGCAATACGATGTGATGCAAAAGAGTATGATGCTTTCCAAGTAAATTGGTACAAATGCAGAAGCAGTTTACAGAGAGGGAATCAATCTAAATATAAAATGATGTGCAATCAGTCTGTGACTGCAATCAACTAAAACCCCTGTAGGGTTTTGCCCATAGAAATGAAAAGACAAAGATATGAAGACAAATATATATGGATACATACTATATATTCTTTAAATATGTATGTTCCCCGATACAGTATAAATTTTAATATTCCTTAAAAGGGACTTACTATTATTTGTGAGAGAAAAATAGATGTTTCACTGTAGTCTCGATAAAATTATTTTCTATAATCCTGTTAATTATATTCTTTCCTTTACAGTTTTCTCCTCTGTGACACTCTCAATGTTCCCTCAAAACCAAGGAAACTTATGGCTTTTTGAGGATTCTGTTATGATAACTGGGAAGATATCTGGTATGTGACGTCATATCGTGACCAGTTGATTCATATTTTTTTGGCAGTAGTGGCATTTTGTACAGGATGAACAACACTGTGTCTTCCATTTTACAGCCTTAATATATAAAAATACAACCAGTTACTTTGCTTCCCTTGTACAGTAAGATGTGTGTTTGTATACATTTTAGATGCACTGACTCAACCAAGTGTGCAGTTTCCCAAAAACCTGCTGAAGCTGTCAGAGAGCAGAAACATCTCCTCTGTCACTGCCTACTTGACAGTGCCTCAGCTTCCTCCCGAGAAGGATTGCTTCTTATACACTGTGGGAATTCTTATCAACAAGTCCGGTGAGCACAGATGTAGCCGGGTGATAAGGGAGAGTGGACTGCCTGTGAATATGTACTGAAAGCGATACAGACTGCAAATCCCTTTCTGACGCCAAACCGATCGACTTAAAATATCTCTGGCGCTTCGCAGATGCTTGTTCAGCTGTAGTGCTTCACGCCATGATGTGCTGTTGATCACGCAGGTTTCCGGAATATTGAGCTCAGTCCAGTGGCAGCAGTGAGTGTCCAGCTTCTATCTTATGGAAAGGAGGTCCATGTAACGGGGCCAATCCAGATCACGTTGCCTTTGGCAGAAAATTCTGGTCTGCGTGCCTCAGACGCTATACCAGCCTGGACATTTGATATGAAGACTGGTGAGTTAATTACGGGATCTTTTGGCTCATGAATTTGCATTGTATTAAGTATAATAATTAATGATACAGATAAATGGGCATTAGTAACCAATTTGCTCCATGGTTGTTTGGTACAGTGTTTCTAGCATGGTATTTGCTTTGGTATTTTTCAGCGTAAAAAAAATTATGTATTTAGCTAATTTTGACTTTTCTATTAGGCACGGCTCAGTGGGTAGCATTACAGCCTCATGCCTCTAGGGTTGGGGGGGTTCATGTTTTTATCGTGTCACATGGGTTTTCTCTGGACTCTCCCCTTTCCTCCCACTGTCCAAAGACATGCAGTTGGGCTAATTGTCACCTCTTAATCAGCCATAGTGTGCCTGCCTGTGTCTTTCATGCGATGACATCCTGTCCAGGTTAGACCTTAGCCTTATGCCCAGGGATGGGCTTCAGGCAGCCCTTACACATTTTCGTGTCTGTGCATATTCTGTAAAATATTTCTTTTTCAGGTGCCTGGGTGAATCAGGGTCTTGGAATGGTGAAAATGGAGGACGACGGCCTGGTTTGGACATATATAGCGCCTCACCTAGGATACTGGATTGCTGCACCCTTACCTACATCCAGGGGTAGGATGTATTTGCAAAGCTTTAGGCTTTGTTTTGTTTGTCTGTACAAGGTTGTTGTGTTAAGTGTGTGATGATTCAATTTGTTTGTTTGTTTGTTTATCTATCTGTTTATTCATTTGCTGTCATGCGAAAGCCCAGAATTCCAGACCGGTAACCAGATTTCTGTTTGTGCAAATCTAGGTTACATGGGACATGCAACTTCTATGGACTTCATCTCATACCATACGTACCTTCTCATGGTAATCCTGGGAGGAACTCTAATTATTGTTTTTGGATTTGTAACTGTCCTGTTATGTTATTGTAGGTAAGACATTGTTTTGCAACTTTTGTTTATTAGCATGACTCTTGAAAAAGAAGTAAATGTGCATTTTGAGACAATCTCATTTTTAATCTTCACAATTTGACGTTTTTGTTTAGTGTCTATCTCATATGTATAAAATGCAAAATCTAGTTCCACATAGATTAAACAATGCTCGATCTCATCTACAGGGTGTGTGCATGTGAACCAGAAAATAAGAGAGTAAATGTAACCAGAATGGTGGCTTTGAAGAAAGACCAGACTACTTCTACTAACAACAGTGGGAGCAGGGATTTATCTTTCAAAGATTCTGCCCACCATGATGATAGATCCTACTCAGTGGCCTCCACTAGTGGTGGACGAAGAGAAGAGTACGGTCCATCTTGGCCTCTGAGCAAATTCAACATTTACGTGGAGGATGTGGAGCTCCAGTCTTCCAAAGTAGGAAACAAAGGTCCTGAGTTCATCAGGCCCCACCAATCTGCTATCTACGTCAACAGCCGTGAGGCAGTACGGGCGAAGGAAATGGCCGAAAAGAAGGTGTTTTTTACTGATAGACTGGTTCATATTTACAACCAGCCAGTGGCCATTCTTCAGGCACCTGAGCTCTTTCAGTCCTCTGAACAGCTAGCCGGCTGCAAGTCAGCCACCCTTCCTCGGAAAAGCCAAATGGGTAACGAGACTGAGCCTACCAGTAAAGACAGCTTTACCCAGACTCTACCCAAGATCTCTATGCTCTCCCATCTTCAACACCAAGGGAATGAGGAGCAGCAGGTCCTGGAGGGTCCCCAAAGTTCTGCTTCCAACCCAGGAGTATGGGGGCGATACAACAACCTTTTGGAGTCCGTGTCTGTCCCGGGTACCCTGAATGAAGCTGTACAGATGGGCCCTTTGTGTAGCGAGATTCAGGGCATTTCAGAACAGACCTTGCTTGAGCTTTCCAAAGGCAAACCTCAGCATCCTAGGGCCTGGTTCGTCTCACTGGAGGGCAAGCCTGCTGCCCAGGTGCGCCACTCTATTATTGACCTGCAGAAGAGGCACAGGCCAACTGACAGCAACGACACCAGCTTAGACTCCGGGGTGGACATGAATGAGCACCATTCAAGCAAGAGACTCGAGAGGGAGAAGACCTTTGTGAGAAGCATGCCTCACAGTAAGGCCTTGTATGCGGAGGACCTGGATTTGAGTAGCAGTGAGAGCGGGACCACCGCAGCCTGCACCCCCGAGGACGTCACCTTGAGGAATATCCTAGACAGTGGAAGCGGGAGCATTCCTAACATCCCAGAGGAGAGAGATGGTGCGGACACATCCAGCGCACAGGAGGATAGCGAATCCCGCTCATCCCGCTCTTCCCCTCCACCACGTCGTCTACGGAAGGTCAGAGACCGGAGCAAAATAGACAAACAAAAAACTACATGGCACCTTCGAGAAGAGAGGCCACTGAAGAAACTAAACTAATGCCATTTAATCTCAGCTTTTTTTTTTAAATGGGTAGCAAAATGAGTGTATAATAATGTTTCTGGTAACTGGAAATTTTCTTTGGCAAAGATGATCAACAGACAACAGTTTGACCTTGTTGCAAAAATTCACTGAGCAGCCTGGGTAATAAAGTGTTTTTTGGTCATCTTGAAGATTAGCTTTACTCAGACTTACCTAGACGCCACTTACTTACAAACTGTGCAAAGAAACATACGGTTTGTAGTATTATGATTCTCGCTTCACACTTCATCCAGGTAGGATGACACAGAGCCATATTACACTGAAGAAGAAACAGAGTGTTAATTTGAGGATGAGAGAGGTAATGGGTTAAGACTACTCCCACTAGGGAGGGGAGAAGGCAAAAGACAACTGTTTCAGCAGGGTGTGAGCATTTTATTGTGGGGGGTGGGGGGTGGAAATAAAACAACTCACACAACCATTGGGAATAAAGCACACATAAAGTAAATGTGCTCTTCTGATCTTCTGAACTTGCTCAAAACTTGGATGTTCACACTCATCTCTCCTTCCCCACTAAAATTTCTATGAACATTGTTGAGAAAAACACTGACATGGTTGAGAAAATGTTGTTTGAAAGATATAAGAAGACATCTATGCATGGTAGATGATATGATTCTATGAACTTTAAAAATTGTATATGCTTAAGGAGTAGAACTGAAAGCAGGAACCCAAGTCCCCTGTTATAAAAGCGGTTTGTTTGTGTGCAACTTTGACAGTTTTCCTCTCTCTGTCATTGTATAATGGTTGGAAAGAACATGTTGCTAAATATCATTAATGTACATGATTTACACAGTGGAACAAAATAACATTCCCACAGGACCACAGGGCAACATGGAGTGACAAGGGGAGGATTTCCACAGTACTTATAGTGCAACATACAGGACAATGTGAAACAGGGGCTGATCACAAAGAAAATAATAAAGTGCTACAGTGTTTGTAGTTTCGTCTTAAAGTTTTGCCATGCAGTAACAAGACATTTTTCATTGCATAATGTTGGAAGGACTCAAGAGATTAATTTTTAAATCTTTGTGGCAGTCAATTCACTGGCAAAATAATGTACAATAGACAGCATATAATTTATATTCTACTTCTCATTTATTGAAGCTGGTGACTTATTGTACATATATTCTATATATTGTGAACAAGGTCCCAGTGACAGAGTATTCATAGTGAAAAATGAAAAATACCAGACAATGGTACAAGTAGAATCCTAAGTTTAATGATTGTGTTTTAAACACATCTATCAAAAACCACACATCTTTCACAAATTTCACTATATGAGTTAGCATTTTAGTATTAAGAGTTGTTCATGCCCTATAAATTCAGCATACTGAAGAAACATATTCAGCAGTCAAAATCTATCAGTGTATAGAAAGGCACGCTGGATTTAAATGGGAATTGTATTTGTTGTTTGTATTTGGAATGAGGAGCACAAATCATTGGTATACTAGTTAGAACAGACTGGAAGTACATATAAAGGCAACTTATTTTCTCATTGCTAATTTTACAGTACATATTTTTAAAAGCTGAATAGTCAGACATCCATTTAATTTTCACAGTTTTAGCATTGTTGTGATAACTAATGTGAACATCTTTGGTTTAATGCTTACAGTTAAAGCTGGTATGAGTACAGAATTTTAAGAAATTGCTTTTAAGTTTCCCATGTTTGTATCAAACATGTTTCTCTGCAGTGCATCTTTCTTATTTCCATTCCATTTATAGTCTTTAATTTATAATAGTTGAAACTTGATCTGTCAGACACAGTTTCATTTGGAAAGACATTGTATGGAGAATGTTTTGTGTCAGTCTGCGTTTGTTTTATTGAACCCAAATGGATGATCTGTTGGTGGTTCTGTGTTTCAGTGCAACCGTACTGGTTTAAAAATGGTCAGAAATTTAGTGTCTCTACAGTAAACAGCACTTTTGAATGTCATTATTTGTCATGTTGAAGAAATTGCAGCCCCATCATTTTTATGTAACTAAAACAGGAATTGGTATGCACTTAATACTGTTTCATGTAAAAGCATTGAGTTGTTTTATATTTTTTCCTTTTAAATGAACGGAAATAGTTTGAGCCTTATCATTGCAGGTGTTAAAAAATGGCAAAATGTCATTCAGTATCATGGTGATAAATATTCTTAATTGCATTTTTCCTAAATTGATTATCCTGGTATGGCAATACATATCTAAATCAAAGTATTAAATTAAATTGGACTGGGACAAAAAATTGCAGTAATGTCTGTCACTGTTAATACATAATATATGCAGAAAATCGGTCAATATAGATTTAAAATAATTAGCTACAAGTCCTTTTTTAATAAACATAAAAATAAACTGATGTGTTATTAATGCTGATTTTCAGTTAACTGCCAAGTTGTAATTGATACCACCCTTTGTTCCCCCTCAATATCAAAGAGTTTTTATGAACCTTTTAAAATAATGTGGCATTAATTACTTGCTGGTTATTAAAACAATGTTTGATCACTTTTTACTCATTTTTTGCTTGTATATTTTCAAAGAGGGGGCAAAACATTTAAGGGGGAGTATCCCCATAATTACATAGCTAATTTTAACATGTGATACATAAATCTGAAGCACATGACATATTTAGTTCTCTGCAAATGTGAAAACTGTTATAACTGATGTCTCTTTGGGTGCATGGCTGCATGTCCATTGTTTACTTGTGTTTTCGATCTACTACGAACGTCCACTAGATGGACATTATGTTATGTGTGTTCTTTGTTGTGTTTTTTATACTTAAAAGTAAATCGTCTGCCTTTTATGTGATGTTCTACGCTTTACTATAAATAAAATTTCTTTGCAATGCACGCAAGTTGATTTTATGTTTGAGCTGGGTTGCTGCTGTAATTTTGCTGTCAAGTTCACCAGTACACTGATACTGAATATTGAAGTAATTTAGGAATTTCTAGGTAAGATTTAGATTTTTTTTTCTCATTATCCTGCGCATCTTCAATACTGCCACATTTTTCTTACTCAAAAATACTCATATTACAGAAATATCAGAAATAATTAAGTAACATTCTTTTTGGTGTTCTAAGAGTATATAAAATGCAGCACAAGTCGGTCTTTTAGATATGTAGCTTTCACAGCTAAATGTGATTTGAGCAGTTCGGTGTATGATGCAAAGATAGAATAACCACTAGAGGGTGCTAGTGTCGAAAGGGTGCCTGCATATCCGCAAAAGAGCTGGAAATGGGGAATTCATTATTTTTGTGCTTAAGGCTGAAGCCCCCTGCAATGTTGTAGTGGGTAAGCACTTTTCCAGTGAAAAATAAAACTGAAGAAACAACTTTATTAGACTGTATTCCCTTGCGCTGAGGTTACTGATAGGTGGGATGTGTATAACTAAGGCTGGTGTTTTCTGAAAGAGAAACATGTCCTAGGAAAAAACTGATATCTTTGTTTTTTTTTAGTTTATTATTGTGTCTTTTGGCATTGTTAGAGGTATATTGTATTAGCGTGAATCCCATGTGGTGCCCCCTGTCTGAGCCAAAGTGAACTCAACTGGCTAAATAAGTTCCCCCTCAGAAGATAGCACCCTAGGTGACCACCTATGCTGCCTGATGGGTTGACCAGCACTGAATGTTGTTTGTGCCTTACTCAGGATTCTTGCAAAACGATTGAAGTGATGATTTCAAAAAGCAGGAAAACACAGCTGCACGGAACCTACTCTGTGACTCAGTGCTGACTGAGCTGCAAAAACAGCTTCTTTTACCCAGACTATTCTGTCTTGCCTTCAGGCATGGCTTTGCTCTCCAAGTGTGTAACAAGCACGTCCATATTGTAAGCATTTTGATGCTAAAATGTTCTGCCATAGTACAGATGATATCATTCGGAGAGCAAGTTTATAGCCATTTAACGGATGAAGTGGATATTCTGACTAAAACACCATACTCTAAACTGAATCCTTTCATCTCTATGTATAAGACAATGAATGAAAACCAGACTGAGGTAATGTAGAACATATGTGAAAGGCTAAGCCCGTGCTATTCTTTGTTCTCCATTAGAACTTGGTCACAGCAGGTTGCATGCGGATGTATGAAATGTGCATGAACAGGTCAGGCTGTTATTATTATGCCAAGGCAGGAGTTGGAGAATATTAAAAACTTGTTTTAATTGAAAATGCAATGGATAATGCACCAACAATGTAACAAAACAAGGCTTTGTGGGAACCTTCTCTTGCATTATGCCAGTTTCTTTGCAGAGATCCATATAAGCCTGATCTGATAAGCCACTGAACAATGTCGTGGGCAGGGATATTTGGGAAGTTACTTGCCCAGGACAAATACAGCACAGACATTATCACTGATTGTTTGACAAAGTACTCATAAAGAGGTAATAACTCATAATGTAGAACAAAAATCAAATATTGCCACGTTTCTAAAAATATGTATTGTACACATTGTGCTTTTTTATGCCATGGCATGTTTAATAAATCAGGCTCTCATTTTAATCTTCAGTGTTATAGTAGTCTTTTTATGCTTTTAATGAGCTTTCAAAAAGACATTCTGAAGTATGCCTCAGTAAGCATGGATGGAACATCTGTAGACCAAACAATTTAGGAGGACTTAACCACACCACTATACTTAACCACACCACTTTATAGAAATGCAGCTCAGAGAAGATGTTGATGGATTCAGTTCAAAGGAGGTTTGTGGATTGGTGCACAAACATGTTCTGTATGTGCAAACTTGCAACAGGCTTTGATATTTCTTTAACTGTTATTTTTATATGTTTTTCTAGAAAGAGAACGCAGAGCAACTGTTTGAGTGCAGAGATATCAGTTACAGAGTCAGTGTACTTGATTTCATCAGCACAGAGATCATTTTCATTAGCATACCTCTTTGTGTGTATAGCTTTGACGTAGGTTGGGGGGTGGGTTGCACATTATATATCACCCATTTACAACCTGCTCCAATCCCAGTTACCCATGAAGGTGACACGGTTGCCATGATACACTGTTTTGACCTAACGAAGGCCATGCAAGTGTCCTGACCTCGACAAACTCGATCTTTCCCCTCTCTTGGTCACCCCTGACTTTCTAGGCATGTATATTGGGCTCCCTTCCAACAATGTCAACCCCCCCGTCATCCATCCATCTTTCAACTACTTATCAGCACAGGCATGTGGAGGGTGGGAGCCAGAGCTTTTCCCATGGAGCACAGGGCATTAGACATGGGAACTCCCTGGACAGGATGTCAACCCATTGCAGGGAGCCCACACATGCAGTCACACACAAACTGGCATCTCTCCCGATACTATACTTTGCAGTGTGAAAGGTTTTCCTGTATGATGTTAGTCTCACGTAGGTTGCTCCTCACCAAAGATAGCTAGCAAGACAACACCCTAAAATATTTCACAACTGAATCAGAGGCAGAGTAATACCCATATTTGACTTTCCAGCTGTTGTCCAGTCCAGTGCCATTAAGGTGGAAATGGTCTGCAGACAGTATTACAGTTTAATCAATTAATGAGTGTACAGTCATTACCCTGACTTTGTTTCTATAGCTCAAAACGTAGAGCACTGTTCAAATACCATAAAGTATACAGTATATAAATTGCAACCATTTCTTGTACTTTTAAATTGTTCTCGATTACAATGTCAAATAAATCTTAGCTAAGCTTAATTAATTAATTTATTTATCATTCATTCCACTGCTATACTGCTGCTTAAAATTCTATGTATTATGAAGATGTCTGGGGGTTTCGTTTCAGGAAACACAGTACACAAAAAAAAATCAATGGAATGCTGGAAGACTATATGTAAGTGATAGAAGATTCTCTGAATCATTGTGAAAAAATTATCCATACTAATCTACACTTATATATCTTCCTGATTTCATTTATATTTGCTCAAAGCTGAAATATTGAAATATTCATTTCTTGCAAAACTGAAATAAAATGAATTCATTACTCATCACTTCACAAGCATATTGATTTTTTTTTTTTAAAGTTACAAACCATTTTGAATGCATGCAAATACAAATCGAGTAGTAGGTACTAGTAGTAGTAGTAGGTACATTGCAATCTTGTTTATGTTTTCTTGCTGTTTTTCTTTTTTTTGAGACTTCCTCTCTTGTGCCCTTTCTTCCCCCATATGTCTTCTTCTCTAATAAAACTCTTCCAGTGCGAAATAGGATTGCAAGGTATGGTAACACCATTCTAATACATAGTTCTAATAAATATTGCATAGAATTTATGGGTGGGTGGCATTTAGCAATGCATGTGCATTTAGAGTCACCATATTTGTAGAATTTAACATTATTATAAAATGATATCTCCAGTGCATTTCTCCAAATCGCAAATATCTTAACAAAGCATCATTTAGCAAGGAAAGATGAAGGTTCCACTGCATTTGAGGACATTTGTGAGAATGACAAGTGTAAATGATCTCCTGGGGCAGTGTTTATTTTCAGTAAGTGACTGCAGTTTTTTTAATTTACCAGTAGGAATCAGTCAACATTTCCTTTTATAACCATTATGCTTCCATGTTGTTTTCTTTGCTGGGACCTGGACAGGAACAATAAGCCTTTGGACAATATCTTGGGTATGGTGGTAGCTGTCTTAGATGCAGTGAAAGAATTCAGGAAATCACTGGTGTGTCTCAGCTTAATAGGGCAAACATGGATGGATCCCACTACTGCCATAGTTACAGATTAAGTATGCAGGGCTATTGGATTTATAACCACTGACGACAATATTTCCATATTCTAAGATTAGTGAGAATGTTTTTCAATTTGTAAATTATAGACGCATAATGGAATTGTAAAATGTGTTTGAAAACTCCTGATAAACTTCTTTTAATCTCTTGAAACAATGAGTATTGGACCAAGGAGCAGTGGTGGAGGAAGTACTCAAAAATTTACTTAAGTAAAAATAGAAATGCACATCCCGTTTTGGTCATCTGGCTGTAAATTTTCAGTAGGAGACAAGTCTGCACACACATGCTCACGCATTTGCATGTATGTAAAATGAATTACCTTGTAAATAGCCTGTATGGTTTTAAAACTACCCAAATGTTTTTGATGTAGCTAATTTTAGGTTTATAATGGAATAATATAGATTTGCCGTAAGATTTCTTGCGTGAGCATGAGAGTCTGCCACCAGATGCTTGAGAGATGCATGCAATCACTTTCACTTTCAATGAGTAAAGAGTTTTTAGGATTACGTGTAAATCCACGTAAACATAGATGACTTCACTGACTTGTTTTCTATCCATCCATCCATTTTCCAAACCGCTTATCCTATTGGGTCGCAGGGGGTCCGGAGCCCATCCCAGAGGCAATGGGCACGAGGCAGGGAACAGCCCTGGATGGGGGGCCAGCCCATCACAGGGCACACTCACACACCAGTCACTCACACATGCGGACAATTTGGCAACTCCAATCAGCACGTTTTTGGACTGTGGGGGGAAACCGGAGTACCCGGAGGAAACCCCACGGGGAGAACATGCAAACTCCACACACATGTGACCCAGGTGGAGACTTGAACCCGGGTCCCAGAGGTGTGAGGCAACAGTGCTAAGCACTGCACCACCACGCCGCCACTTGTTTTCTAAGAAACATTTTTTTTTCTATTATTGATACCATTACGAATAGTGGTTTAAAAATGTCTTTTAGAGACTCAAAGAACTCAGGACAGCCTGGTTATCTAATAGAGAGGTAAAAATGTTTTTAATCTGTCTTTTTTTTCCCCTGATTTATTGTATTTTATTTTCTATGTTGGGGAGTTTGTGAAGGGAACTGAAATTTTTATTTGTTTAATCACTGATGCTTTGTAGTCCCTCTGTAATAAAACTGTCTGTCCTGAGGCAAGGAGAGCTCTCTCCCTGTCTATTTTCATTGAAAAACTAAAACAGCTTATGAAATCACCTGGTTTTAATGGCCACTCCTCTTGTTAAGGTCCCTGTTTCACGGACAAGCGTAATTTAATCACTATGAATGTGTTAAAAAAGGAGGACCATAAAAAATGTAAAAATAAAAAAATGTATGTAGAATTTCACTATTAGAACCTAGAGAGAAAACACTGACACATTCAAAAACAGCTTATCAAGATCAAAATCAAAGCCACTCATTTTCCCTGTATCATTTCTAAGTCTATTGCAAGACACTTTATTTATAAAGCTCAATCTTTTCACTGCATCTATAAAGACCCATGCCAACTGTGTGGCACTGGCTTCAGACTAATAATGCTTAGTATCTTCTCTGGATGAGAGAACATTTCTGCTGTGCTTGTTTCAGAAGACAATATGCAAATGTTATTCTAATGAGTGAAAAATACTAATCAGAATTTATGAAAATTGGTCCTTCAAGGGCAAAGAGGTTTTATTTTTTTTAAAGATAATGCAACTGCTTCAGTAGTGGTAGGAGTAGTAACAGTAGTAAGTGTGAACATTAAAAGTGCCATAGAATGCATTATTTTTATTTTTTTCTCCCAAATTGTTCTCAGTTGTCTACTAGTTGTTATGATACTGGTATTGATGGTAACCATGATATTTTAAAATACGGTTAATAATACACATATAATATCATGAATAATTCAGTACCAGGGACTATCTGTTTCACACTACAACCTAGTAGGTGACGGTTTTGCACCTTAACACTTGTTTCCACCGGCGCTTAATTTCTAACTCAGGTGCCAGAGCTCAAAGATTACAGAGATCAACGACCACCATCATTATATGAAGAGGCGGAGTTCACTGTCCTTGAACAATGTCACAGGCACGATGAGAAAGGGAGAGAGAGAGGTAAGGAGCATGCACTGATACAGGGCTTTGCCACACCCACCACATGACAAACCAGGGAAACTCAGGGATGAGAACCTGAGTGCAGCCATGTGGTGTGTGATACCTCAGCACCACACTAGTCCGAATGGACCAGTTTGAGGTTTTTTCTGGTGGCTAAATTATGTAAACATGTAAACATGTAACAATGCTATCATGAAGTTGAGCTCAGTGGAGACCCAGTGGCAGACAATAGTTTATTTGCAAGAAAGCAAGAGGCCAGAAGGATCAGTTCAACGTAGGTGGACGGTGGAGGGGGGGGGGGGCCGGCATGGGGGGAGTGTAAGGGAAACGGGATAGGTTAGGGACATTGGAGGCACGATG
>JABFDZ020000039.1:8586485-8596798 GCA_019775955.2 Pollimyrus isidori
GGAGTCCTTGGGGCCGGAGTGGCAGGAGCGGGGTCATCGAGACCGCGAGTGGCTGGGGGAGTCCTTTGGGGCCGGAGTGGCAGGAGCGGGGTCATCGAGACCGGGACTGGCTGGGGGAGTCTTTGGGGCCGGAGTGGCAGGAGCGGGGTCATCGAGACCGCGAGTGGCTGGAGGAGTCCTTGGGGCCGGAGTGGCAGGAGCGGGGTCATCGAGACCGCGAGTGGCTGGGGGAGTCCTTTGGGGCCGGAGCGGCAGGAGCGGGGTCATCGAGACCGGGACTGGCTGGGGGAGTCCTTGGGGCAGGAGCGGGGTCATCGAGACCGGGATTGGCTGGGGGAGTCCTCTGGGGCCGGAGCGGCAGGAGCGGGAGCAGCTGCGCTGTGAATCGGCCGTCGGGGAGGAGGTGTGTCGGGACTTGGAAGCCCGGCTGGCTGAGAAGCGCTGCAAGCTGCAAGAGACAGAGGCTGCAAGGGGGGGTACCGCGCTCTGTAGGCCCGGCTTTCCCCAGAGCGCGGTGAGCTGGCGGCTCAACCGAAGCATGGCGACCGGCTGCGCGAGTCCATGGTGCTGAAGCTGGTCTGCCTGACCCTGTGAACACGAGGCCTCACGCCAGGACCAGCCTGCCCCACAACACCAGGGCCCCACTAAGTACCCCTCTGGAAGGGGTACTGTGTCCTCCTCTTAAGGCTTAGAGGAGGAAGGGATCTGACACGTCGGCGCTGGCCACCAGCTAGGTATGCACCAGTGCTGGGAGCTATCTGCCCCATCATTGGAGGCGATGCACTGTCTACTGCCAGCAGATTCCTGGGACTTCTTCTGTAATTGGGATGGGGACTAAGAGTGTTGGTTGCCCTGCATGCTGGGTGGATGTTCCAGCATGCCCTGTGCACAATTGTAAATAGCCCCTGTCTGTAATTTTAAATAACCCTTGTTGTACTGTTGCTGCTGTCAATAATTGCATTTCCCTATTATAGTGCGTTTGCCCATGTCTTGTGTGTACCCTGTATGATCCTTGCGTGTTATTAGCCTGCAATGTTATACTGTTTGGTGTCTGACAACCTTATGTTTCAGCAGTGTGAATTTGGTTCGGAGCTCATTGGGTGCCTGTTATAGTTCTGTTATTAAGAACTACTATTAAAGAGCACGTCTTCCCCGGCAAGCAGCCATGCTCAACCGATGCCTTGGTCTGCCTGCCCAGTGCGACAATACCATTCACTCACAAACATAAATAATAGTTTGATAAAATAACAAAAAACATATTTCGGCAATATTTATTCATTTTAATTCTTATCTCCCACAAACGTGTTAGTCACTTCCTGCCTGTTCCTGCATTAAAAAATGTAAATGCATCTGGAGCCACACTCCATTGCTGCAAGTCTGCTTAATAACAGCAATCTTCCACGGTGCAAACACACCTGGCTCTTAAAAGGAATCGGAGACGACACTCTGATTGGCCTATAGCATGTTATGCTCCAAAAAACACACATCACTAATTACGAGGCTTAGCACAACACTTTTGGACCGTGCACTATTTTTAAAGTGACTATTTTTCCGCCGTTACACCAGCAAAAGTGGGCTGGCCACAGCCTAACAGAACTCGTGCCATGTGCTTTACATTATTACAACAGGGCCCTTAATCTTTTGCATTTTTATGTGCTGCCATGTGTCCCTGTGTATGTAACACACAGTGTATGCAAGTATAAATCACAGTGGAATACTGTGCCATTGACTTTAGACCAGGATTTTGTTGTTCTCAAGCTCATTTGTTTTCCACCACTTCAAAACAGCAATGCACAAACAAGGCACCTGATCCACCTCATCACAATGCTGACACGCCCACGGATACTCAGAAGGCCGTATGTTTGATTTTTAAACAAATGACAACTGCATCAGGCCCATGCTAGGAAAGACACTTGCATCCCGCTTGGCACCACTATGCGCTGGATGCTAATTAGGGCCCTTAGTCTCTGTAGCATGTGAGTGCATGGGTACCCTGTGCTTTCTCTGGTAAGGTCCGGGCTTACTGTAACCCTATACAATCAATTATGAAAAACTGTTAACTAATGGCATTATACAGGGAATGGATTGTAACTGTGCAGGTATTTCATGTCATGCCCTTACTTTGAAAAACATTTTTGGCTCCTTGAAGACAGAAACAGGACCATACTGAGCCTATTAGACAATCAGTTATCCGTGTATATTGTAAGTGCCAATCGGGCTTTAAGCCATTTGTAAACATCTGTGGCTTGTAAGCATGAGTTCAGCCAAAAAGATCTTCCTGAGTAACTGGAGAAGATTCAGGAAACTAAGTGTCCACATAAGATTCTCATAGCTGTCAGAACCTTTAAAGAACATAAGCCAGTGGAAGATTTCAATTTGTTTTTTTTGGATGCAGGTTGTGTCTGCACAACGTTCACCAAGGAAAAATCTGGTTAGTTGTAAATCCTTTGTATCCAGGAGTAAGACCTGCTAATAAGAAATATTGCAACATATAACAACATTAAATAGTGTTTATAAAGATAATGAAAATATTCAGTTTAACTTCAAATTAATTGATCAGTGCTTGTTCATTCTCAGGGTGGTGTGGTGGTGCTCTGATTAGCACTGCTACTGTGTACCTGTAGGGTCAGGGTTCAAGTCTTGAATAGAGTAAACAATTTCAGAAAATGGATGGGTAGTTAATTCTTTTAAGAGCCTAACCAACCAAACTAACTGCAATAAAGTTAATTTTAGTTTTACTAATGTCTTTCCAATGTCATCATATCACACAATATGTTGCTAGATCACTAGATCACTTATGCAATCTATATTTTGCAGCTAAAATGACAGTCATCTTCAAATACCCACTAAGTATGAGGCTACGGGATTACATTTTATTATGGTCTGAAATCACCAAGGTAATCTATTCTGTGATACACTGCTTACCCTCCTAAAGCCTTAGTGAGTTGTTATTTGCAAGGTAGCGCTAGGTGTGCCATTCATTTAATAAAATAAAATTTCCAAAACAAAATTACATTCACACATATGCAAGAGGCTGGATATGCTGATTGAAAATGCAGGCTCCTGGTTCAGAATAGCAACACATCTACAGAAAGCAGAAATATCAACTGGAAGTCCTTAGAAAAGGGCAACATTTTTAAAATTAATTTAATTAAATTTTATTTTCTGCAGTCATCATCCTGACATTGTACTTCTCCTTCACTTTCCCTCACTGCAGGGACAGATCATACCCACTAATGCTCCTGCTCTGGCCGTCCTGCACATTGCTAAAGAGGGAAATGTTATTTCTTGCTCCCCAGATCTTTGTTATATCTGTTTAATTTCACATTCATCCCCAGGAGTTATATTGTGTAAGCTGCTTGTTCTTGTTGTACAAGTAACCTTGGTATGACCTCACAATGACGCTAATCACCTGGCAAAGGGCTCCTTCATCACACCCCATGGTGCAATAAAAGGCCCTTTTTGTGAGCTACACCTTATCCTTCCTGTCCTTTAAACTCATTGAGGACTCCATTCTCAGTCTTGTGCTTAAAAAACACCATCACAAACAAAACTGGCTGTAGCTGTAGGGTTGCTGTCCTGTGGCCTTTCGTTTGTTATTTTTTCACATTCCACATAAAGTCGCATCTTCTGCTTGCTAAACCGTAAGCGGCTGATTTAATGCTGAAGAAACCCCTAATAAAGTTTAGATGTCTGTATGTCCTCATTACTAATGCTGAAAAGCTAATAGGATACATTTCTCGTTCACTGCTTTGAAATTATTTCCAAAAAAATAAAAATAAAAAAATTCGGCCCATTTTCTAATACATAATTGTTTATCAGGACCATCAATATTCAAAGCTATGAGTTATTCACACCAAACCTACCAATTTAATAAACTAGGCGTTTCATGCCATTGTCTGAAATGGCACATGTTTGATGAGTAATTGTAGAACTTCATTCTCTCCACAACAAAAGGATGAATGTTAGATACAGTAGAATCTCAATGTTACACGCAGGCAAACAGGAAAATGTGGAGATCTGTTAAACCTAATAAAACCTTCACTGGATTTCAAGTGCCAAAGTTCCTTTCTAGTCCATCTTACATACCATCCATGATGCTTTGCAGGGGTCCTGCTAGCAGGCAGGAAACTGGGCAATATATCATTCGCACATCCTTAGCCTTAACATCTTTTTTCCAGTCTGATGACAGAACATATTAGAGCAAAAACAGCAGAAAATTCCAGGAAATGTGGATAGATGACATTTTTCTCAAAAGAAATATTTTAAAGGAAACTGAGTAGCAGTATAAATACATCTAATAGACGTTGCTTTGCTAGACTGTACATAACGAGCTAACCTCTTCATGGCAGCAGGCTTTTAGTCGACTGAGGTACTTCTCATATAGCTCCCTCCAGAAACAGAATGCCGACCTGCAAAAACCTACCTGTGGAGTGGAGGCCCCTGGGATAGAGTCGTTGTTGGGATCCTACTTACAGCATAAAATGCTACTGTGTCAACGTGGAAAAAAACATCTTGAAGCCCAGGGCTACAAGCCAGGTTAAGCAGTCCAGCCTGGCTCACATGCAGAGCCTGACTCATGTGCGGCCTGTTTGTGGAAACACCGATTCTCATCTCTGCGTATCAAAGCAGATGAAACCCGAATACCCTGCATGCATCTCACCAGCCATTTTACAATGAAAAAAATATGCAAAGTTTGCTCACTTTACAGTCTGTTTAGTGTACTGCATTTTATATATCCTGCCCCCCCCCCCCATCGGCTAAATTCAGTGTTGGAGATTATCAGCAAATTTTATAGGTAAGTATGTGTGGGGGGCCTGTAGTGGGCAAAAGTGCATTTTCTGTAGATGAAGGTATATGGTTCAAGGATGAATTCCGGATGGCAGCACCCACAGATGCAGAGGCTCAGGGTTCCCGATGATGTTGCTGTTTTTCTAATAGATGCTTCTGTTCTTCTAACATTAGAGTGCCAGCTATTCTCTACAGTGGATAAGGACTGATTTGCATAGGAACAAGGCATTCTACTTTTGCATGTTTTCCTGGGTTGAGCATATAACAGTCTTCTTGATAGGATAGTTTCCCTGGTATTTTGATTTCTTTGGTATTTTGTTTATAGTTGCTAAGCAGACCGTGTGTGTGTGCGTGTGTGTGTGTGAGAGAGAGCCTTTGAGCACCTGCCCCTTAAAAGGTCTCTGCACGGTGCCAAAACGGATCTTACTGCCTGACCCCCTACTTCCCAAATCCAGCCTTAGCCATAAGTCGTGTGATTTAGGGAAAAAAAGAAGAAACACTCTATCTTGGATGAACTTTACTGGAACGAATGATTTCCTCACATACTCCAGTCGACAGTCCCACCCACTCCCACAAATATTTACTGTTGTGGATACTGTGATACTCCCAGAAGAACACCTCATATAACATTGAATCCCTAGTAGGGATCAGCTATATAACAAGTCAAATGACATTTGTTTTTGACCACACACCGGGCTATTGTTTCAGCCAAGGTTAAACACATCCTTTTATCATAACATTTAATGCCCTTTTATCACTTATCAGGACAGAAAACAGTTGTCCTGCATATCAGTGATAAAGATGACATGCCACACTTCCTGACCCAGTACCTTTCACAGGACAACCCCAGCTAGTTATCCCATTTTCCCAACCAAGTTACCCCTTTGTTCTCACATATTTGGTGACTGTCTTGTTTCCGTCACGGCCGCAGGACAGATTCTAAAACGCTTAATGACAATAACAAAAAAAAACAAGCTCAAAACAGGAAATGGACACACCTCTGGCTGCACAAACACACACACACACACGCGCGCACACACACGCACGCACACACGCACACACATCTGCTTGTCAGACTTTTCCTCTTTAATAGGCTGACCTGAGTATTTGGTGCTAACAATGGGGCTAAGAATGGGGCCACTGCCTGAAAAGTACACAGGTGAGGCTGTTGAGAAGGACAAGAATGTAAAATGAAACAGGGTCATGAGGGCAGCAAACAGAATCCAGGGCACTAAGCTGCACCAGAAGAGACAGAACCAGCCCCAATAAGTAGCCGAAATACAATCTGGAAGCCATGCCAGGATTATTTTACTAGGCTGAGTGGGTTGGGCAGAGAGGCGGCCAGTCCATAGAGGTACAGCAGGTAGTACCTCCTCTGTCTTTGAGATTAAATCCTTAATAACTCATTACTGAAACTGTATTGTCATTTAAAAACATTTTCTCTCTTCTTTAGAAAAAAAACACTGTTGTGATATTGTATAATGTATTGTGCGCATATTATCATTCTTACCACCTAGATTTGTTAAGCCACCACTGGTAGGTAAGCACAAGAATGATCTTTTGTGGAGGAGAATGATTCCTTAGTGAAACCATCTAGCAGTGGGCACAGTCATGGAGGACGGCCATGCAGGGTATCTGTGTTCAAACAAATGTGACTGCTTAAAATCCATGTCAGCAATCCCATACTGCTTGGAGCAACCGCCAAGTGATGATATGAACAATGCAAATATTACCATGACCTTGAAATGACCACATGTTTATGTTTCTCTTTCAAAATGCATAGCTTTTTGTTTCCAAATTATATTTTAGTTGATTCTGTGCTTAATTAACCAATTTTTATTAGACAAATATTATATAGTCCCAGTTTCATTGCAGCATAATCAATACCTGAAGCACAATTTAAAACAAAAAGGATTAGTTTAGCTCTACAAATATATTTTGTTTTTTTCATCGATGATTCAGTGCACTTCTGTTTAAACCTCACTCCAAAAATACACCACGTAGGAGGAGAGTGAAACAAAATCATTGGAACCATTTCCTGGAATAAAAAAAATGCAGTGTGTATTTATGGGTGGACAATGGGAGTTCTATCTGTTAAACACAGTAGAATACCTTCTTTGTTGATATTCTGCAAATTGTCAAGTGGATTCACTGGTCTGGTTAGTCATTGTTTTTCAGTGATTCAGGCTTATTTTCAAGCAGTGGTTCAAACTGCACCCCTTATTAATGACCTGCACACCCTAACTCAATTTGCTATGAAAATATTGTTGAATATTGTTATGAAACACAACAACTGGTTTATAACAGAAGCTAATACGGTATGAAGTAACAAAATATTCATTCCTGTTTCAAGCCCTTTATATTTCAGAGATGTGAGTATAGCATCATATACTTCCAGTACTTTATTTTTTGATGACTGTGTGAATTTAGTGGAATTTATTTTAAAAGACAGTTTATATCCCATGACCATGGCTTACGTCTATGCTCACACTTTATAATCTGTGGTTCTGTTATTAACAGGATGGCAAAGTGCTTATTACCAAATGTAATAAGCTATACCTAACGTGGAGAAACTTAATTTGTGTGACTAATGTTGATACTTTACCCAAGCTATCTGTGTTCTACTAAATGTAAAGATATTATCAAGTTTTGGCAAATTCACTGTTCCCTCTCAATCAAACACCCATCCATCCATCCATCCATCCATTTTTTTGAACCCACTTGTCCTATTCGTGGTTGCAGGGGTCCAGAACCTATGGGAAAAACGGAAGAGAAGAACCCATGATAGGACACCAACCAATCACAGGGCACACTCCCACACCATTCTCTCACACACCAATCACTCACACATGCACACCAACGGATAATTTGATATGTTTCGGCATGTTTTTAGACGAATTGGGGGAAACCAGAGTCCTAGAGGACTCCCCACGCCAACATGAAGATGCAAACTCCACACGCGGAGCCCTTTCGTAGACTGATCTCAGAGTTGTGATGCAACAATCAAAGCGCACAATAAAGCATGAAAAATGAAGTTGGCTTCCTTTCGGAGGAGTCCATGAGCAATTGCAATAAAATGTATAATTATCAGTGGGACATGCCATGAAAACAATGAGAAGTACAATAACTCAGCATTTTCATATAAGCCATTGTAAAACTTGTTTAGTAAATTCAAGGGAATGTTGTCAAGAACTATTTTTTTGAGTATTCCTGGAACAACAAAAAAAATCTATATATTCTGTGTTTTTTTCTGTAACAAGCAGGAATAAATATGTGCACTGTGAATACACAGACAAACAGAGCTACAATGAATGCTGAAAGTGTATGTTATTGTATATTTTGTTTGTATTCTTAACAATCATGAACTAAAACATTTACCGACCAAAGGAAATTAAGACTCCGGGATTAATGTATTTGCTGTAGTTAATATAAAGGTATTCTTTTCCATTTTTTTTTTTTTTGCTAATTATTTCAAATGATATTCCCTTATCTAATACGAGATTTGAGGTGAGGGTGGGCACTGGACCTCATCCCATTTAAGTTAAGGTTCAGAAAATGAGGTGTGTGAAGGAGATAAGGATTATCTGTGTTTGTTCTTTGTGGAAAAAAAGAAACAAAACAAAACAAAGGCTGTTTATACTTCAGATGTGCTCTGTAATGCATTGTGAACAACTCCAACTGTCCTCACAAAAATATGGAGGTCCCATTGACTGGCGTCAGTCCAAAAGCTAAATACGACTATCAGCACATTCTTAAATTGTTTTTGCTAACTGTAGACACTGTGTGCCCCTCATTTCCTCTCCTATCGTAGACAGGGTTGATTAGATAGGAAAGCACCCACGTTGGCAATTTCCCTTCCTGTGTTACTCTCTGGCCCAGCAGTAAATGTCAAGACCCTGATTAACCCATTCTGAACATTTCTTCTTCAAATTGCACAGAAAAAAAAACATTTTCTACGCAAACAAGCATTTTTTTGTGTGCCCAATTTTTAGCCAATAGTTCACTCTTCTAGTTTACTGTAACCTAAAAATCTCTCACTGTGGATGCCCACATATGAATACAGTTGAATGTACTTTTATAAATGTTTTGTATAGGATGGTTAGTCTTAACAATTTAATGCCTGAAATGGGGGAGATTTAACCCATATAAAAATTCACTATGATTTCCTATGGTTTTTCTGCAGAAACCATAGTTTTCCTGTGGTACCTCTTGGTACTTTGGTACTATCCATAGTACTACTGTACCATGGTTTGAAAAGACCATGGTAAAACAAAAAACATGGTTTATGACTAAGATTATACTACGGTTTAATTGAAGCAAAGCCATGATAAAAGCATAGTCATGGTTTTTATAGCTGCCCAAAAAACCATGAAAAAAATGGCTAAGCATTGTAAACCATGGTTACTTAATCATAGTAAAACCATGGTTAATTTTTTTTAAGGGAACAAACAAACACGTTTTATTTACCATTTGCTGAAGTGCAAGTACACTGGAATGGTTCTCTTTGCCAAACCCATCTTGCTTTTCATAGCTCAGGGGTCAGAGCACAGGGTCAGCTAACATGCATCATCCCTGGAGCTGAGGGTTAAGGGCCTCGCTCAGGGGCCCCTGGAGCTGGGGGTTAAAAGCCTCACTCAGGGGCCCACGGACATGTGACTGTTCTGCAGAAGCCACGTCTTTAACTCCTGGTCTTTTGATCACAGGCACAGAGACTTAACCTACTGAGTCACTCACCACCCCCATACATTAAAATCCCTTGTATTATTTATAATATGATAACTACAGACACATTTGTTGATATTAAAGACACAGGCTTTTTATAGCTTGAGAATAGACTACGGAAATCATATTAACAGCCCGGCTATTTGGGTTTTATAACCACTAGAATTGGAGAGATCATTTTATATAGAGAATATATATTTTTATATAGAGAACCCGTATTTGTCCTGTAAATAGGTCTCGCAGTCCACCAATGTGCATAAAATATTCCCTTTTCTATTCCCTTATCATAGCTAATTTACATCACTCTTTTCAACGGAACTTATTAAAAGCATCATCTCATCTTTACAGCTTTCTTATACAATGTTTCAAACGTTTTATAGCAATTTTATATTCATTATAATAATAATTTATAGTCAAGTAATAAATGGTTAGGCAAAATATCTAAGGATTATCTACAGTTCCTACTGATGTAAATATGAATTATGCTCAAAAGTCTGTAGGCAGATGAATATTACTCATACACGAACACCTTCAACAATCAATATAAGTTCCCTAGTTATATAAACCTTGGAGAGATGTTTATATAATTACATTTTGTATGTACTATATTTAGCATTAGTTGCGTGGTAAACTATGAGTAACAAGGGGGGGAAATGCAACATTGTAACTGCTTGCTCGTAAATCATAAAGATTGTGTTCTGCAATTTTGTGTAAATATATATATAGGGGCGGCATGGTGGTGCAGTGGTTAGCACTGTTGCCTCACACCTCTGGGACCCGGGTTCGAGTCTCCGCCTGGG
>JABFDZ020000039.1:8598176-8617171 GCA_019775955.2 Pollimyrus isidori
TTATATATATGTTGTATAAAGATAGAATATACTCTGCAGAATAGTTAGATAACTAAATATTAACAGCTGAGTAAGAAAATAAATAATGTTTAAGTACATAATACCATGATAAAACAGGCATTATTGTACTTGATGGGTAGTATTTACACCTGGAATTACATATGATGGGTAGTATTGCATATTTCATGTATTATTGCACATGGCACATAGTGTTATGCCCACACGGGCGAGGCCGAACACCGGCAGGTGATCAACAGCTGATCACTTCGTTACTTAAGATTGGCTGTGATGATATTACTCGCCGAGTATTGTTGCCTTTTTCTGAATGAGCCGTGCCGAGCAATCTCCTTGTCTCCTGTTCTCCCTGTTCGTCCTGCCCTTCTCCATCTTGCCCCGTTGCCTTGCCGACCATGCTCCTTCCTGCCTCTCGTCTCCTCGTCAAGTCCTTTGGTGTAGGACTGATCTTGCCAGAACTCGACCTCTGCCTGTGACCCGAATGCCTGATTGGATTGCCCCTCTGGATTTGTTTGTGCCTGATCTATATAATAAAACCGCTTGCTCCCGAATATTGGGGTCCGCCTGCTCCATTCTTGCCGAACGTCACACATAGTCACTTTTAAGATATTTTTGCACCTTTCAGGAGTGTATGCACATGTGCCGATTAGTCCAAGTTAGGTGTTTGAAACTGGAAGCTGGGAGCTGTTAAACTTTTATATCGCGGCCTAACCCCGAACCTGAAACACATGGAATCTACTGGACCATAATCAATGCAAATTATATGATAATATGAAGTAAAACTAGTCATCCTTGAAAGCTGTTTTTCTTGAAACCACAGTGAAAGCCGTCAAACAGCAGGAAGGGAATAAATAACTGGCATTCAGTTCTTCAAAAAGAAAATCAATGTACCATAGCCAGTGCTGTACAGGGCAAATCAAGGTGTTATTGAAGTTATTGAAAATGGATAAAATAGTGGAAGCGCCCTATTACAAGTGTTTACATCCTATCCAGTCATTGCAAACGTTCGTGTTATTTTGTTTAACAAGGCCTCAGAGGCACAAGCAGCCACTGCACTGGCCTGCAGCTCAGCTCCTCCCCAGATAAGTGGTAACGACAGAGCTTAAGTACAATAATCATTTCACACAGTTACTATATTCGTTTCCTTTCTGGGACAAGTAATTCAAGAGATGTATCGATGGAGAGTGGTGCAGTGGTTAGCACTGTCACCTCACACCTCTGGGACATGGGTTCAGGTCTCTTCCACAGTTCCATGTGTGCGGAGTTTGCATATTTTCCCTGTGTCATTGTGGGGTTTCTTCTTGATATTCTGGCTTCTCCCCCTCACAGTCCAAAAACAGGTTGAGGCTAATGGGCATCACCAAAATGTGTGTGAGTGTGCTCAGAAATGGGTTGATGACCCATCGTGGGTTGTTCCTTGCCTTTAGTTCATAGGCTCCAAACCCTCTACAGGATACACTATTATAGAAAATGGATGGATGTATCAATGATAATTTTGATTTTTAACATTCAAAATGCCTTTTTCCACATTTTACAAACCAAGTTATGTATATTGTGCATTAATGGCTATAAAGAGGAAGACTACTGCAATATATCCATTTTGTTATGTCAAAATAGGTAATCCAGTTCAGATCTGTCTACTTTTAGCTTTGTTCTGAGTCAGCATTTAAAATTTGGTTCGAGGAAATAATTCTTGAAAAATTATCTTCTGGTTGTTTCTCTGTGAAACAATTTAAATTCATAACAATCCTCCTGATGGAAATTCTATTCTGCTTCAACGCGTGTGTTAGTTTGTCAGGTGCAATTTTGAAGGTATAAAGATCAGAGACACCAGAAAATCGTTGTGTAAACATTATCGATGACCAGAGTTTGTATGTTGTAGAGTCTAGTAAGGGGAATTTAGAAATAAAGATGAACTGAAATGCAGGTTTTTGGACCACATGATAGAAATGGGAGTACCTGGCAGAAAGCATGGCATATTTGGGCAGAAGATAAAAAATCCTCACACGTAGTGCTAGAGGAATTATTCTAAGGAGAGCAAGTTAAGCGACATGGGTTTCCAGTATCATAAGAATGGAATTGGAGAACTCGAATGTGTTTTTTTCTTAAAACAAGAATACATATATAAAATAGTGTTTACAACCAATTGTGATTAATTTCTTTGTAAAAGGTAATAACGGTTTAAAGAAGGTTACCCATCTTCCAGCTGCTGCAGCAGCATTTTTAAGGGCAGTATAGGGCATAATGCAGGAGTGCACCCTGGATGGGATGCCAGTATTTTAAAGAAAGGCTCTTCAAACATATGTTTAAATATAAATATGCTAAATTATTATTGTAAATTTATCATTACTTAGTTCATCGGTTTGGGATTATATGGGGGCAGTGACTCATTCGGTTAGTGAATTATATATCATATACATGCTGCTGACTTGGAGCAACTGACTGAACCAGTTGTTCTGGTAGAAATGGAGCAGGTTGACGATTCAAATGTGGAAGAATGTCAGGATTCAGGGAAGAGGATAAGCAAATTGGAACCAGAAGACGGGAAACAGGAGACAGGATTGCAACCTGTCCAAGTATTGCAATAACACTACTGATGTTATATTATTTAAGGCCTGGTCATTTTTGACATTCTTCTATGTGATGGGAAGGCTTATGAGTGAATTCACGTCACAGAGTTGTGATCATGTTACTGCAAATTGTCAGTCGGATGCCACCATCCTTATTTCTGATGATTTCATAGCTGTTCTTGGTATCAGGATGAGACAGTGGCCTTGAGTTGAACTGTATCTGTGTCATTCTGAGTAAGCTGATAGAAAACGATACATTTATAAAATCTTGGAAGGCTCACACTTGCAACAGTGGCCACGGAATAAAGCCGGATTCATGTTTCAAGTTGGCACACATTTTCGCACAGTATCAGCAAATAACAATTTTGAAATAAAGTTAAAACACATGTGGATATAGAGGGCATTACAATCAAGCGTGATACAGCCGTTAGGTGATGGTTATTTTTAATTTCGTGATAATATACAAACATCATTGCAACAACTTCATCATTGTGATAGAAGATTGTCATGAGTATGAGAACACGCAAAGTAGTAAAAAAAAATCATACAGCCAATAGTCCTCAGGAGTCACTTTTCAACTGAGAACAATACAGTACAAGTAACACACATTTAAAAAAAAAAAACTTCTCGTCACCTCTGATGACAGGTCTTTATTACAGTGAAAATACAAATGTTGCTTATTTCCTAAGCACTTTCATCTAATACAATTCATAAAAATACTGCTGATTAAATATACCTATATCTGTTATCCACAAAGCATCAAATATAAATATATGAACATGTGACAGACATAACCTTCAAACTAAATCCTGAATTTAAAAAACCGTTTACAATAGCTTGTAAATTTTATCCTCAGCTTTTATGCACATAATGATTTGAGTGCCCACAAACATACTCTATGATGCCTAAAGTAGATAAATATATGTCAAAAAAACAAACAAACTAGTTTACGGCCAGGAAAAACACCTAACCCCTGAGGGAATGTAAGAAGGGTCACTTCTTCATTTCTTATTTACAACCATTTGCAGCCATAAACAAAATATTCAGTCATGCACCATTTTTCTGTTAAATCAACACACATCTGATTAGAATGCCAAACTATTTGTGTGCCAAATACTTTGGCAAAGGCTGAACGATAAAACCAGGGCTGGAATTAGTTTTTATGGTAGTTTCTACAGATAATCTGACGTGTATATGACATTAGCAAAGCATTATCATAATCTTATTTACCTGAATTCATTGATGCATGACAATGGGGGAAATAAGAAATCAATACCAAAACACTGTAAATGTGTACAGCAATTTTGCACTATAATTTATATGTATGTTTAACCCATTAAGAAATGTAATCAGAACACGGAAATGTTGCTCGCTCTTCTCCAAGTTAGATAGGCAGACATTAGATCAACATTTCCTAATATTTAGAGATACAATACATCTCTCACACAGGGTTTGCATGCATATTGTTTCAATGCTTATGCCTGCAGCAAATCTATAGCCCCAAAGAATATATATATTTTTTTAAGAGAGTACATTACAGATGCTTCTCACTTTACGATGGTTGGACTTATGATATTTCGACTTTACGATGGTGTGATAGTGATCCACACTCAGTAGTCATCAGACCAAACTGAGTTTTGATCTTTTCCCGGGGTAGTGATATGACAAACTCATGCCGGGCAATGGCAAACTGTTTGCAGCCACACTTCCAGACTCTGTAACCAGTCACAGTCACTTACTTATCAATCATATCATATTCATATTCAGCTTTCAACATTTTAATCTTACGATGGGCTCATCGGAACATCACCCCACCGTAAACTGAAGACCATCTGCACTCTCACAAATAATTTCAAAATACCATATCACAGTATGGCACATAAGCACCACACACAATATCACCATGAAGCTTTTGAAACATCTCAATGTGACTATTTTAGACAATCTACATAACAGGTCAAACAAACTACATACAGGCAGACATAAAGACTACAAACATGGTGCCAAATTTTACCTGAAATTAAACACAGAAATTATATACTTTCTACAATGGTTTCAAAATGAAATGTGACAGTAATGTATAGTAAGGTAGCAATCTTTCATATAAAATACAGAGGTACCTCGACAGGTAACAAAGATTTTCAGCAGTTTTACAATGCTCTAACAGTTAACATTACTCTCTTCTGCTTCCTACCCTTCTCAGTTCACAGTTACTCTGTGTCCATAGTTATTTTGTTTGTTGTTGCTGTTGAGCTACATAAGGAAGTAACTGAGAAGCCAATGGATTGGTGAAAAGCTTTCTGTGCTGGCAGAAATTTTGGCAGTTCAATTAAATATGATGTAAGCCACTAATGGATGCCTTTTACTGATACAATGTTTAGTCAGAATTTAATTCAGTACATTAAGTTTATGATATTGAATGAAATGTGTGACCATGCCCCAGAGGGTTAAGACTGATAAGAAGGATAATTAAACCTGGTAGATGCAGATGCCAATACATCATCAATAAATGCAATACAAATGAGTGTCCCATTTAAAATTAGGTGCCCGTTTTTTTCATAATGAGTAGCACAGGATTGTTGGGTAATTACACTAAAATAATAGCTTTGGTGTGTTTTGGCACTCAAAAGAACTTACAGTAATTGAGAAGGGAGATTGACCATGTGAGCAATGGCTTAGAAATAGACATTTTATCAGTCGACGCTCCAGTAGTGACTTGATGATACAGAATAGATTCAGGTGAGCAGATTGTCTGATTTTAAGATGGTCTCACTATCATTACAGCCTTTGCCATTGAAGTGTTCCGTGTGGCCATCAATGCTGTAACAACCCTGGACTTCTGTAATGGACGAGGCCGTATAAGACGCTGACCTCAGCGTGTCCGAGTGAGTGAAACCACTGCCAAACTGTATGCGATACTGAATCCAGTATCTTCTCAAAACGCCCTGAACCTAAAGAGGGGACAGTGGGGGTGAGTCAACTTACAAGACGATACTTCATTTTGCTAACTGGCAGTAAAACTGATCCTTGGATTAGAATGAAATAGCATTTATAGTCGTTCAGCCGAGAGAATTAAAGCATAAGCATTCAAAACTTACCTCCCCATTGAAAAAGCAGAAAATGGTGGCCACCAGCAGCCCCTAAGATAAAACGTAACTGCATTAGTACTTGCTAACAGCAAACATACTTTTTGACTTAATAATATTAATTATATGGAGCATTAGACTGTTTCTGGTTCATTTAATTTGTAACACTATTCTACATCGTGCTGACAGCGTAGCGCAGAACTAACGGTGCTGATTCAGCTCAGACCCTGAAAAAGAAATTGAAAAGCGCATCTAGGATTTCAACACTCAACACTGTCTCGCTGTAGCCTGCATTCAGACACAAACCTTGAAATAGAAAACGTGTGAAATGGCCAGCTGTACTATGATGCATGAACCTTGTACAAAGGTCATACTTTTTGAAGCAAAATAAACATAAATCCATGTTTGAATATACAGGTTTTAAGGGGGAATATTCTACATATGAATTTTTAAATTCTCCCCATTTTTGTTTGCTGTCATACATGCCAGAAGGAAAAAAAATACTAGTTTGTACCTTTGAGGGTACAATTACTCGAACGAGGGCTGTATCCTCAAAGGCCTGCGAAATATACTCTACCTGTAAGTAATTGTACCTTTCAGTCTAATTTAAGGAACAGAAATGGACTCTGAGGAATATATTCATACGATTGGGGGTACTGTACCAGAGCTGTACCCTTTTTTTCTGACAGTATAAAAAGCTTAATTCCATTTTACAAAACAAATTCTAGTACTGTTCAGGTAGCGTGTATTAGTAAAGATTGTTAAATGTGTAAAAAAATGTTTAAAAATGCAGCTCACCTGATAGTGCATTAGGATATGCATAACATATTCATAGACTTCTGATGCAACCCGGCCAGCTGGTTTGTAAGGCAGTAGGATATATTGGATCCCCAGAAGGGGGACCAGAATCAGAGTGGCTCGGACTGCTTTCATGTATAAGCTGGACTCCGCTTGGTGCGTCACCTTCAGCTTGGTGATCAAGACACGCACAATATTCAGCAGGAAAAACAGGTTGACCTGTAACAGGGAAGGCAAAGCTCAAAAAGGGCTTCGTCAGCTATGGAATGCAAAACTGAAGACAATCCTTATAAAAAGTACTCTGATTATTTTGTGGGAAAATGGTTGCATGAAAGTTAAAAAAAAATTTAATTTAAACTCTCATACAAAATTTTCAGTTTTTTTTTTTTATCTCCATAAGACATTTGATAAAGGCCCAGATTAAATCAACATGCAGACCCACCCAAGTAATCGTACACTGCAAGAGTAATGGGTAATAGCACAAACTCTCTGAAGCGAGATCAAAACATTACAGCGGCATTTAAACGACGCATGATGAAAAAGGCTCTTGTGGGATGTGATTTGGGGGCATGTCCGGAAGTATGATTGAGTTCCACTCCAGGTGAACTTTAGATATCCGTGTATCATGCTCATGAATCAAACAAATACAACAGTGCAGAAATTGAGAAGATGAGGACCTGATATCGTTAGAGAACGTGATAGGCTTACCACTAGAGCAGCGCAGATGGGGCCATGGATGATATACAGCAAAGAAGTATTAGAACTGATCCAACAACTACAAATAAAAAAGAAAATCATTGATTGTTCACTCCACCCAAATAAGTGGAGTGCTGGTTAATTCTAATATGATTGATATCAGGACTCAGCTCCTACTAAAAAAGGTGTTTGAGTCTTATTTGAACTAATCTGGGGTGAATTTTTGAAGACTTACCGTCTGTATGTCAGGTAGTGACATCATTGTTTTATTCTCAGTTAAACACATTGGGGAATATATATTAGGATGGCTGTTATACATAAATAAACTATTTGTTTCTTACAATAAAGCCATAATACTCATATTTGTTTCAACAGACACAAGACTCTATGATAAACACATATAATAGCTACAAAATGGGGAAAAAAGACATACTTGTCATTGTAGTAATAACTTCGGGCTACTGCATGTATGGTGGCTGGAATCAGTGGAAATCCTGAAAACAAGTATGAGTCATGCTCATTAAGACATTATTACATAGAAAAATGACTGGAGCAAGAGGGGGAAAAAAAGAACAGGAGAAGAGAAGAGAAAAGACAAGAGGAAAAAAACCTAACTTACCCCACCCAAGAAGATAGTACCACATTAAGTGCTGCTTCTCAGCAAAGACCGCAACTACAATGAGAGTGTGCAGGTAGATTCCCTCACAGAGCATCCAGAAGTAGTTGCAGCCAAAAAGATATAGATGGATGAACTGTGACACTTTGCAGCTAGTCTAAATAAACAAGCGAAAACAAACGGATGTCATTCCAGTGTCAAATCTAAATATATTGCGTGTTTACACAGCTTGGTGTAGAAATTTTATTTTTCTAGACAGTGTCTTCTTGTTATTCCCAACGTAATGAATATTATTAAATCCCACAGAATAAATACGGAGTCTTACAGGGTTCTGCTGTACCAGCTCCTGATTTTTGGCCACCACCGTCAACGAAATTATTGTAATGACAGAGTTCAAAACAAAGGAGAAAAAAAGGTTTTTGTGCAGCGTTATCCTTTGGCAACTTAAGCTCCTGACAGGAAATAGAACAACAAAATGGTAACATCAGAGCTAATATTGTAACAATTCAAACATCAAACACAAAAACTTCAATGAAGCACCACATTGCAAAAAGAACAGTTCGTCTTAAAATGTATTTTTCACTTACTTGAAATGAAAAAATATGGCCAGTGAAATAAAAAGTGACGTCAATGACAACCCATGACCGATTAGAGCCAAGTATAACAAATTCATTGCCGTCTACAGGAGAGAAAAGTACAAGCAGAAAAAAGGTGACTATAACAAACAGGCATATTTGATTAGTCATAGTGTTAAAAAGTATCAAAGAGCTTTGCTCAAATTATTCTCCTAATTAAATTGTACTGCAAAGTTCTTTTTTAACCTACCATTACTCTTTCATCTGTATGCTCAATACAGCGAGTGTAGTTGGTCCATGTCCTGTTACTCTCAGGATGCAAAAACCAATGTCCATTGACATTGCAAATCTTTGTTGCTTTTTCTGTTCACGAAACACACAGGAATCAGAACAATTGTCATTTGTCAATATCTCATTTCTTGATACAAAACTTCAAAACATAAACCTTTCATGACATCACTAGCTTTTCTTTGCATTAAATGAAACTGAAAACATAAATAAAAATATATTGGCAAGTTCATGCAACACTGCATTCAAAAAGCAGTTAGAAGATAAATGGATGGATGGATGATAATTTCAATTCCAGTACCAGCAGTGGTCAGTATCATCTAAGCAACTGGCAGTTAACAGTTCGGTGTCAGACCACAATAATAATACAACTACATTCAAAATGTTCTTTGAAAATGAAAGGCACAATCCATCTTGAATTACTTTTACTTTTTTCATCTGTAAAAGAACTTTCTTTAAAAATTTTAAACATTCAAGCTAGCTTAGAGACAATCCTTAGGAATGTTTTTAATTAAAAGTTCTGAGGACAAGCAATGATCACAAAAAAACTAGCAATAAGCCATTCACTGGGGAACATGCTAGACTAGAGATGCACATTGACCTGCGGGATCAAAGTCGTGGAAGTAGTCGGGGCAGTGTTGCTCGGCAGTGATTCCAGCTCGCGTATCTTCCCAGCACAGCCAGCCATCCCACGTCCGGCTGCAGGCAGGATCTGTAGGAAGTCATCGCACATTGGGTGGGTGAGCCATTTGGCTGAGCTTGGGTGAGGAGAAAAAAAGGAATAGAAAAAGGAAAACAAAAGAAAAAATAGCTGTATCTCTACTGCTTGTGGCCACATCTGGCACACATTCCGTAACGTTACCCTTTGGAAGAATCATCGTCCGCCAAAGCAACACCAACCTCAAGACGATTTCAAGCAAAAACCACTCACATCTGTAGTGAATTCATCAATCAATCTGTTTACACTCACTCTGGTTAAGGCTTCATTACACAATTTTGGATTCCCTCACTTCTCCCTTTGAGTTCATCCTTGCTGACACTCTGGCATGTCGTTCAAGTCAAGAGCCCCAGTCCTGACAGTGCAAGAGTACTCAAAAAGTACTAAGAGCACATTTACAAGACACAGAACAGCTGGCACTGTGTTTATGCAGTTTGGGGCTCATCCATTCGTCCATGTTCTCTATTCATCCACCCATCCATCTATCCATATTCTGTAACTGCTTACCCTATGTAAGGTCTTGGAGGGGTCCAGAGCCTATACTGGAAGTGCAAGGCAGGGAACAGCCTAAGAGGGGCACCAACCCATTACAGGGTAGACATACAGTACACACCAATCTGTCTGTGTTCCATGCATTGAAATTATTTAATGACATTTTATATATTGTTACCCGCCAATGCATGTCCTGCTCCGCCTCCCTGCCCAAAACTCCCTGCAAGACCGTCCGTCACTTCTGTCCAGCTGACGTGAAAAGCCTGACAGCAAGAAACCTCGGGAGCGCTGCTCATACTTTTGATTATTCTTCGCGTTATTGGTTTGGATTATTGTGTATGACGGTTTTTGCTTTATTGGTTTTTGATTATTCGTTTTGCCCTTATCTGTCACTTTGCCTTGATTTGTTTGCTTTCTGGTTTCGATCTCTCTGGCTTTTGGTTCACATGTTCGCTCGCCCCTCGGATTCTGATGCTCTGCCCTTTATATGTTCTGTGTGTTTGTTAGGTGTGTAGGAAGTAGTGCTGTAGTTCGAGACCGGTCTTGAAAAGACCATTTTTTTGTGGTCTCAGTCTTGTCTTGGTCTCGACACTATTTGGTCTCGGACATAGCGGTCTTGATGCGATTATGCGCCTCAGCTCAAATGCAATCAGTCAGATACATCTATTTTTATAACATGACATTATATACATTTTCTCAATGGACACCACCAGTGTTTCACAGTCCAAATCCTATTATACGAAGTCGGCAAAGAAATGTCCGTGAAATGTCCGCAAAGTCTATAGCGTAGTTATAATTCAAATAAATTAGGTATTTTACATTCATTAGAAAGCACGGTCTTGGAGGTACAAGTCAACCTGGAAGCTCATTCTCTTCAATTCAAAGCAAAGAGTCATTACATAGCCGTATTCATAGCTTACCCGAGACCTCTGTCCCTGGTATAAGAGACTTAATATGAACATCTTTCTGGTACATTCCATCTCTTTCCCTTGACGAGGTCTGATAAAACAGTTATAGAAGAAGCTTGCTGAGAATTTTATTTTCCATCAGGCCTCGTAACTATGACAAATCTGGGATATTTTAAATGAGAGACATATGGACATTATGACTGAAAAGATAACATGAATTTGATTTAACGACGAATGACACTTTACAGCAATGCCGTTTTTCTCTACAGTTGATCTGAGTAATGTGATGTCAATTCTATCCCTAGTCTGTTTTCGGTCTTGGCCTTGGTCTTGATACCCTCCGGTCTCGGCAATGTCTTGGTCTCGGTTTAGGCGGTCTTGACTACAACACTAGTAGGGAGTGGCTGCCATTTTTGTTGAGTTTGTGACTGTTTGGTTAGGAAGTAAGGAGTAGTATTTGTCGTTTTTCGTTCCTTGATCTATCTCCACTTAAGTAAGATTAATTGGGTTACGTTCGGTAGCTCTGGATTTGTTTATTGTGTTGGCTGTAATCACTCCTGAGTCCTTCTGCATCGGGTTTATTTGTTATGTGTCTATCGCGTGTAATTTAAATACCAGAAAAATATAAAAACATACATGCAGTTCCCTTGTGCACCACACCCTGTGTTTCACTTATTCCCCTTTCCCTTCCACCCTGTTATGCCTCAATTCCAGACTGGGGCTCGTAACAATATGAAAATCATCATTTCTGTTTTGTCATGTGGTCATGATGGCTTTAGTGACATTTCAGTCTCTGCTCCAGCAATGCTGTCCTCAGTCTCGTATTTCACAATAACATGTGAGAATATAAATGTAAAAGAACTTGCAATGCTTTGAGATTTATAGGCCTACCTTTGCTATTGCTATTCTCACTCTTATCTTGATCTTATGCTCTTTAGTTAAAGCACTACGGCGGTTAGTGTGTGTGTGTGTTTGTGTGTGTGCGTGTGTCTGTGTGTGTCTGTTGGAGATGGGGGGGATTATGTATGCATTACATTGTGGCGACCAAATGTCCCAACACTGTGACAGAAGCCTGTTATTTTGACTTTGTGGGGAATTTCTTTCAATCGCAACAAGGGGAAAATCTGTGAATGCAATCAAAGAACTAAAAATGTCTTTTGTTTGATTACTATTGGTTAAGGATAGGGCTGAGTAAGGGTTCAGGTTGTCATAGCTGGGATTAAGATTATGCCCATATAAATGAATGGAGAGTCCCCACAAAGATACGTTTACCTAATCTGTGTGTATATGTGTGTATGTAATTTGGAGACACCAGTTAGGTTAAATGATGTCTCTAAAATTGTTGTTAGTGTCTGCATCACTGTGCCTTGCAATGCACTGGCAACCAGTCCAGGGTGTCCCCTGCCTTTTGCCCTATGTTCCTTGGATGGGCTCCAAACACCATTGCTCTGTAATAGATATGAGGTTATGGAAATATGGAGGGCTAGGTAGATACTGTGAAAGTATAAATGAAAATGTCGTATATGTGATCAATGGCCTTCCGAGAGCAAGACCCACCAAGGGCATAAATGTAACTGCTGATTGGTTCCATTCATAGTTGTGATCTGCTGAAACATATGGAAATAAAAGCTATTCTATCTGATTTATCTGTAACTCCCTAGTGGTAACTGCCAAAATGCACCAGTTGAGTAAAAAATGTTGAGTCGTGTCTTAAACTGTAAAAATCTACAAATTATACAAATGTTTCTCTGACCATTCCCTTTAGTTGGTTATTGAGATGTTATACCACTACGCACATAAAGCCAAAGTTGGCAACAGTATGACCAAGTACTTTATTTGTCAAACACAACTTCCATGATAATTGTGTCATAAATTTTATAAGTAGTCCTTTGCAGTACCTCTTGCCTTCATCACATACTTTAACCAATTAAAACATTTATAAATCACTACTACAACTACTGCATTTTCAAAAGAAAGTGTCAAATATCGTTACTCATTTTATATATACTGTGGAAAAAAATTACAGTAAGACTAATTTTTATAGGCAATAAAACTTTCTTAATACTGTTACAACTAGCAGTCATCCAGTAAAAAATGCTTAAATCCCACTGAACATTAAACAATCAAGACTGATTTTTTTGGGAGAAGGCTTTCTTTTACTGTAAATATCAAAGCATAGCAATGCTGTGTCAAACAGCTAACGGCAACAATAGCAGAGAAATGTCTTGAAAGAGAATTTTTGTAAATGCTATAGGTCATGTTATAACACAATTATTTAATTATTTATTAGTCATAAATAAGACAATTGAGAGACAAAACAATAGGCTATTCTCCTTAAGCATATCCATGTAATAAGATCTGAGGTTACACTGTCATAGTGCTTATAACTTCTGTGGGCTCATAATACCTGAGCCTTCAATTACATTGTACATGATTGGTATGACATTTACCTATCTCTACATCGGAATATTTTGCTTTTAAATTACAATAATCTTTCTGTAAATATGCATATGACACCACAGCATTTCTTTGTGTATTTAACGGCACATCTTCTGATGCGCCCAATGTTCCAATGTTCACTCTCTCTCTCATGCACGCACACACGCATGCACACACGCATGCACGCACGCACGCACGCACGCACACACGCATGCACGCACGCACACACGCATGCACACATAAATTACCTTTCCTGCTGTTATCAGTATCCTTCATGATTTTCTGATAGCACTCAAACTGAGCCGTGACAATCTTGTTCCTGGTGACTCCGGGGTCATGGAACATATTATCTGCCGGTTCCGTTTGGTTCTCCTCTGGACTAGCCGCTACAAAGACCTATTTCGTAGAAAAAAAAAACGGAAGCAGCTAGGTGACTCGATAGTATTTGTGTGCAAGACTGACATAAAATATAAATTAGTAACCTTTTTAAACGTTCAAGTTTCAAATGAGTTTTTAATACCTTATGTCCAATACATTTTGTGACTAAGATAAACCCATCAGCATTTATATCAGGTTCAAAAATAGAAAGTGACTTTTACCTTGAAAACAGTACAAAACAAAAGAGGAAAGGTTATCCAATGTCCATTCATGTCAAAGGCCCGCTGTTCTCTGTTGATCTATAAACTGAAACAATATTACACTTAATGTACACATCTGCAACAATAAATAACTCCAAAATCAAATAAATGGAAAATGTGGTCAAACACATATATACCTTAAATAAACTGAACACTTCTGGAACTCTCCTTTTACGGTTTTAAATATGGGTAATTTGGAACTTCCATGCAGAATGTTTATTTGTGATGTCTGTGTATGTTTGTATTCTTAAAGGTTCCATTGGAAAACAACTCACACTTAAACAACATTTGGAGAGTAATAATGGATATTGACTCTGTAGTACAATAAAAAAAAGAAAAACTGTTATGGATCTCTCCTAATGAGACAATCAAGACAGACATAATCAAGAGATTAACAAGATGTATCTGCTCAATACTGGACCCTTTAAAAACGCGCTGAAGTAACACTGGTGCTTTAAAATAGTCTTTAGCTGTAAAAATAAGGTTCTCTACTACATGGTGTTGTGTGACTTAGCATTTAGACAGTGTAGGAAGATGCAATGAACCCTAATAATCACAGCTGTCACAGCACTATACCTATTTGCCTTACGGCCAGATCTATTTCATTTTTATGAATGGGGGTGAGAACAGTAAAGGATTGATTAAATTAAGATCTATAATTAGGAGGAGATTGCAAGTAGCTGTCTTTGCACAAGAACAGTATTATCTTCATGGATACAGGCAGCTGTGCTTACTAACATTTAGTACACACTTTTGTTAAGCCCATTGTATCTGAACTATGTATTGTCAACATCCTAATGCACCACTGGATGTTACCACTCTTTCCTTTTCCAGTTTCTTTTTAGATATAAGAAACATATCCCTCATTTCTGGAAGGCTGGCTGTTACATTATATCTAATTTTATAAAGAGACTGCATGCAATTTAACTCATCACTCAATTACATTTTGGAAAAAAAGCAGAGACGAATGTAAACATTTTCCGCAAAGATAAGGGATCTGTACTTGCGCAACAAAAAAACGCTGTTCATATATTTTAAAACATGCAGGGAAGACACAGGATTTAGCACAACTTACTGCAGTGACACAAACTGGAGATCTAGACTATAGGCCTATAAAAACCGATTCTTTTCAGCAGGAGTTACTTTTATGCTTTTTAATATGTATCATGATTATGTATCAATATGTATCATTTTTTAAATGTATCATTATGATAGCTCAATGAAAAAAAACAATGCAACAAAAGACTTAATACAATATAGCTAATGAGTAAAATAAAGATGTATGATACCAGCAACAGAAATAGACAACAGCGTACACAGTTTGTCAGCTGCCATGCACCACCTGACTATGGATTTGCAGTAACCTTGTCAGAGTCCCATTTGTGCGAACAGTAATGCAAGCTCCTTTCTTCAAACCTTTTCTATTCACGTCGTTACCCATTACGGGCACGGTTTACTTTTCATTACATAAGCTTATATTAAATTATACAACCGATTTGAAGACATTATATATGTGTATATATGTATATACTGTATATATTAACCTTACAAAGACACGCAACATGGCAAAAATTGTTTGCAACAATTAAAAATGCGCCTTTGTCCGATGTGAAAGCACCCCAGTGACGTACATGTCTGTTTTTCTTTTTAGTTGTGCCTAACACTCGTAGCACTCCCTTGAGATCCCACTTCACACGTATAATAAAACTCGCGTTTCCTGTTTTCCATTCATCACAATAATGTAGTTAGGACCTACACCCAATCGCCCGTTCGCATTCACCGGCTTGGAAAGTAACCATACGCTTTCAGGGTTTTGAAACAAACATTGGAATTACGCTCTTCCGACGTCAAAGGCAACAGATTCGGCGCAAATATGTAAAATTCAGGATTAGTCACCCCGACCCAGACAGTCTCACAGCAGACCCCCTGGGGCAGACGGGAAACGGCAACATTTCGGAACAATAGGGACTACTCATTCAATGGCTTTTCCATTAACATTTACACAAGAATTTTCTCTTAAAACAGACTGCAGTATGTACTAATTCTGCAACGGCATCGTCGAGAAATTGTACCTGTTGCTAGCTACACTCAGAAATCGCAGGAATCGGGATTTCCACGACAGCCTTATGTAATAAGGGAATTCGCGGCGTTAAAGCCGGCATTTACTTATATTCTCGTATAACGGTGTGGATCATTTTGTAGACTGTTCTAATTTATAAAAAAATTGTTACGGACGTCACTGAGAATATATCTTACATTAAGTATTTTCTGTTGTTATGGGTTTACTTCTCTTTACTCTCAAGATTTGAGTTAGTTTAATCCCTTAATTAATGAATGTTCTTTAGCTTTAGTTTATCCGAAGGGCCTACAAGGCATCAGGAGCAATCACCAACCCTAAAGGGGAGATATAGAGATAAGCCAAAAAGGTAAATGGAGAAAGCAATACCTGTGATATTACAGAATTCAATAAAACTGGACAAAGTTCCAACAGTTCCTTTTATCACTCATCGAAAAATATTAAATCCATGCAATCCAATGCAATTAATCTGGAAAATATGCCATAGTTTTAAGCAATAATTTTTAAGCGTTTTTTAAATGTTGTATCTAACATCTGAATTTTATGCACAATCCATTTTTATACATAGAACATTTAAGTGTGTCCAATAATTCTTGAAAAATGAGGAACTGCTACATTAAAATGCATATGCTAATGTTTTAAAAGGTTAAATGGTCCTTTTTGCTGCTGTATCCTTGAACATGAGAGGGAAATCTGGCGCAGGTCTCCGGTTTTATAATCCCAAAAATGCCTGTTATAAACTATTGAAAGATTTTTGTTGAAAGACGTGTAATGATGCAGGCCAAAGGCAATTATTTGTATGAATGGAAAATTAAGGGCTACTGTATTGGAAATGTAATTAACAATCTTTTAAAGCAAAAAATTATTAAGCACTTTTTTTTAGCCTCCTTCCACGCCATTTAAGGAGAACAAAAGGGGCAGAGCATCTAGTGTGTTCTGTCATTCTGCAAAGTGACTGTAAAGTTGACCTCAAATAGCTCTGTGTTTAGGTTCTGAGAGCTGCACAGGAGATCACAGCTGTCATTTCCGGCATTTCTCATGTGTCATGTGCCAGGGTATTTTCAGGTCACATGTTAAACTTTTGGGTGGAGCCAGTTACATTAACTTCCCCCCTCTATATTACATTATGGAGTCTGGGCACATGTATAAAATCAATGCATTGATTAAAAAAATCCTCAAAATGGTGTGTATCCCTTTTCACAAGAGGTACTTGAAGCCTTATACACATATGCCACAGACAATTCAATTTCCTTATTTTTTTAGTTCAATGGGAACATTAAACTTTATTTAGGTCAATGTTGTGCTGGGAATCACACGCAGAGACCTGCACACACTCCATTTTAATGCAAGTAAACACCATAAAACACTCAAAGGACTCTGCCGGCAGCGTCACTTGAGGAACATAAGCATATCTATTTCAAGTTCCTCTCGCTCAGGAACTCCAGTTACGTTGGAGTCTTCTCCCGATTCCATTGCTAATCCTATAGGATGCCTGTGATCCCGGAGGTGTTCACTGGGACTCCCACTGATCACTGACGCTACAGAAATAACAGGAGAGTGGGATCAAATTCACAGCTGTTTTTAGCCAGCGCTAGAAACATCCGACAGACATACGAAAGGCTCCTGAACTTGACCTGTGTATCTGATCGTGCATTTGTGAACTCACGCACTATCCATTATTTCCGCCCCCTCATTCACAATATAATTTATCCTATTTTTTACTAATCTGTCTTCCATCTCCAATAAAAAAGGAACGGTTTATACTCCAAAATCCATGTCCTAACATAAACCAATTGAGAGAAAAATGACTGGGCAGAAGATACTGTTTGAGTTTTGAGAAAAGGATTTAATAGCATTTGTATAACAAAATGTACAGGGGCAAATACTGTCGTTTTGAGACTGAAACAGCAGTAAGCATGAGGAATGCAGAAGATCACCTACCTATTGCTTCAAACATACCAGGACTATGCCCTGATGTAAAAACAAAACATGATACACTTGTGGCCTGTACTGCGAAGTGGAGTTACTGGTTTATCGGGGTAACTTGTCGGATTTAAGGTACCACAGTTTAAATGGACTTCATATTCGTTCACTTACATTTTGCCCAGACTACCTTAAATCTGGCAAGTTACCCCGATAAGCCGATAACCCCACTTCGTAGTACAGGCCACTGAGGACAGAATAAAACTGCGTGACTTGTTTATCCATGTAGTTTTGTCTATAGGGAGACAGCATTTAAGGAGAAAAAGCAAGAAGAGGTTGTTTGGCATTTGTACTTCTTCCAACACAACAATGTATGTTCAAAATACATCAAACTGAAGACATTTGTTTTGGAAACTGGAATGTTGAATGTCAATATTCTTATCATTTATCTTAATGCCATTTCTGTCTTTAATTTTGCTGCCAGATTTTCACCATTAAAAGTCTGTAACATAAAAAAACAGATAAGAAGTACTGAACCCCCAGGGGTTTGGGGTAGAACTCTGTTTAGTAAGTGGTGTTCAGTTCTAAAGTAAGGAAACCATTAGCACTAGCTGTTGTGTTGTATTTCTGCCTGATACATTGACGATAGAGGCTTTTATGACTCAGAGAAGAGATCCACTCAGATTAATGTAAGTGTAAAACATAATTAATAGTAGATAATTGTGGAAAGCCCATTGAAAATGCCTGGTACAACAAATCTGAGACAGAAATGATAAAACACTGAAAACCCACAGAGTGGTTTCCAGCTTTCTTATTATCTAGTCAAGACAGTGCTGTCGAGTCAAATTCTGTGCCATGGTAACTGCAGTAGCACTGGAGGCAGTGCTGCCATGACAGTGAAGTCGTTTGTTTCACAGAACACTTTAAGACTCTCTTATATCAGCAGACAACACGATGTACACCTACCTACATGCGAATAACACACCTCGATTGCTACATTTTAGATGTAATGAGATGAAGAATGCAAAGAAAGTATTCCATCACACTGATCACCAAAACAAAGGAGTACGCCCCTTAGGGAGGGAGTGAATGGTACATCATGGTGAATGGCCTCATGATTCATCAAGACAGATTCACAGTGATGGATCTTGTTTAT
>JABFDZ020000039.1:8617192-8648473 GCA_019775955.2 Pollimyrus isidori
CCGCCCGCCCCCCCCCCCCGCCCCCCGCCATGCGGTATGTGTGTGTGTACCTAATAATATGCACTCATCGAATAAACAACATAAAGCAAATAGACTGCCAGAACTATAGAAGAGCTCAGAACCAACAAAACACTAATGCTGATATTAACGAATCAATAAACGTCGTTTCTTTGATGTATAAAATAAATACATATTTTGAAATTTAAAAAAGAGAGACCAACAATTTAGACGCGAATTAGGTGCCTTTTCAACGCTGCTTCGCCTTAAGTTGGCCCGTGCGTGACTTTGCACCCTGAATAAGTCATGTTCACTTCATCAGTTTGGCATTCAAAACTAGGTTATCTCAGGGACTAGGAAACTAAATGGCGACTAGTAACCAGCAATTCACGATTTAACTTTGCACAACCCAATGAAAGGTATATCCAGTAGTTCAATATTAGGATTAGCCTTTACTATCTCAACATCCTTTCTTATTAGGGACCATCAAGGAAACAATTAAGAGCAATTTAATACGATTTCCTTTAGACAAGACTGTGCGCCAAATCAAACAGGACAAAATATCTGGATCACAAACCTGCGGATGACTCGCACATTATTCCTTTTTTCTTAAGCATAGCGCGTTTTTAATTAATGCTGCATTAATACCAACTGAGAATGCAAATTAAGAGGTAAATGACTTCGACTTTCAGTTTGCGTTTTTTATATCTAATACCATTGCATTTGTAGTTTGATTGCACAGAATGACAAAACATCTTATCGGCACAAGTAGCGATAACGCTTCACAATCATAAACATGAATCATGCCACTTAAACGTGATCGTGAGCTTTCATTTCAAACATGGATGGATAAATTGATGCATAGCCGAACAAGCCCCAATTTTTCGGTACTTGCCTTATGATTATCTAATCTTGACAGGATATACATGCATTTATTAAAATATTAAATGTTCGTTACCTGATAATAGGAAGTCCGATTGTACTGCACTAGTATACAGAATATATGGGCTAGAACAAAATCCAGTGCTTAAATGAGATGCAGTCTGATCCTTCTTTTCCACAATGCTTACTTAGATAGCTGATAGTACAAATCCAGCACACAGCGAAATGTGAGCAGAGGTGGAGCGGCTGTCAGGTTGTAAATGATCCACTACAGTGGCTTCCTGTTACATCACGATTTACCCCGCCTCGGGCTAAAAAATGCGCATATCCCAGCACCATTTCCTCTCTGAACATTTAACGAAGGACTGACGGAAAATGTCATTTCAACCCACGCGGTCCCGTGGATTTGAATCTTCCGCTAATATCAGGGTTAATTTAATCGTTAATAAAATTCAATTGCGGGTGGGGGAAGAATAACATAAGCATTTAGGATGTAATTGTAGGCCTACTTTAAATTTAACATCACACACCGTATCTTCAATTATTTTAATTTGGTTATCTTTTCATCAATACACGTTTTTTTCCACAACGTGGCATTTTAAATCATTTAAAGTCTTTCGTTATTCGCTCTATTAGATGCTGATAATATGCATTTAACAAAATATAATTGCTTTATTACTTATTATTATTATTATTAACCTCTATGTTATCGTGCAATAAACTAATCCTGACATTTTTTAAATCGAAGCTGAAGATTCATGCACTCCGCGTAATAACGCTACTGCCCTCTTGTGTTTTGTTAAGCACGATAAAATGAAAATGTTTCTGGCGGTCCTTCGGTAATGTGAAAGGTTTTTATTACAGACTGTGTGAGCAATGGTCTGCACCTACACTGAATAGCCATAACATTAAAACCTCCTGCGTAATATTGTGTAGGTTCCTCCTCCTGTCACCCTAACAGCTGTGACCCGATAAGGCATGAGCTCCGAAAGACATGTCCTGTAGTGTCTGGTATAAAGATGTCTTTAAGTGTTGTAAGTTGTGAGGCCTTCATGCATCAATCTTGGCTAATACCATTGCCATGAAGGAGTGTACTTGGTCTACAACAGTGTTTAGTTAGGTGGTACATGTCAAAGTAACATCCGCATGAATGCCAGGACTCAAGGTTTCCCAGTAGAACAATGCCCAGCATATGATACGTCCTCTGCCAGTTTGCCTTTTTTCCATAGTGCATCCTGGTGTCATCTCTTCCCCACTTAAACGGTGGCCTCACACCAGACCATCCACATCATGTAGCACTAAACATGACTCGTCAGACAAGCCCACCTTCATCTGTTGCTCCATGGTCAAGTGCTGATGCTCACATGCCCATTGTAGGCACTCTCAGTAGCAGACAGGGGTCAGCATAGACACTCTGACCGGTCTGCGGCTATGCAGCTCCATATGCCACAAGCTGAGATGCATTTTGTGTTCTGACACCTTTCTGTCACAGGCAGCATAACTTTTTCAGCAATTTGGACTAAAGATGTTCCCCCATGGGATTGGACCTGATATGCTGACCCCTATTCTCCACACGCCTCAGTGAGCCTTGGGTGCCCATGACCGGTCCACTGGGCCACTTTTGGTAGGTACTGACCATCACATAATGGGAACAACACACAACGCCTGCTGTTTCGGAAATGCACTGATCCATTTGTCTAGCCGCCATAATGTGGTCCATGTCAAAGTCTCTCGATTGTTACGTTTGTCCATTTTTCCTGTGTGTTCAACTTCAAAAACTCACTGTTCACTTGCCTAATATGTAATGATATCTAAGATAGGTGTCATTGAAATGAGACAATCAGTGCTATTCCGTTCACCTGTCAATGGTTGTATTGTTATAACTGAGCACTGTAAATCTCAATGCATGAACCTGCCATTTAAATGACGAACATCGGTATGAGGATTAAAATAATGTTATACTGTATGCCATTAAAGCTGTCATTAACCCTGTTATCTAGTCTGTGCTTTTAAGTAAATATAAATAATCGACACAACTTACAATCCCTGTCATAAAACCATGCTAAAATACGTCATATTTGCGATATTATAAAACCTACACAGACAAACAAGAACAGAATCCCATATGTAATATCCACACCCCGGTTTACCATTAAATGTATTAGTCTTTGTTTTCATATAAAAACTAAATTATGCACCAAACCCTCTCCCTATCTGAAATACAATCATCTTCAATCCTGCTATTTTGCAACCATTGTACTTTGGTGAAATTGACTGAGACAGTAATATGGAAGAAATATGTCTGAAAACAATCACATTTATCAGCAAATCTTTACTGGCCAGCACCAAATAGGCTTGTGTACATCTATTTGAAAGATTTTATGCTTGAGATTGCACCATAAGGGACCTTCTTAAGCACCAAGATAATAGTGTTCAAAACAGAATTCACCTGGGTCTATTCTTAAAGAAACAGAAACGAATAAAATAGGGACAGAAATCAGTAAAATCTATCATACGTATTAAACAGAAAATGAGCAAAGATGGCAAAGCAATTTTCACCCATGATGAGGTATCCATATTGGGGCTGTATGTCATTTCCACAAGATGGCAGCATGTTATAATAAAGTAGCAGCAATTTCTTTTTACTTGATGCGTAAAGGACATAGTACCTGTGGTAAGACAGTGTGAAATAACATATATTTCAAAATTATCTACATATTCTATTTGTCATAACCTTCAGACAGTAACTTTTTCACAGCTTTTTACAGCTTTTACCAAATGGACATTGGTACTTTGTTAACTCCAATGGGGAAATGGGGCGGTATTTATACATACCATATCGCTCTCTATGAGAGGGACAGACACACACATAAACAAGTGTGAGGGTGTTTTGGTTTCTCACTTTAGGTTTCTCATCTTCTGAAATAGTCAGAAATCAGCAGCGTTTAATGGCGGATCAGGACAGGGATCAAACAATGCATCACATTTACAAGAAACTGAATGACTCATAACATCTAAACAGGCCTTCATTTTGATTCTTCTGTGCTTTTAGCTATCTACGTTAACACAATGTTGAATGCATCGGTATATTCAAAAATGGTTACACGACGGCACAGTCAATTTTACGCAGCGGGACAATATTTTGCTTTGGCCGGCCATACTAAGTTTATTTGTCAAAATTTATAAAACAGGCTGTCCTTCTTCTGGAATGATTCCAGCCAATCATGAATAGGAATCACATAATAGCCTGCTACTTTTACACTCAGAGGTACGTGGACATGGTTTATTAAGTGTTTAAGCTGAGTGGCCGACTATCACTGTTCTCAACAATTCTGATCCTTCTTGTACATTATTTCTCCCAAAGGAAGGCAGATATGTCACAAGAATTAATATTACCAGCATATGGTATAAACCTGCATCCTAACTCAAACATAGTAGAAATGAACTCAGGCTACTATTTCATGTGTGGCCTGTTCCTGAATAGATTAAGGAATTCATTAGTTCAACTATGAAATGACTTGCACATTAAGTTATAATAAATGACACCAATCCGCTCATTCCTAAAGGCAGTTGTACGTGTCTGGTAGTTTAAATGTTATAAAGTATATTGGGCAGTGGAAGCCTTGTGTGTTGAAATGGGAATTAGCAATGATAAAAACCACATCCAAGCAAAGAAAGGAAGGAGATTCAATTAGAATTAACGAGCACCCAAAATAAAACTGTATTATTTCAACTCACTGAATAGACTGAGAACCGTTGGATATGTCAATGGTAAGGGAAATAAACTGAATATAAATAACCTCACATGAATGCAGGGGCACTGGATACTGACTCACCTTGTGCTTAATCTCCAAAACTTGCTCTCCTCTGAGAGCTGTACAGTGCTCACAGAAGGTCTTGGGATGTTTGCTTGTTTAATTCAGTAAAAAAGAATGGTGCTTTATTGATTTTATAACAAAAGGAATTAGTTTATTCAATTATTTACAAAAACATACATATCACATATGAAACAACCAGTGGTGTTAAGTAAAACATTCAAGTAGTAATAAATTGAAACTGAAATCATAACTGTAAAAGAGCAAGAACAGAACAGAATCAATCAGGCCAAAAAATGATGACATTTTAAAACAAAATGTCTGTGTGGAAGATATGTGCAGGTATGTTACAGTAAACAAAGCTTATGAATGGACTTTGGAAAAATTTGCAGAATTTTTTTTTTTAGAGAATTAAGCAAGCATCCCAAGACTTTCTGTGAGCATGCCATATTTAGCCATCCATTTTCCATAACCGCTTGTGCTATACAGGTCATGGGAGTTTAGAACCTATGTAGGAAGCTATGGGCGCAAAGCAGGAACCCTATCCCATTGCAAGCCACTCACACCCTTGACACACATTTACACCTATGGACAATTTGGCAACTTGAATTCACCTTTGCATGTTTTTGGACTGTTGGAGGAAACGGGGGAACACAGCATCATAATCTCACACATACACCACTATACTCTTACACAAACTCTATTATACCCTCTTACTTACGTACTTACGTCTTAAGTACATACTAGAATTCAATTCGGGGGAGTTGGTGGGGCGGAAGGCAGTGCTATCGTTTGGCAACCAGAGGGTTGCAGGTTCGAGCCCTGGTTGCTCTTGACCCCATCTTAGTGTCCCTGAGCAAGACACTGAACCCCAAATTGCTCCCAGTGTGCAGGTTGGCACCTTGCATGGCAACTTCCGCCACCGGTGTGTGAATGGGCGAATATGAGGCATAAATTGTAAAGCACTTTGTAGAAAAGCGCTATATAAATGCAGTCCGTAAATTAAGAATGAATAAAAAAGAAAACTGATCCAACTGATAAAATTTCAGGGTGATGTATGGAAAGCCAGTAAAAAGAGATTAGTTCTCAGAAGTTTATTGAAAGTAGGAAGCTCAGTGCATTGACAAAGTACAAGGAGGAGAGAGTTCCATAATTTAGGACCAGCTACCTGTACAGTGAAAGCCCTGTCACCCATAGAGCACAGAAGGGTGGAACGGTGAGAAGGTGAGCATCAGAGCACGTGTAGGTTGGTATGACGTTAGGAGATCACAAAGATATCTAGGTGACTGGTTATACTGTGCTTTGAAAACTAACAAAATAATTTTGTATTGAATGCAATATTAAATGGGTAACCAGTGAAGCTGGTGTAGAACAGGGGTGATATGTTGCCTGGATTTGGTAGGTGTAAGAACACGATGAGGTTTTCAGCCGAAATGCCAAATAGCAGGACATTACAGTAGTCTGACCGAGAGGTTATAAAGGCGTGGATGCGTGGATGAGAGTCTCTGCAGAGGTGAAGGCAAGAGAAGCTCATATTCTTACATGCACATCATAGTTTGTTTACTATCATAATGTCATACTCACACAACACTGTTCTCTCTTAGTCTCACGCACAATATATATATACGATATGGCAGATGAATATAGTAACAACTATTGTATTATTATAAACTTGAACTAGAAAACTTTCTTATGAATTATTCAGACAGTAATTAAATCCATAGATGTCATTTTTTGTCACCATGCATTATTGAGTGCTGTTGAAATATAGCTTGCAAATTAATCCTTTTAAACATGATTAAATTGCAAAATGAAAGCAGAATGATTGCCTTGGAATCTGAGGGCTGCAGTTTTGCAAGACACGCATGGAGACAGTACTTATTAGATATAATCTCAGAGCAAGAGAAATCCTTTTAGCGAGTGAAAGATGAGGTAGTGGAGTGCCAAGAATTGATAGCTAAAGGTATTTTTTCACCATAAGCAGTGCTGAGATCTTTTTTAGTTTTTCACCTTCAGTATTATGCTTTCTCATTAAGCCAACTTAGAATTCCCCAGATAAATGTGTTTGTCACTGTAACGATCGGGGTATGCTGTAAGATCAACAGGGCGTATTGAGGTGAGGAAATAAGACCATATGCTGCTGTCTAAAAAAAAACCACTGGTGAAAACAAAATTACTAATGGTCCTTTAGCACATGTACCCAGTGGATCCTTAATGGAAAACATCTCACGAGATGATGACATCCCCTAGTGTATCGGTTAAACCAATACACAATGTCAATAAGAGTGCAAATTTAAACCACTCATCCCTGCACTACAGGCCATACAAATACTGTAATCTCACGAGCATGGCTAATTCAGAATCCTGGTCGTGAAATATCCCTCTCGATTTCCTGTGACGGTCTTAAGGACAGCTAGGGTGAACAAAATAAGCATAAAATGGTTATAATGTAAAGGAGAAAGACACCAGTATGATTCCTTTTCTAGAAGATAATGCCTTGCTGCTTGACATCCACCTAAGGGCAGAGACAGCTGAAACCCACACAGTCACAGACCATTCATTAGCATTTTAAAAGGATGAGCATTTTAAGGTCAACTAAAGTTATACGTCTTTCCCATCAATTACTTTTTTTTCCATTTGTTTGCCTGCAATTTAAAATAATCACATAAGCAGTCCACATTCTGCTTTAAGAGGTCTCATTTATGCTCCTTACAACATTTAATTTATAGACCTTATTTAAGTCACCTTAGTAATAATAGAAAAGCCAGGTGTACATGGGTATCTCCCTGACCTAGACTAGTATAAGTGTTTATGAAAAGCTTTTTAAAGCAAATTACAATATTTTCAAAAATCAATGATAGATGGGCTGAAGAGTCAAAACAGAGTTTGTATACCCCGAGACAAGTTGACAGCTGATGGTAACAAGGTGTCATTTAAATGATTACGTTAATAATTTTCTTTATGGATGGGTTACAGGAAAGATACCCACTTAGGACTGTTTTCCCTTTTACACGCCACAGGGAAGGGAAATTCCTAATAGCTGTTTTGCTTAGCATTTCATGTGTCACTCTACAATCACATTTTACTGGAATTATATGAATGTGTATTAGAATAATCCAGCTATGAAAATGGCACACATACATAGTCATATTTGTATTATGTTTCATACCTGTGCATATTGATGCATTTTTATATGTGAGGTCTTAGTAGAATTTACCACAGAATTGTAAGGACTGAAAGTGACCACCCACGATATTGCCTTGACATATTTCAACCATATCAGTGAATTCAATGATAAGCTTAAGATCATGGCACTCCCAACTATAAATATAATGAACTGTAGGTCATTGATCATTGAAATCAAATCTATGCTGAATGATATCATGGTGAAAACTAGCACCAAGTTTGGAAAAAGCAATTTCCCCAGTATATCCTTTGACTGGCAGATTGCCTTTCCATCACTGGCCTGTCCCTCTTGATTGCATCCTTCTGTGTGATTTCACCCCACCACCTTCTGGTAGAAATGCTCTAAATAAGAAGGTAAAAAGATGGAAAGGTACACTCCTACTTGTTTTTACAGGCAAGGAAAAAAGCATGAAGTGACAAATCAGTTTAATGAATGTCTACTCCGAGGCGAATCAAAACCGAGCTCAGTATGACGATCAGTTACATATTATGTACCAAACAGACCCTACACATATAAAATTTAATAGCTAGAATTTTACCACTGTGGATATTAGAAATGGATTAGCTTAACTGGATTTTAGGGGAAAAAAATATATATTAAAAAGCATTAAATAATTCATTTTTTGCAAACCATAAATAGTGAAGGGATATTCATTTTGGGTGGAAATCTGGTAAGGGATGCAGAGCGGTCAGTGAAGTGAAATGCGATGTGCCATATGCCGCATTAAAATGGTGCATGGCAGCTGCTCGCATCAGGCAGAGGCCACCCGACAGGTCGTTTTTCATTTGGCTTGATGTTACCACATGCTCCAGGCTGCACAGTAGCATCACTACAGTGACAAATGGCATGTACACAAATTCAATTGTTTTAAGTCTTAGGTTGAATTTCATGTTTTTTACCTTGAGAGATTTCCACAGTAGTATACTGCCAAAAGAAGTCTTAATTCATCAGTTCAGTTATATTCAAGATAAGCTGAGTGGGTGGCAAGCTAATGATAACATCTCCAGTTTGTCTGAAAATGTCCATCCTTCCCATTCCATGCCATTCTCTGCCACTTATCCAGGATCGGGTCGCATGGGCATCAGTCTAAGCCGAGATGCCCAGAACTCCCTCTTGCTAGCAACCTCCTCCAGCTCCTCCAAGGGAATACCAGGCGTTCCTGGGTCAGCCAAGAGATATAATCTCACCAGCGTGTTCTGGGCCTGCCCCAGCGTATCCTCCCTGTTGGACATGCTTGCCTGAAACACCTTCTCAGGGAGCCATCCAGGAATCCTACAAATCCTAGATAGATACCTGAACCATCTCAACAGGCTTCTATTGATGCAGAGGAGCAGTGGCTCTACTTTGAGCCCCAAATGTCCAAACTCCTCACCCTATCTCTAAAGCTGTGCTCAGACACCCTACAGAACAAACTAATTTCTGTCGCTTGTTTTCACAGTCTCATCCTTTCGGTCACTAACCAGAACTCACAACCATAGGTGAGGATAGGAGCATAGATCAATTGGTAAATCGAAAGCTTCGCTTTACAGCTCAGCTCCCTCTTCACCATGATAGAACGGTACAGCGTCTGCATTTCTGCCAAAGCTGCAACCAATCCGCATGTTAATCTCTTGCTCCCATCTTTGCTCACTCAAGAACAAGAGCCAGAAATACTTAAACTCCTTTATTTGGGGCAGTAACTCATCCCCCACCCAGAGAGGGCAATACACCCTTTTCCGGTCAAGAACCATGGCCTCAGACTTGGAGGTGCTAATCCAATTGCCGGCTGCCTCATATTCAGCTGCAAACTGCCCCAATGCGTGTTGCAGGTCACCGGCTGACAATGCCAACAGAACCACATCATCCACAAAAAACAAAAGACGCAATCGTCAGGCCCCAAATCGGACCCCACCACCCCTTGGCTCTGCCTAGAAATTCTGTTAATAAAAATATGAACAGAATCAGTGAAAAAGGTCAGCCCTGAGGAAGTCCAACATCCACTGGGAACGACTCTACTGGCAATGTAAACCAAGCTCTGACTTTGTTTGTACAGGGACCTGATGGCCCTCAATAACAGAACCTGTAGCCCATACTTTTGAAGCACCCCCAAGACACAATCATATGTCTTTTCCAAGTCCACAAAACACACATAGACTGGTTGGGCAAACTCCTTTGAATGCCTCTATTATCCTTGTGGGGGTGAGGAATTGGTCCAGTGTTCTGCAGCTAGGGTGTAATCTATATTGTACCTCCTGGATTCAAGGTCCGATTAATGGTAGTAGCTTAGATCTTACCCAGGAGGCTTGAGGAGTGTGATCCCCCTGTAGCTGGGATACATCCTCCGTTCCCTTTTCTTAAAAATTGGGACCAGCACCCCAGTCTACCGATCCAAAGGCACAATGTCCACGCAATGTTGAAAAGTCCTGTCAGCTAAGACAGCCCAACAACATCGAAAGCTTTCAAGAACTCAGGGTGAATATCATTCACCCCTAGAGCCTTGCTACAAAAAAGTGTCTACTTCAGTGACCTCAGCCCATGAGATGAGCAAGTCCCTATCTCAGTCTTCCAGCTCTACTTCCTCCAAGAAAGGTGTATCAGTGCGATCCTCAAAATTTTCTTTCCACTGCCCGACTATATCCCCAGTTGAGGCCTTCTGCCTCAGCAATGGAGTCCCAGAATCTGGTTCATTTAGGCTCCATGCCCTCTGGCTCCCTTGGAGCCAAAAAGAAGTTCTGCTGGAGGTGTGAGTTAAAGATCTCCTGGACAGGGGCCTTCGCCAGATGCTCCAAGCATGCTCGCGCAATACATTTGAGTCTACCGAGTCTATCCGGCATGTTCCCCCACCATCGGATCCAGCTCACCACCAGGGGGCGATCAGTTGACAGCTCAGCTCCCCTCTTCAGTCAAACATATGGACGCAGATTTGATGATACAATTACACAAAATCGATCACTGAAATGCAGCCAAGGGTGCTCTGGTGCCAAGTGCACTTATGAACACACTTATGTTCGTTATGGACAAACTAGCACAGAAGTCCAATAACTTCTCATCGTTCGGATTTTGGTTGGGCAAGCCATTCCTTCCAATCACGTCCTTCCAGGTTTCACTGTCAATTCCTACATGAGTGTTAGCAGAACAAAGTTAACCTCTGAGTCTCCTAGCAGAACAAAGTCCCCAGACATGGCACATTCCAACACTCCCTGAGACTTGGGTAAACTCAACCTACTGGCACCAAACTAGGGGGCTATTGTTAGACCCACACCTGCCCTGCACCTTTCACTATGGGCAACTCCAGAGTGGAACAGAGCAAACTCTCCAAGAGTTTGGTTCCAGAGCCCAAGCTGTGCATCGAGGTGAGTCTGAGTATATCTAATCAGTATCTCTCCACCTCCCGCGCCAGCTCAGGCTCCTTTCCCACCAGAGAGCCTACATTCCATGTGCCGGGGGCCAGTCGGTCCACTGAGGCCCCAGCCTCCGACTGCCACCTGATCTACACTGCAGCCGACCCCCATGGCTCCCCTTGTAGGTGGTGGACTCACACCTGCACATCCTCCCCCACCACCACTAATTTGAAACTGACCAGACTTCAGGCCAGTGACAGACTTTGCATTGCTATTAGTTTGTTCTACCTTTCAGCCTCGCTTGCCTTGATTTGCCCCCTCTTCCCCCAACAAAATACAGCAGAGGACATGCCAGTGGCTGCATTGGGCGGGTGAAACATATGTAGTACGGCTTGCTACTCTTCCCTATGGACTCTGCTTTCTCCATCATACCTTGCATTTGAACCTGTACGCCGCAAATAAAGTCAAGTTAGCATATAAAGAATGAAATACGTTTTGTTGTCATAGCAGTGGAAATGCACGTAAAATATGTACGCATTTGCGCTTTTACAAACAATCGTTTGTCGCTCGTGTCGTTCTTAAAGGTGAATGCGTACTTAAGCTCCAGTCATGTCCATCAGTGGTTATAACTGAGAATTTTCCTAATGCTGGTCCTAGTGGCTTACTATGCATGGTGGTTTTTTAACTTTATAGGCTGTTATCTTTGTATTGGGCTGTTAAATGAGTGAATGCATTTTGTAGAATCACAATATATACTTAAGGGCTTGAATTCAAATGACTTGCGTGCCAACTTGGCTGCAATGAAAACAGTGAGATAGGTGGTTTTAAAAAAGTTAAATTTGGTGAAAACAATTCTAGCCCTGGGGAGGGAGTTTCCCACAATCAACTGATAACCCATAAGAATTTACAGCTGTGAAGCTGCAATATGGGTTAAAAACCATGAGTCTTGAAGGTAAACCATATCAATTGAGACCCATGAAATGGGTTTGTGCAAATTAACACACATATCTGCTAAAAGGGTTTAAAATGTGGTGTTGTCAAAAGGCATCTGAATCATCATTTAACCAAGACTAAGCTTGAACCAAACCCAAACTGACTCTACCAGCTGTTTTCTAAAAGACATTGAAACTTACACCCAATCTTGCTGAGGTAGATACTGTATGGTCAGTGATGTACTAGCATGCCAAAAATGTTTTTGAATGCTTTTGTAATTCAGTTTACATTGTGAAATAGTCAAAATTATCAGGTCCTGCCTTTTGTGCAGTTGGCTGACCTTTTGAGTAATGTCACAGCTGTCCAGGTCACAGACAAATGCAACAGAAATTCTCACAGAAAATAGTTCAAGTGGTAGAACACTTGAAAAGGAGCGGCGCTTACATATGTGGCTTAATTAGAAGCCAGAAAATTATGAAATTTTCTATCTTAGTAGAAAGTAATGACTTATCTCAGTTCAAAATAAATGTACACACAAGGTATCATGATATACAGAGAATGTGTGCATGTTTCATATTTTGGCTAGCATATACATTTTTTTGCAACATTTTAATACCAAAATACATATTTACATAATACTGATTGGGGCGGCATGGTGGTGCAGTGGTTAGCACTGTTGCCTCCCACCTCTGGGAAATGGGTTCGAGTTTCTGCCTGGGTTACATGTGTGTGGAGTTTGCATGTTCTCCCCGTGTCGTCGTGGGGTTTCCTCTGGGCAATCTGGGTTCCCCCTATAGTCCAAAGATGTGCTAAATTGCCCATACTGTAGGTGTGCATGTGTGAGTGGTTGGTGTGTGTGAATGTGCCCTGCGATGGGCTGGCCCCCCATCCAGGGTTGTTCTGGGTTCTGCCTTCCCTGCCTCGTGCCCATTGCTTCTGGACCCCCCCGGGACCCAGTAGGATAAGCAGGTTGGAAAATGGATGGATTGATGGATATTACTGATTTGTAATTTTTCACTTAAAGACTCTTTTATTGATGCGATTATATATTTATATGTTAAAAAATACTTTTACTATTCTGAATAAAGCATCCATTAAGTGAATGGCAAATTGGCTGGATGCCTGTCTTTATTTTGTCAGTATTTATTTTAGTCACCCCAGGTTAAGTTTGTTACAAACCAGCTGAAATGGGATAAAGGTGTGATGGCAACTGGCGTCTTATACTGCATGTACCCCAACCTTGTGTGTCGCCCAGCCTGGAATAGGTTACAGGCCCCCTCCAGATTAAGCAACTGGAAAATGGATGAATGGATGATATGATATGAAGCCAGGTCACGTTTACAACAAAAATCTACAATAATTTGTTATACCTCTCAGATCTAAGAATGTATTTGAATCTATTCCAATTTAAACATCATGGAAAACCATTTAATCTGCTTATGAAAAAAACAAGCATTTCTCTTTAAAAATTACTTTTAAGTTCACTTCAAAGAAATAGAAAATGGGTAATTATTTCTAAATATATGGGAGTAATTTTGCAAAGAACCACACTGCACATGATATCTGTGCCACTCTCCCTTTCACATTTCCCACTGCAGTTTCCTGTTACCAAATGTGTCACTTCTTGAGCTGTATCTGTTGAATCTTGTTTTCAGCACCTGCTCATTTGCTGGCATTTTTCAAGGTGCAGTCAGTGAAGCTTTGTTTTATATTCCTGATTATGAGGCTTGCTCTTGGTCAGCGCACAGAACCATGGGAACTGAGGATGGGAGAAAGAAAGAGGAGATTAGTACGCTTATTACAAAAGATTTGCAGATTTGCAGAGCTACGGATGAATATAACTGTATAAAGGCAAAGAAGGTGCATTTTAAATAGGCAGGTTTTACAGAGTTGACACTGAACACATACAAAAGTCATGAAAACAGTCGAAAGGATTACCGTGAATGGTAATAATTACATCCATTAGATTATTATATATTACAGTGGTACCTCGGTTCTCGAACTTAATCTGTTAATCTGACTCCGGATCGAACCCTAAAAATTTCGAGTTCTGATCAAAATTTTCCCATAAGCAATAATGGAAAACCAATTAATTGGTCCCCCCCCCCCCCAAAAAAAAAAATTCCACCTAAATATGTTTTTTAAGCATTTAAACATAAAATGAACAAGATAAAAAGAAGAGCATTTTTTTTCTTAATGGCTTCCAAAATGATAAAGATCTTATCCCAACATTACCCCTGTCCTGCCCCGATCGTCCACTCCTTCCATGTGCCACGCCCCCTCGTTAACCTCATGTGGGATCCCCATGTGATCAGCTGTTTCATATTTAGGTGTAATTTTGGGGGGGGGTGGGAACCATTCCCCATATTTCTTATGGGAAAAATCTGATCGGAACTCGAACGTTTTAGGATGCGATCCGGAGTCCGGAACAGATTAAGTTTGAGAACCGAGGTACCACTGTATTGTAATTTCCCCCTGTATTTTCATGGTATTGTGCCTTTTCTCATTGGCATTGTTCATTTTCAGTATTGTGATTATGCTGAGAAATCTCAAAACCATTTTACATGTTAATGCTTAATGAAGGAACTAAATAACTGTAACCACTCATAAGAAGAGACACACTGCTACACTAACAAATAAATGCACTAATAAATGTATTGGAATTGTTTTGTGCTGTAACTCTGTCACATGATTCTACTCATGTCAACATCAAATAATTTTCTAAAGAATCTATTTCACCTTAGAAGACTACTAGAAGACTATTATGTCATTATTCATAATATGTGATCAAACTGACAGGTTCTGTAATATGATTTTCTGCTCTTTGATGTACATCTGCGCACTGTCTTTTTCATTCGCATCTGCCATTCATATTGTAATTGACATTGTGATGTACAATAAAACATATTTTGTCTCACCTGATATATTTTGGACAGAACATACGCTACGAAAATGTATTGTACTATGGCAATGCCATACAAGAACATTATTAATATAGAGTTTAGGTCGTATTGTAGAACGTATAGGTCACATATACCCAATATGGACAAACGCATTGAGACAACTGGCCATTACACTTGCAGGTCAGGGCCAGTCAAGGTCCTCAACACCAAGCTCACCCAACCATAGACCTTGCTTTGTGCACTGGGACACAGTCATTCCGGAATAGTAAAGGGCGTTCCTCAAGCTGTTCCCACAAAGTTGGAAGCGTAGAATTGTCCAAATTGTCTTGGTATGCTGAAGTATTAAGAGTTCCCTTCACTGGAACCACTGCAGGCCGAGCCCAACCCCTGAAAAACAACCCCATACCATCATCCCTCCTTCACCAAACTTTACAGGTGACACAATGCAGTCAGGTAGGCATCATTCTCTCTGGCCAAACCCAGACTCATCCCTCAGACTGCCAGACAGAGATGCATGATTCGTCACTCCACAGAACATGTTTCTACTGCTCCAGAGTCCAGTGGCGGCGTGCTTTTCACTACTGCATCTGACGCCTCACATTGCGCTTGGTGGCGTGAGGCCTGTGTGCAGCCGCTTGAATATAATTATTAATACCTGAATTCAGTGAATAAGTGATTTATCCCAATACTTTTGTCTATAGAGTGTACATTGATGATAGGATAGTAAGACTTTTTTTTTTTTTTTTTAAATAAGGTCCCACAAGTTTCCATTACATCATTTTTTCCAGTGCTGTGCTTTATTTAGTAGTGACTCTGCTGGGTATTGCAATCACACAGATTCTTTTAAATCAAAGTGAACAGCTGATTACCAGCCTAAGGGTGAACTCTGGCCGATTCTTTGATCAATGCATACTTGAGCCTTTTCTTTTTTATCCGATTTGAAAGAAGATGTAATGAACATAATTGCCTTACAGACTGTTCATTTTACAATGATTACTTAACTGGTTCTGGAAAGATTTTGAAAAACAGGATAGAACTAAAACCAGTGCTGGTAATAGATTCAGCAATGTTACAAATGTGTTGTTTTCATGGAAAAAATAATTCATCCATCCATCAGTCCATCTTCCAACTACATCCAGTACTGAGTCATGCCAATAGAAAACCATCTCTCATGATGTATTATGGTGTCATTTTTTTGTTAGGACACGATTTATTTGTTCTCCTTGGTGGGATACTTCTACAGGGTTTAGACAAGAGAAAGTTTGTGTTAACACAGAAAAATGAGACGATTCCTCGTAAACACAATTAATCTGACCTAATGCATCTGCAGTTCAACCTTGCAGTTATACTGTTCTTGCCCATACTAAAACATGTCTGGACAAATACATTCAAAGCATTCAGTCATAAGCAGCAAAGTAAAACAATAATACCAAAGAACCACGTGGACACTTTGGTGAACATAGTGCATCTTGTTGCATGGATCCAGATTTCATCCCCTTGTGGCAAAATGCAGTTCTGCTGTGCATTTATTCTCCTAGGCTAGATAGTCTCTCCTGCTCTGCAGTGACATCTACTGTTTGCTGGTCGGCTACAGTGCAATGGATGGATCTGCGTTATCAGCATTTGCTTCCAGTAACATTAGATTAGATTAGATTAGATTCAATCTGATTCGATTCAGTTCGATTCAACTTTTTGTGTGACTGCATTCCGACAACATAATGCAGTTTGCCATCTAATCCGAAACTGCTAAATAGCTTTACAAACAGCTGTAAAAAACCCACACAGGTTTTGCAGCAGAAGGCTATCTCAGTTAACTCCATTATTCCTCCCGTGAACATTGCAATCCTCCTGGAGAACTGAGTCTTCATGGAAGACCAAGTCGCCACGCACTCGCCAGTGACAGCATTTCCAGGCCTGGCTCTTGGGATGGGTCTCGTAACCTGATTTTGAGCAGGATGCTCTGCTTTTTTTGGTACATTTTATGAGGGTCTGTTGGATCGTAGTTTGTCCAGCTTGATTTCTCCCCAATAAGTTGTTCGGCAATAGAAATCCTACCACAAGAAAGTCCAGACATAGGTCTGTAAATCATTATGGCATGTAAATCACAATCCTCAGAGGGGATATACTTTTAAATTAATTGATTAATTATTTGTTCAGAATAAAACAATTAATTGCATTTGTTGTTCTTGAGCTTCTGTTCAGTTATTTTACCATCTACTTATTTAATTTCCCAGATGCATGCACACCTAATGTCTCATACCAAGACTTTGCTGTGGACAGTTTTTACTAGTGCAGTAATTACTAGTGCAGGCAGTTACATGAGGTTCTACTTTCAGTTTAAAGAACCCCATGCAAGTAAGCTTGTGTTCTTTATGTCCTCAAGCTTGTCAAATATACTATAATATACTGCCTGGCTGAAAAAAAAAAAGTCGCCCCCTTTAATATGTCGTTGCCTTGATTATGGTGTATGTTTGTCGATGCATTGTTTCCACATACATCTCGACATTTTTCTTCAGCCAGGTTTGTATTCATTTCTCGCCAAGATCTCGTATTAATGATAGGTGAGCTGAATAACTCTGTAAAGTGTTCTTCACCACATCTGAAAGACTTTCAGTGGGGTTAAGGTCAAGACTCCATGGTGACCAATTCATGGGTGAAAATGATTCTTTGTGTTCCCTGAACCACTCTTTGACAATTTGAGCCTGATGAATCTTGGCATTATCATCCTGTATTATGTCCATTCCATTAGCAAAGAAAAAAAAATCTATTGATGGTGTAAGAGATAAGCTTCTAAATTTTAGCGATTAATTGTGATTGCTGAAATAGAGTGCACAACAATGAAAAGCATTCTCTGCATTTAACCCATATGTAGCATAGCAGAGGGCAGCTAAGTCAGCACCTGAGGAGCAGTGCCATGCTCAGGGTATCTCGCTGGTCAGGGATAGGAACCTGCGATCTTTCTATTACGCGTGCACTTCCCTAAGCCTTAGGCCACCACTGCCCCGTATTGCTTCTGAGAAGCATACTTGTCAGACAGAACAGGAAAACCACAAAAGTCTACAGTCGAGTGGGAGCCTGCTTGCAGGTGGCCAGACCCATAAGTCACAGGCTGTATAAAATGCATATAAAATGCCCCCTGTCCACCTGGGCAGGTTTGATCCAGTTCTGGCAAGGGACAGAAAGTGTTTGTGTGCCATAAAAAGGATTGGGGCCTTTGGAGAGCATTTCCACGCTACCGTTTGCTAGAACAGTGGTTGCTCCCTGAGCTCAAAATAAAAGCAACGTCACAACCCAAAATACCCTGTGAGGCTCAAATTTCTATGACAATGGAATAACCTGGCCATACAGTAGATTCAGTAGCTGACTTCACTTTATTTCCACATAACATTGATGAGCTGTAATAATGATCCAGTCATTGGCTCTTAAGTACTTGCTGATTTTAATTCAAATGGTGACATATTTTTTCGCCAAGCAGCGTATGATGACCATAGGAGAGTCTTTGCTTTAACCACCCTAACAGTCAGGGAAGTTAGTGAGTGTTATATGTGTACGTGCCACCAGTCATACCACCTGCAGTTCAGACTCTGTAATCTACCCGATGCTAAGTGGGTTTGGGCCTGGCCGGTATTTGGATGAGTGACCACCTAGGAAAGTTGGGCTGATGCTGGAAGAGCTGTTGCTGTAGCCAGCAGGTCAGCCCATCCTAAGGTATGTGTGATTTCCAATGCAGTGATGGGACCCCTGTCTGTAAAAATGATGCTGCTCTTCAGGTGAGATGTAAAACCAATGTCCTGATTCTTTGAGGGCATAAAAATCCCTGGGAATCTTTTGAAGGAGTAGGGGTGGCACCCTGATGCCCTGGATAAAATTGCTTTCTCTGGCCCTATCAAAATTGGGCCTCTTAATCATCCCCTGTATCTAACTGGTGAATTCTCTCCTGCCCCTTCACCACCTTAGCTACTATGTGGTGAGTGTACTGGTGCAGAATGGCTGCTGTTGTGTCATTCAGATGGGGGCCACAGTGGTGGTGGTTGAAGTGGCTCCCCATCGGTTGTGTAAAGTGCTTTTTGTGTTTGAACAAGCACTATATAAATGTAATTCTCATGCATTGATATCAAAGTAGGTTTCCTCAGTCAATAATAGGGATATATTGAAGTTTCATGCATCCATCTTCTAGCTGCATGTCCAGTATAGAGTTTGGTGGGGGGGAATTCAAACATTAAGGCATGGAGCACCTTGGTCAGGATGCCTGATCATTTCTGGTCATGGGCACATGCTTTGGGCAAAATACGGCACATCTTTAGACTCCTGGAGGAAACAAAAGCACCCAGAGGAATCCCATGTCATATGGGGAGAACAAGACCTAACGTCACAGAATACCGCTACACACACAGATTGAGGGATGGAGTCGAACCCCCAACACCAGAGGTGTGAGGCAACACTAGGCATGAAAGTAGGTGAGACAGAAACTGCAGTTTTTATGTAAATGTGAGAACCTTTCGGTGTATCACTGTCAAATAATAACTTGCATGGTATTGATTTCCCATACCTACTACAGACCACTGGATTTATTATACCCAAGCAGAATATAAATCTTTTTTTGGTAGGCACACAGACGTTTAGTGATATATAAGCAGTCCAAGGCAAGGCATGTCCAGCACATTGACAGAGCTGTAGCATTTTATACATTATGCAGTTATTATTACACTTTAAAATACCACCTGTAATATTATATTATTTTTGTCGTTGGTGGTGGTGTCAATGTTATCATTAGCGGTAGTAGTAGTGACAATAAATATAAATGTAAAATAAAATACGCATAGAATAAATAACAATTAATAATACAAGTATTAAAAATCACATGCATAAATGCAAGTTAACCTTTAGATACAAGTAAATTATGCCATGGATATAAATTGAAACTTTATTTAGGTGAATTAAAGTAAAATTTCTGTGATTTAGGGTGTCATAAGCCATTCTCATTTTCATTTATTTAGTATGTGCTTTTATCCAAATTATAAGTGAGGATCAGATTTTAGGGTCAGCTTTTTGTGTTAAGGGACTTGCGTAGGGGTCCAACAGTGACATCACGTTGTCAGCCAGGGGATTTAAACCAGCGACCTTCCAATCACAGGCACAGAGTGCTCACTTACAGGGTTGTACTTTACCCCATTCCCAGGTTAAATAAAACAAGAACAGAGAAAACACTGGCAAGAGAAATTATGCAATGCTAACTTGCATAATACTGAACATGTCTTGAACGTGTCTCTGAAATTTCCAAAAATTCATCGTCTGCAATGAATGGTATCATGAATTAGCCCTACTATGGTACGTGATTGGAAATTGAATAGATTGATGGATGATTGTCTAGCTTTAAAAACTGCTCTCATCCAAAACCAAGGTACCAACACGATACCAACAAAACCTGGACTCCAGATTAATAAAAAAGTAAGTTAACTTAAATGAAATATGAAAAAAGTAATGAGTCATCTTCTACCCTTTTCTGTTGCTGGATGAAATGATACCTCCAATCTACAATGTCTGTTGCCAGCTGTTAATCATAACAGGGGACCTGTAATTGCATGGTCAGTCATCATTCAGGAGTCATTAAGTCTGATGATTGCTCTCCGTGGTTGTATATTGGCCAAAGAATATGTGGCAGTTTTACAGACCCAGGTGTACCCTAAGGTGCCATACATACTGTCCTCCATACATACTGTTTAACAAATCCAAGTGAGGTTTCATTAACACCAGGATGAAGTTGAATGTCACCCATGGTCTGTCCAATCTGCAGATCACCAAGAAGAAGTGAATCCATTCTGTACGTACAGAATAGAAATTCTCCATATCAGATATTTGATATTAAGGGTTTCCATTATTTTGTCGGCACTTACTGTATAATTGGTTTCCTACGCACCGAGCACATGGTCATTCACAAAATATTATGACTATATGGATGCTGGATTCATACTCCACAGGTACTCTATTGTACCTTCAATTTTCATTGTAATAAATTACTCTGAGAGATTACTCACTACACTCTATTCTAATATACTTATGTACTATCGTTTTATTGTTGGCCAGAGCTGAAGTCCTATCATGTGTAAAATCTAAAATTGCACTTTACAAAATTTAACTTTAAACTAATATTACAAAAGGTGTATCACTTGCAGTAATGGGTACTATGCATTGCAGGTTTGAAATACGAAGGATCCCATTTAAACACTCTTCCTATTCTTAATTTCAAATACTGTTTTCCATTTCATGCTTCAACTGATGCAATAATAAAAACAGAAACCAGTCTGAAGTGTAGATATAATACAAATCTTCAAAATATAAGAGACACAACCCCTACATTTAACCCTGAATTTTTAGGGTTTTTTGAGAGAATAACAGTTATTACATATTTGGTAAAAAGAACATTTCCAGTATTTCAACTTTTTCATTTACTTAAAAATGTTAATGATTAATTTCTGTAGTCATTTAAGGAAACAGGAGTTCCTGCATGTTTTTAAGCTAATCCTGGTTGTATACCAGAAACTGCAGGCTCCCCCAAGCAGGAGGTATGGGGGCTGTCATCCAGGTTGGTAGGGTGTGGAGGCCACTCCCATCTTTACGACAATAAAACAGTAGGAATTTTATGCACCAGTATATCTTGGGACCTAGTATACTTTTAAATTTGTTTTTTATAATTACTATAAAGACGGGTGTATTTGTTTTAATATTTATAAGATAATATTCTTTAATAAATATTTATTTTTAGCAATAGGTAATAGTACCTCAAGGGTGGAGCAGCCCCTATATAATTTTGGCTGCTTGTTGTTCCTGTGGCCTTTGGATGTGTTGAGATTTGTAGAGCCAGTGTGGCCAGGATCGCACAGTTATGCTTTTTTTGTGTTGTTTTTGGTGTTAGAAAGTATTATTTTTCACTTATCCATTTTTATTTTGTTTTTGCTATTTGATAGTGGCTCACTGCACGGGGAGAAAATGAACCAACCTTGCCTTGGACTTCTCCCATCTCGGTCTCAAGTACTTTGTGTGAAATTAGCATGTATTATTACTTTCTTTGGATCTGTATGCATATGAAGGTACGTAAATGTATGGACCTCGTCTTGGCTGACAGATAAATCATAAATAAGAACAATCTTATCATAAAATCTTCATCCGGTGGAAAAAGGTTCGTCCTTTTGTTCCCATATCTGGATGAATATGGTTTCGTCAAATGATTACAAGTTGAATGTTTATGGGTTTGTAATCTCATTACCACTATCAGAAGCCCAGGGGCTTTCTTTAGCAGCATGTTACTGGTTCTGGCCGGGTGACCGGGAAGACTGATGGCCCTGCTGTGAGGTTGCACCATTTAGCTTATTAGAAATATAGTGCGCACACACACACAGGCACTGGGCACAACTATTAGTCATTAGTATGCAAAAAAGGCAAACTGCACCGTGGTTAAATACTAAGCATTTCATCTAGGTTAAATAGCATGTTCTGCTACAGTTGATTGTTATTATTTATAAAGACACTTATTTAAAAATATTGACAGTATTTGCATCATATTTGAGTATTGAATACTATTATTAATATTAAATTTATATGCAAATGGTATGTTATGCTATGTTAGAGAAATGACATATTAAGTAGAAGATGATCAATAAGCATGCACAAAACTTAGTTTAACCCAGTATGCTGAAAAAATACTTATTCATGCAAGCTTGCAAAAAATAAAACAGATGAAAAGTTGCAGTCACTTGATCTGATTAAATACTGTGTCTCGTGAAGACATAAAGGTGAAGGAAGTCAAGGTTTATTTATGCGATGCCTGTGATAAAAAAGAATAGTTTTTGTTTAAGTTTTTGTGAGTGTTGGTCTTTGTCAAGCACAGAACAGCCTTCAGTGCTGGGGCTTTCAGCTTATAGCACATCCTGGAAGTGTCATTACAAACCAGGCCAAGTGAACTTGCCATTTATTTCTCAGACCAACCCCCAGGGATCCCACTGGCAGCTTTCCCTCCTGCAGTTGGCTTTGTCAAAAAACCAATGATGCAGCAATTTGGGGGGGGGGAGTGGGGGCTGAAGTGTATGGTTGTGCCTTTGGAAAATCTCAGAAGGGAGCAAATGGGTCCTGAAACTGCAGGATATGGACGGAAATTACACTGTGAAATTAGTTCTCGTTCATGCAACCTGCTTTTGTGAGCTGCATACAACATAATTATTCAAAGCATTGAGTCAATCTGAGCAGCTATGATTATGAAGTGTAATTATAACCTCAAGTATGTATATATGACGGAGTGCTGTTGGTATAGGGCTGAATGTTACAGTTCATTGCACTATTATTCAAGACCCTTAGCCTATGCAGTTAACTTTAAATGTTTATGAGAGTTTAATGGGACCATTTTTTTCATGCCATGAGTTAATGCACCTTTAAAATATCAATCTATATATGCAGCTTTTCATACCCTTTCCAGTGTCCTTGAGGTCTGGCAGTGAGCAAGATAATTTAATAGTAGTGATACACTGAACATTACGGTAACGCTTTACTTGTCCCTTCAGTAGTTCATAAAGGATTACAGAATTAACAGATACAGTAACGAATACGCTAAATGCTTAAGTTATGCATTACTTAATTTGTGGTTAATTAATACATAAATAATATTTTAATGCCACATGATAAAGTATTACTAAACATTTAATTTAAAAATCTGCCCAAATTGTCACTCATATGTCATTGCAGTGCAATTTCATATGGGTTACTATTAGTATTTCCTGCTCTGCATAATTGTGTTAGGCTTAGGCAACTGGATCATTGCTGCCAAATAATCTACACGTTAGTATCTTTGGTAGATATATCGGTTTTACTTTTATAAGATATTACAAGCACAAACATGTTACTTTGCGTACACAAAATAATTGGGAAAAAGTAAAAGAGGAATGTTTAACTGGTGCATAGCATCATTTTGTCTTATGAAAGTGCAGATATTTCTCAGTCTTAAAAGGTACATCGACCCAAGAATAATTTTCATTTCCGCCATGGCTCATGTGCAGTTCAATAAAATGCTGTGTGACATTTGGTGGCTCACTGTGATCGGTGAAGCCACCTTTCCTTATCTCTGAGTTTGATTTTAATCTTTCTTCATATTATATATCCTGTACCTCCATGAAGATAGATGTATATCTTAAAAGCACTCATACAGTGGCTTTTATCTTTTCAGAAGATTAAAATCAGTTTAAGTAATAAACCTCTGTTGCCCATTAGAGCAAGGCAAAGCCTTTGCATGCCAGGTGTAGGATATGTGGCACATACATATAAACACACATCTCCAGTGCAAAGTATCTTCAATAAGTCTTTTCGAGGGCAGTTATTTTTTGAAATGCTTCAACCATAACTATGAGGCTCATAATTCTACGTGCATATGTCACCACTTCAATTCTGTTTTAGTCATGTGAACAAAAAGACAATGTACCTTTCAGAAAATAAGTGCTTAGTGTGCTGTACTATGCAACCATAAGTGATCATTTTAAAGTGTATTTCTCCCTGCAGTTAATTACTTTGTGCAGACATGCATGAAATTATAAAGAGACGCTTCTCTAAGCAAACCCCCATTCCCCTGCGACCTTATCATGACTTTTAGCCATTGTAGTGAGATACATATTGAAAGAAAAACATAAACGCACATAAGAAGGAACTGACTTTGATACAAATAACAACATACCTCATCTGTTAAACATACCTTGCCTAAATAAAGTAAAGAATGGTAACAAATTCAAATCAATGATTATTATTATTATTATTATTATTACTGCTTCTACGTTCCCTCCCTCGTCTTCTTGGCTTTTGCCGGTGCCCACTGGTAGTTCATGTCCTGACTAAATAGTAATTAATACTTAGGTAAGGTGCCCAGCACGTTGTAGAGGATGTGAGCAGTTCCCATCTGTGTAATCTTCCACACTTCCTGGGCAGTGTGATGACCAGACAGCTCTTGAAGATTCTCGGTGAATCCTTTCTTGTTAGTGCAAAGAGCTCTGACCACTGGCAGCATGAACTCCGGTCTTGGCGCCCCACATCCTACCGATATCAGTCTCCACTTCTTTGCATTTGGCCAGCTTTTCAGCTTCTCTGAGCGTGGTGGTGTTGTTGTTATCTGGGATTGCTAAGTCAATCAGCTGCCATTGTTTCTCATTTTTGAAGTGGACCACTGAGTCTGGACGATTCACTGGAAATGTCCCACATGAGAGTTGTGTCTTCAATGTTGATGACAGTCTCAGGTAGGTTTTCGTACCATTTCTGAGCCATTAGTCCACTGCTGATTAAGCAATGCAGATAGCTGGCTACCTTGTTGTGTAGCGTCATGCATTCAGTGGGTACAGTACCTGCATTATGCAGCCAGTCATAACATACATGACATAGCTGATGGTCTCCTCTACTTTGTTGCACATTCTACACTTGCGGTTGACTTGTTATTTCAATATATTCAGCTGGTGGTATCTGGTATTGAGTGCCTGGTCAAAGTTCAGGCTTTCTATCTCTGTCTTGAGCCTGGAGCTACTCAGCATTGGTAGGGAAGATGTCAGGGTTCCAAACCTGCCAGATTGTGTAAGTGCCCTTGATTGCCCCACTATCAAAGTTGTTCTCCTTGGAGTACACATGGATACGCAGACCAAATCATATCCTGGTATTGTTCCTTCATCCGCTGACTCTTCATGCTTGAATTGGTTTCTCATCAAGCGTGGTCTGCTTGTGAAGGTGTTGCAACTTGAGTACAGAACTCGGTCTGGAGATCATCAGAGACATTGCTCTTTGTTCCTTGACGCATTAATGATGGGTCTCTTTTGTTTCTCATAATCATGTTTTTTTGCCCTTTGCACTATTAGCCATTAGTTGTGTCTCCAATGAATGCATCTCTCCCTCATGTAAGCAAGCTATTAGTAAGATATAGTGGATTAGTGTTGTCCTGTTGGAACCACATTGGACTTTTCCAGCCTTATTATTATTATTATTATTATTATTATTGCATATGCACTGGTAAGTTGACTTCGGAGTCTGATATTTGGTAGTGTCATATTTGAAATTGCCTTAAAAAAAACCTAATCGTATTAACCTTTCCAAAACGATTTCCGGTTTGGGTATTCTGGTATTACCTAAGTACAGTGACCAGATATTCCGTGTCAGGGAGGACATTTTGAAGTAGAACAGGATTTGTAAACTGCCATTTCAATTAAACGGACCCAGATTTCACTTAAGTGCTGAGTTCTTGCTGCGTACTGATTCGTCTGTCTCCTGTAATCATGCATGTGTCACTAATGCTAATGTGAAACAGCTGGATGAGTCTTTCAGTCAAGGAACGAAACCAGTGAAAGCACAAGAAGAGCTGAACTATTTAGCCAAGCACATGCGTCTTTCAGTTTGAAAGTAGTTTGTAAAACCAGAAGTAGCTCAAAATGTCCTCCTCGACATAATTATCTGGTCAAGGCCAAGGTCTAAGACCATCCAAGTGTCTTTATCTTCTATGCCCAGTCCCATTAGACTTAGGAAGATTACAATGAGTGCAGAATACAATTCACTTATGTCCCAATTGCAGTATTTTTAATAGTTCCCCCTCCAAAAGTGTACTTTTAGTTTTGAGTTTTGTTTTTACTCAAAATGCATCAAATGTACAACTGCTTTATCCTTTTTTGTTGTCGCTGCACTTTGCTCTTTGTTTACCACCGAAAGTGTACTCGCCTGCAGTGAATTCCTCAAAAAGAGGACATCTGGACTGAAATTGTGTAACTCTTTTGGGACACACTCTCAACATCACAAAAATTAATTTTAGCATTTTGCTTTTTTCTTACCTTTTGATTTGCAATAGGGCCATACAAAACAGCAAGGGTTACATGCAAGTCATGTGTGACGACCGAATAATGGTTACAAATTTTCAACATTCATATTTATGTACACGCACAGTACATCTAATTATTCAGCAGGCACTTTTATCCAAAGTGACATATATGTGCTGCAGTTGATTTATCACAAATATATACCTGTCAAGGAGCCAGCTTAGATATAAGTGCACGGTGGCAACACGAGCCAGGCAAATCTCTGGAATCAGAACACCAAGAGAACCTAACAGGAATTAAGTCTGCATGCAGAGTGAAAGAAGCGGGCATCCAGTGCCAAGTGACAGAATTTCCACATAACAGTCTACCACCACAGTGAGCCAGGAAGGGTCAGTGATTTGATGAAGCCAGGTATGGTATTCCCAAAAGGAATGGGTACAAAGATGTATTCATTTAGTTTGTGAGGGACTCTGCAGACCAAATAGATCTGGGCAGTTCATTTCACCTTTCCTTTGAGGAAACATGTCTCGATGTACTGTAGGTAGATACCGGTCCATTAACAGTGATGAAGACAAGCGCTGATGACATGAACTTGATGCAAGTACCTTCAGGGAAGCAATGTCAGGGAGGCAAGGAGAGGTGTAACACGAATACATTTTAGTTGATTGAATACTAGACATGCTGCTGCATTATGAATTATCTTAAGTGGCTTCATAGAATATGCTGGCAATCCTGTTAATAAACATTTACAGTCTACACATCCAGAATTCCCATAATGTAACACAGTCACACACACACTATATATATATATATATATATATATATATATATATACGAAAGGTATTGGAACACTGGAACAGTTTGTGAAATTCCTTCCTTGCTAGATATTCCATGGCCAAGTGTAATTGGTTGTTATTGCAAAGTGGAAGCATTTAGGGACAACAGAAACTCACCCACAAAGCCCATGGCGGACCATGTAAAGTCTTAGAGCGGGATTGCCGTGTGCTGAGGCTCATACTGAGTAAGGTGCCAACACTCTGTAGAGTCAGTAATTGCAGAGTTCCGAACTTCCTCTGACATTAACCCATTAACCCTAGCACAAGATATGTGCACCGCAAGCTTCATTGAATGGGCTTCCATGGCACAGCAGCTGCATGCAAGCCAAGTGCAATGCCAAATGTCAGGAGGAATGGAGTGAGGCATGCTGCCGCTGGACTCTGGAACAGTGGAAACATGGTTTGTCAAGTGATGAATCACATATCTCTAATGCACGAGTCTAGCTTTGGCAGATGCCAAGAGAATGATACCTGCCTGACTGCATTGTGCCACCTGTAAGGTTTGGTTAAGGAGGGATAATGGTATGGGGTGGTCTTTCAAGGTTTGTGCTAGACCTCTTGGTACCAGTGAAGGCAACTCTTAATGCTTCAGTATACCAAGACATTTTGGACAATACCATGCTTCTTACATTGTTGGAACAGTTTGGGGGAGGCTGTTCTAGCATGACTGTGCCCCAGTACACAAAGCAAGATCCATAATAGTATGGTTGGAGAGGTTTAGTGTGGAAGAACTTGACAAGCTTGCACAGAGCCCTGACCTCAACCCATCAAACACTTTTGGGACGAATTACAACAGAGATTGCAAGCCAGACCTTTATGTCCAACATCAATACCTGACTTCACAAATGCTCTTCTGGATGAATAGGCTTCCACAGAGACACTCCAAAATTTTGTGGAATGCCTTCCCAGAAGAGTGGCAGCTGTTATATATTGGCAGACCAACTCCATATTGATGCTTTTGGATGTAGAATGGAGTGAGTCTGTGTGTGTTTGTGTGTGTCTGCATGTGTATATATACATACTGTACACACATAGACACATGAACATACGCACACACACATATAGTTCCTATTCTTTGCAACAGTAATGGTCCTTGAAGGCTATATACTTCTTCAGCAAGCATGAAGGATATTGTTTTCTGAAGAATATGCATAAAAATTAAAAAATGGGAAAATCAATTATATTTACCCAAATGGAAAAATAATGATTAAAGGTTCCTCATCTTGTGTGAGACATAGAGGTCACTGAAAAATTTTTGCAGAAATGCATAAACTGAACATTTTTAAAAAGAATTTTAATATTACTTAATTGTCACGTCACAGACAAGGACAGAGGTGACGACAGGTGTCAGGACACTCAAAAGGAAGTTAATTGAAAATATTCAACACATACAGCAAACTCAAAAGGACCACAGGGGGTCAAAATGGGGAGACAAGGAGTGGGCAAGATGAGACAGCACTGAACCCTATCAGGAGCACAAGCAGGTAGCAGCATCAATGACTGGACTGGGGAGCTGAAGACTAGGAGGCACTTTATACATCATTAATGAGAGAGCAAATAAGGGGCAGCTGGAGTAAAGCACACAAGGGCTGAAACGAGAGGTATGACAAATTAATAACAGATTAGACTCTTAAGAATCTACACAGGGGTAAAAAACGAGGGGGCAGGAATGCAGGGCATGACATTAATGCCTTCCGGCTTTGTTGCATGATTCTTGGCCTTGACTTTCTGTGTGCGGGATCTGCATATTCTCATCATATTTCTGCACAGGCTTCCCTCCTGTTTCTCCTTAGCTCATTGTGTGTGGAATTTGCATGTTCTCGGCCTGTTTCTGCACAGGCTTCCCTCCTGGTTCTCCTTGGCTCTATGTGTGTGGAGTTTGCATGTTTTCACTCTGTTTTTGCACAGACTTCCCTCCTGGTAATTCAGTTTCCTCCAGGAGTAAAAAAATGTGTGGTTAGACAAATTGACTAAATTGCCCAGAGGATGTTAGTTTTTACTCTGTGATGAACTGGCATCTCATCCATGGCACCCCCTGCCTTGTGTCTCCTGGGATGGGCTCCAGGCTTACTGTGACATTGTACTCGATTAGCAGTTATGTCTGCAGTATGTTTTAAATCGAGGTTACATATCAAATTGACATATCTGTCTGTATTGATTTAAAAGTATATTCAATCCAAGAGATTCTTACACTCCTGCTAACAACAGGGAAGGTAATCTTTACATTTCAAGGCTTTTTACAGCTTTTAAAGCTGCAAAAATACAGCTGTTTGGCAGATGAGTGGGCTCGAGTCATGTACTTGTGACTCGACTTGGCAAAAGTGAGGGAAAGATTTGGACTCAACCTGGACTTGAGGGTAAATACTCGAGACTATGACTCCATTCGGCACTTATGACTCGAAAAAACACTTCAGATACCATAATGTTCATTTTATAATTTCAGTATATATTAATTCTCTGCTGTCAACATTTTTAATTTGCTGACTGAAAGTTATCCTTAGAAACTTTGTCGGAAACATGCATCACTTTTTGCATATACATGGATGTAAAAACTGTATAAGAGCAACCAACATCCTCCTTTCATCATGTCTGCCTATATAGAACCTATAGATCCTATGAGGTACTTGCTGCAGCAGGTAAAGGTAAAAGAGCTGACATAGGTAGGGATTCAAGTTTCATGGCTCTCAACTGAACCTCGACTCGAGTCACGAATTTGATGACTTGTGACTTGACACCAAAAATGACAAAAAGACTTGGACTTCATTTGGATTTGAAGGCAAATGACTCAAGACTTGACTTGGTCTGCAAGAATTTGACTCAAAATTTGACGCAGACTCGCCGGAGAATGACTTGCTCCCATCTCTGCTGTTAGGTAGCTGAAAATTAGACTTTGTAGATGAAAAGCTTTGTAGATGAAAAGGTTCCTAGTTATAGGCACTTAATCTGAAAATAGATAAAATATATGCTCTTTAAATCACATAAAAATATATATGGCAGATATTTTTCAGTGTACAAAACCTTCTGTTTATGAGTCCATCAGAGGCGTCAAGCATTTGTAATGTGGGGGGGACACAGCGCTGGGTGAACTAATATTACGTGTTAAATGTAGGAGAGTCAAAACGAATAATTATAAAATGTACAGTAAGGGAGACATGCCCCCCTCAGATTTAATGGTGGCGACGCCCATAGAGTCAATGACACCATTGTTATAATAAGAAAAACATATATATATATATATATAGATCAAATGCACTACCTCTATGTTATTTCTTCTGGAAGGCAAATAAAAACAACTAATATTCCAAATTACAATCATATATTGGCTATCCTGTATATTTCTTGGGAATTCATTGTTTTTTGTAGCTAAGAACTGGCATTTTCATTAGAGACAGTCCATTAAATTTAAAAGGCTTCTCATGTAAAGCTGCTGAGATGGATTGGAAAATTCCATGAGAAATAACTTTCTGTGTCTTGGATGTTTTTTATTTACTCCAATGGAAGGTGGTAAGTAGTATTGTAATGACCCGGCAGTTGGTTGACGGCCGAGTGCATTGTGGGTAATGTTCTGATGTGTTAAATGCTGTTTTATCAG
>JABFDZ020000039.1:8670482-8682386 GCA_019775955.2 Pollimyrus isidori
CAGGCCACAGTTGTAAATAAGAAACTTGTTCTTAATCTGTCTTGCCTGGTTAAATAAAGGTAAATAAAAAAAATAAATAAAGAGTTAGACATCTTAAAGATCGACCAGTCAGTGAGCGGTGATCTAGTCGTTTGCATTGTGGGGTGTCATGTCTGTCCTTGCGCTGCTTAAGGTGTGATGTTAATATCTACATCACACTATGCACATATAACACAAGGACCATGATAGTCTGCTTGGCTGAGATGAAGCTTGGGTGGTATCTAATGACTGATTACCTAAACCAGGGGTGCCCAGTCTTATCCACAAAGGGCCGGCGTGTATGCGGATTTTCACTGCAACTCCCTAATTACCATAGATTACTAATTAGAGAACTGGTTTGCAGAAGCGTCCTCACACCTGGGTTGGAACAGCTGACCTACAGGTTATCCAAAAAACCTGCATGCACACCGGCCCTTTGCGGATAAGATTGGGCACCCCTGACCTAAACAAAATAATTATAATTATTTAAAATTACCACCAACTATAACTGAACAATTATTTCTAGATTGCTATGTAAAGTCAGTTTTGACTGGACACTTGGCCAATCATAGCCTCTAGGAAACCATTTGTTAGCATTATGTACTCGTCTTTCTGTCTTCCTTCCAGATATCAGTATAAAATGGCTGCTGTGCCAAATAATGCATATTTATATGGTGCTTTTAAAAAATCTCATGTACGTGGAAAAAAGACAACAAAATACTATGTATAAGGAAGGTTAAACAACTGATTACTGAGGTATCAAAGGAACCGTCTTGGTAACTGATTTGAAATATTTGCAATCCACAGTGCTTCTTCCCATTGGATGTCGAGCACAGATACCCTTTATAGTTTATGTAAGCGAAGCGGATAATTGCTGACTTGGTAGATATTATGAGGGTGTGACTTTACTGAGTGGGGGCTTGCACATCGTCGAAGAATGTGGAAGGTAATATACGAAGATTGAGTGGGGGATGGTACACCTGCATCCAAGCTGTGGATATATACTGGACACTGATGGACTTGGGAAAGTTTTTCAAGTAACAAGAGTTTGTTTCCCGTAAGAACAAGCAAAAATTCACTTTCTCAGACATGTGGCAAGACCATGTCTAAATCGAATATCACAACTTTGCAAGAATGTGTATGATTACAAGATCTAATGAATGAATCTGTATTTGACAACATATTACCTAAAGGGCATTAGCTTCCCATGAGTGGTTTCTGTTCAGATGAAGCTTTGTATTCGGGATACGTTTTGTTCTACTGCAATTGAAATATTTAGCTTGTGCTCTCATAACTATAGCTGACAAGTTTTTTTTTTTTGGTAAGATATACCATTAAACCATTAATACAGAACATATCACAGGGCAATGTTAGCAAAGTACAAAGAAAACTTAGTAGCATGGAACTAGCTAAGTTGAAACCCTCAGGAACAGTGCAAAAGACACATTTAATTGGCTCCACAATTCTTGAAACGCTTGAACAGAACAAGTGTAATAAATGTGAGGAAAACATTTTTTGTATGCAGTCTATGTTTATTAAACGCTTAGCTTTTTATTTTGTATTAACAATGTCATGGAAAACATGAATGAGGATGTTCTGTCTGGAAAACAAAAAAAATAAGACTTAAATGTGGCTGAGTGTAGAATTCTCAGGTTAGTGTGCAGTGTTCTCCTGTAAATACTGTGTCTTACCATCTTGATTGCAGTGGTTCAATATTAGAAACAACTTACACTCTCAGTTTCTGACTGTCTCAAAAAAAGTGTGCCAATGATTCTAGTTCTTTTGCTCTCATTTTGTTTTCTTATGGAGGTACCTTAGAAATAAAATGACCATTTTGAGAAACAAAGCAGCTCTGTACTCTACATTTAAAGTGTTTTGGGAGGCTTTTTTCTTTTTGGATGGAGTTGTGAATAGGAATGTGAAACAGAAATATGCCGAAAGTGCGATTTGGCCTTCCTGCTAGTCTTGGTGAGGAATGTAACATTATAAACATAAATATTTTTTGTGGTTCCGTCAAATATGTGTGTCTGACAAATGAACTACATGGGTTTATGAAAGCAGTTTTTAATTTGCATATGGTTTACATTATTAGATTAGTGCAGCCTTAGGGAGGAAGCAGATTCTTAGATGTTATTACTTTGTTTTGTAAAGGGTTCTTTGAACATGCTAAGGTCTTTTGTAAGATTTCAGAATTTGGTTTGAATTTCTTTCACTTTTTTGTTTTTAGTTTTTATGTAGTCCAACAGTTCAACATTATTTGATTTTTGGTCTTGCACAAATATCTTTAGTAATTCAGTATGCGACAACTCCATTGCAACTTTTCAGTATTTTGCTGAAGTTAGTCTTCGTGTCACCATTATCCAAAGACGTGCTTATAGATTTTTATTGCTTCCTGTCTAACTGGCAGTTTAAAGTATGTGCGCAAACACCGCTGGTGTTAGTCTGAGTGCTGGCTAGAACCACAGGTCTCTGAGTCTTTTAGATTTTCTTGTTAAAGGAATGTGTGTTGTTAGTGGAAAATAGTCTATATTGTAAGGCATTATGCTCTATCCCATTCTTCCAGGCTTAAAACGACTTGCATGCTTTCTTTTCCTATTTCATGCTGATGTATTTTCCATCACACCCTGCTGTAAAAATACGTTAGAAGTCATGGGGCTCCAATATGTTACCATGGCAGCTATGTTTTTTGTCTAGGTTTATTATAATGAAGAAGTTGTGGCAGTCTGTTGGCATTTTATTTTCGGATCCAAATCAAAAAGCTGCTGTTCTCTGTAACCTTGTGTTTGTGCCCGATACTTTATTAGTAATGGTCAACCACAAACCATTAAAAAAAAAATAAATACTGTATGTTAATGATGCTCATATAATATTTTTCTCTTGCAAATAGGACACATTGTTGCATCATGGATAGAATTGTTACCTTTTTCAAGGAAGTCTGCCCTCAGCTATTTCTGTACTCGCCAGCATGATACTACTTCTTATCTGATTTTGTTAACTGATGTCAAAATATGCCTGTGCCAGTATGCCAATGTTGCCCGTTTTTAAAAAGTGTGTTTTTATGGATTAATTCATTTTTTACTTATTTCTTGTGACAGTGCTGCATTGTTTAATATCTTTACATAACTTTTAATACCCAAGTTGAGAGAACTTTTTCATACAATACAAAGGTTTTTTGTATTACTGCGCCAATATTTTTGTACGTCTTCCAATTTGCAGCATCTTCCTAATAAAGCAAGGTGCTCCTGGCAACATTTTATTTATTTGCTAAATGAGCAAGTCGCTATATTCTGCCTGTTCTTAAAAGAATATTAATCATATTCAAACAACCTGATCAATACCTAAAAAGAATAAAAAAGAGAGGTTTGGGACATTGTCAATGAGCTAAACCAGGCCTATATTTCTTTTGTATAACAATTTTTGTTTGTTCAGCTCTCCAAGGGTAGCTTTCTTTTAAGGAGTTATCAGTGATTTATAGACCTATTACCACTGAACAAGGCACCATTGAAGCACTTTATCTTTCATTTGGACTGAATGACCTCTGAAAATGATTTGAAAATTGCACTGTAAAAAGCAACATTTTTAACAGCACTTAAATAATTTCTTGTTTGGCAGATTTGTAACAAAAAGAGCCTTCATCCTCCATGCATGTGTGGCATATTTAGGCCTACTGCATCAGTAGTTTTTTAAGTGACTGTAAAGCATTAAAGAAGCTCATTAGAAAAAAGCTTTTAAGATTTATGTTATATTTGTGGATGGCACGCTGATTCATTGAGAAGCACCATTTTCTCATACATTCTTCCACTACTCAGTATATGAAGTTTGTACTGTATATGCTTCCCAAATATTTTAGGTGTCTTTGCAAGGGTCCCAGACATGTGCTTAGGCAAACTAGCATCTCACCACTCCCCATAGTGCATGTGTACCCTGGGTTGGACTGGACAGCTGTTGAGGAAGCTCTGTGATGCCTGGCAGAAGTTCTCATTTAAATATGATTGGATTTTATATTTATATTTACAGTTTCTGCGTTTGCTTCCTCCTGCATTCACTGTCAGCCTAAATAATGTGTTTTTTAGCCTCCCAATAAATGTGTATTTATTGACTTAAATCATGAATAGTTTCTCACCCTCCCAAATAAAGACTCAGCCGCCCTATCCATGTCCCTGTGACTACTCCTCTACTTCAGTTAATTTTGCATGGGTTTTAAGATCCAAATGAATGCCCCTCTACTCGTTTGATCCTTTCGTATGCATTAAGTGTGTTTTTACATATTCGTATGTATTTTCTGTGCGTGCCTCTGGAGAATTCCCTCCGAGACCTGTGTGGGAAATGAATATGCATTCGGTTCTGGTAATCTGTGTTTTCACAAGTCACTCCCTCCTTCAGGTGGAACTGCGGCAGGTCAAAACGACTCACAGCAGAGCCACAATTCTCGCCAGCATGAACAGAGCTTTTAACAGGAAGAAAGGTCAGCACATCTATCTTCATTTATAAGCTGAACTTCTCTGTACTATGAGTTTTTCCTTGGTACCATGACACACCTGAAGTGGAACTAAGGGAAAGGTCAGACTTTCTCTCTTTCCTTCAGTTTAAGTTCTGTGTTTGGTTATTCCTCAAATGACATTAACCAAAGTCTCACTCTGTCTTCTGCCCAAAATATATGAATGGGTTAAAATGTGTATGTTTGTATATGTGTATATGCTGATGTCTGCTAGGATAAATTTAAAACCTACTAATTATAGTTTGGTCATATTGTGCATTATGGTGCTGCACAAATGTGTCAGTTTGACTTGGTTGTCCTCCAACTTTTACAGTTTTTCTCGATTTCCTTTTCATGAAACGTATGCAACATTCTGAAGACTATAAGAGCATTTCTTAAAACAGTTTATGCATATGGCGCACATATTCAAATGTTTCTTACAGTTGCCATTTGGCGCAATATTCCGTTGCTTTAGTGTTGTTGGTCAAAATACAATATGTAGTTTCCCATTGTGATAATTTTACACCCAAACACATATATGCGTGTTATCATTGTGTTAGCCATAACCTGCAAAACAGTTAACCAAGCTTTCAGAGTGATTAAAAAACATATAGTGGAACCTGCTTATAGTGATCACAGTTAAAGTGATCAACTGCTTATATGGATCATGAAGCTTGGGACAGGATCCTGTACAAATACTGTTTAAATAATTTGCACATAGTAATCAAGTAGCCTTCTTACAGTATTCATTTTGGGTCTTTTTATATATGACAACATACTGAAAAAATCGAAGGTGTCAAAGACAGGGATACTGTGATAGACCAGTGTCATAGATTTTCATGGCACCCAAAATCTCAAGCAGCACCCAATGATTTTGTTGTCATTTTGCTGTTTTTTTGTTATATAGTGCAGTGTGACTTTTTTGTTTTATTGTACTGTATCTTGAAATCAGAAAAAGTTATGTGCGTGCTTTCTCTTTACATACGTTGGAACTGATGTTTACGACAGGAATATAATTTTGCTAGTGAAAAATGATCAGTCTATGACAGTACTGTGCATGCATCTCTTGAGAATGAAATGTTCTACATCACGTTTATGAAATGTGCCAAAGCAATTGAGAAACACTGTAACTATGAGAGTCAAAATTTTTGATACATTGTCAAAATGTCAGTGTAGGTATGCTCATGAGATCCAAAATTGTGAATGATTGTTAGTTCCCACTTTCTCCTTGTCACTGACAGATCATTCTCCCTTAGCAAACTGATACTCATTCATGTCAAAGACCCTGGCTTTAACATTGCAAGGCTCCACATTACAGTATGCAAAGTTCACTGGCAAGAGAAAGCACTCGCATGCACATGTAACTTCTTCAGATATCAAGACACGGTACAGTAGTAAACAAAGTCACACAGCACTGTATAATACCAAAACAGTAATATGACAATACAACAACAACAAAACCATAACAAAATGTACCATTGGATCCAAAAACACAATGCTGTATCGCTACAATTTATTGTATATATTTTTTTTATCATTTTGAAAGCTTTGTTAACTGGTTAACTTTGCATGTGGTGGCTAACACAATGATCACTTGCTTATGGTTTTTGGTGTAAAATTATTACAATGGGAAACTACATAATGTATTTCACGAAAAAGACTAAAGTAACTGAAAATTGCGGCAAATGACAACTGTGAGAGACCATTTGAATATGTGTACAAAAACATTTGGAAAATTTTGAGAAGTAATGGGAAATAATGTGTTGTGTGGAAGTGACATTATGGTGTGGGGATTACACTTGCTGTTTTGCAAATGTTAATTGTCATTTGAGAACTGCTCCATAGCTAATAAGAACAATAATCAGTCAGGAAGTTGAATCTATTTAAAGTTTTATTTTAAAAGAATTGACAAATAAATATAGAGATGGCAAGACAGACATAAATAATTAACTTGGATGAATGAATAAACGCAGCCACAAACAACATATTCTTGATATCGTGGACATCTTTGAGATCATACTTACGATACCATGTACTTTTTATGTATCTTCCATAAGTTACAGAAATGAAAATTCCTACTTTGGATATCAAGAGAGTATTTAGCTTTGGAACCTTGCTGAATTGCTTTTGCAGTGGCGAAAACGCAAACAAATGATTTCAATTTGAAACCCCTACACTGTCTGTAGGAAGATGATGTCTTGAGCTGATGTTTTATTCATAGCTAGTTCAGGGCTGCCTCTGGTCTATGCGTTCTGATCCCTTGTTGCATTGGGAGACCAGCCTTATGCAGTTTGAAAGCAAAAGTATTTTTATATTTGTTTTTCAAGCCATATTTTTTTTAGTTGTGAGCCTATAAATTAAGGATTATATGGGGGGGGCTTTTAATTAACCCCTAAATTATTTTTTTGAGCTAACGCAAACAACAAAGGTTTACGTTTGGAACAGTGTAGGGCATAGTGGGTTCAGACTCTCTCTGTGATTGGATAGTCACTGGTTTTGATCCTGTGGTCTGCAGAGTGATTTTCACTGTTGGGCCCTTCAGCAAAGCCCTTAACTCCTCTGGCTTCAGGGACTCGCTGACCCTATTTTCTCAAATGTACCTTGGTTTGGATTGAACCATCTGCTAAATATAAAAATAGATTTTTTTTCCATTGTGCAGTCATAATACGAATTTCTCAGACTATGTCTGTACCATGTGTCTGTGTAATCCAGCTATGTTTGAAAGTGCAAGGAATAGGATTCATAATGATTTTTTGTGTGGGATCCTGAATTGCAATAACTGAAAAATAGAATACGAGCAGATTATCTTTGTGGGACTAAAATAGCAGACTTATCATGCTACCTTTTGTGTGATTTTTCTAGCTGACATAAAATTCCACTTCATCGTAACTGCATTCCTGCAATGGGCAGTAATTTATATAGTAGACGACAGGAGTGCTAGATAACCCTCTACCGTCACCCTCCCATTATATAGCATCCTGTCATATTTAAATGTCCGCATACACTTTTCTAGATTTTTCTAAACTAACTGTTTTACTCAGCTGTTCACCTTCCTAGCTGCAGAAAGTAACGCAGTGTTCTTTTGCAGCATTATGCACGGTGGGCTTACCTCTATTAATCAGGCTTTTGTGCTGACAGGGGGAAAATGCAGCCTGTCTGCCTCTGACTGTACTTCCTGCACCCAGTCCATCAATGCAATGTACTGCTCCGTGGAAGAAAGGGGATATATTAGCCATGAGAGCATCACACTGAGAGAGTTTGACCTTAGGTACTTAGCTTAGTTTACATCAAGGCCATTAGCGTTCCAAACACCACATAATTTGTGATATCCTCTTCATTTTCTGCATAGAAACATTGCTGGAATGGTAATCTAGAAACTTCCAAAAAGTTCTTTCCTTAGCTGCTTGAAGATTCCTTGAAGTATAAACCATTAAACATTCATTCCAGTAAGGAAAGACAATTCATCTTTTCGTGATTCATACTTCAACATAGAAAATAAGAGACAGAGGGTTGTATATTTATAATTTCTTAGTGCCTTTACTGAATATTCAACCATGCCTGTAGAGTCAGCATAATGTCAGTGATATCTCATTAAATGTAGAATCTGACTCATCTTTTCACTAAAAGGCAAAATTAGTATTCCTTTGTTTATTAGAGATTTCACAACTGCATCATGATGATTTTTATGTGCTTGATGTTTGAGAGGAAATGGCACAACTTTAATTTAGTATAATTTGAAAAGATTATGGGGTGGTGCAGTGGCTAGCATGGTTGCTTCACACCTCTGAGGACCAGGGTTTGAATAACTGCCCTAGCTGTGTGTGTGTTGAGTCTGCAGGTTGTTTAGTTACATCCTGGAGTTTTCTCTGGTTTTCCTGCCCGACCCAAAAACATGCCAAAGTAGACTGGAGCTATGAATCAGTCAGTAGGTGTAAATAATGTCTGTGTCCTGCAATGGGGTGGTGATCCATCCTGAGGTATTCCCTGCTTTGCACACAGTTTCCAGGATAGGCAATGGACTGCATAACCCTACATACTACAGTATGATTACAACATGCAGCCTTCAAAAATCATATGTATATATTTTTTCAAATTTCAGATAAGTCATGGATGCACACACCAGAAGCCCTTGTGAAGCATTATATAGCATATAATGCTAAGGTACGTACCGAATGGCGCCTCAATGATTTCTAAGTAATGCTTTTACTGTTTGTTGGATCTACAAATTGTTGAAATGAAGCATTTAGACATTATGCTTCCAGTTTTTCAGAAGTGGTGATTTAGTGTATTCTCTTTCCCCCTTGTTGTTGCAGTAGGAGTACTGGAATTGCTGATTCAATACTTTAATTGTTGCTGTTTTTTTTTTTTAAATCAACAATGCACAAAACCATTCAGTAGGCAGCATTATGGCTTTTGTATATCTTCATGTTTATATTTTGGTGAGGTGCTCTAAGTTCTTCCTAGAAAATAAATTATTTAGTTGGAACTTTGTAAATTTTTATGTGCCGTGAAGGACAGGTATCTCATAATGTGACTCGGTGTGTTTTAAATTCTTATACTCGGAAGACTGAATTAATGAGTTAAGAGAGTGCTAAGAGTGAGAAGTGGAACGAAGGCCAAAAGTGACAGTGTCCAGGTATGGGTGACCAGGCAGCAGGCCAGTTTTGGCTGCCCATTCGCCATGGCTGCACATCCAACAGCTGCATAGGGTTTAAACAGGGTAGCGTGGAACCTCCCTTTGGGCACAGCCCCAGCTCTGTGTGCAGTCATACTGGCTGGATCGGTCTGCTCTTTCATTGAAACCAAGCTGTCATGTTTGTTAATATTTCTTCTTCCTTATATCTTCTTGATGTGGCATAATGTTTATCTAATGTTTGCCATATAATAGATAACAAGGGAATTATTCACATATTTAAAAAATGGAACTGTGTTATTATATTAGTTTTCAGTCTTAGGTGTCAAATATCATCGACTGAGACATGTTGTGTCCTCAACACTCCAAATTTTTAATGAAACCTGAGACCCCTGCCTTTATTGTGATCTCTTCATTGTATTCTAGTTTCTTGGAAGCACAGAAGTTGATCAACCTAAAGGCACAGAAGTTGTAAAAGATGCAGTCCGAAAGCTCAAGGTATGTGGTGATGCTTTAAATAATCGTTACATAGGCATATGTCTCAATCCTGGTCCTAGTTAGCCATTCTCTATGCTGATTTCTAGTCCAGGTGAATCAATTCCATAAGTCACATTAAACCGATAGATATTTCGGAATACTTTTTCAGTTGTGTTAATCTTAATTCTTGTGATTAGTAACTGTAATTGTGAAAAATTGCTCATTGTGTCTAAGTATTTGCTTTGCCCTTTCAAGTGAAAAAAGCGGTGTTCATTATTTAAATTAATCAACGATTCCACATTCATTACCCTTGAGTATTCAACCAAATAACTGATAACTTTAAATAGAATTACAGAGGTTTATTAACAAATAATGATAATTTCATTTGCATATGTTGAGTTTTGATTGGCTTAATTTGGATGAATGAATTGTACTGACATTTTTGTGATTTCAGTTGTGTGATGCATTAAATTTGGTTGGACATAATTAAGAGCTCAGCTAGACTAAAGTAGCATAATCAGCTTGTTATCAAGGCCTAGTTTGAAGAACACTGGCTTCAAGTTTTTGCTTTCACACGACTTTTATATTGTTGACGTATTAATCACATTCTTTTGTTGCAAATTATATGCACTCAGTATTTTGTAGTGGTTTTCTTCATCCCACGCTACTTATTCAATTGTAACAATCCAAATGAATCATTTTCCCCTATGCATACTAGGGGTGTGACAATACATCGATTTGTATCGATTATATCGATTCAGTGGCAAACAATCCGATGCATCGATGTGACTGCATAAATTCATGCGTTTTTATTTTCTGGCCCATTCCAGTATTGTTTTCATGATTCACTCTGACATATACATGGTCCACAGGGGTGCCTAGTACATTGATCGCGATCTACTGGTCGATTGCGAATGTAGTCTGGGTCGATCGTATGGCATAAAAAATAAAGGATGGATGACGTGTCCAACTGCACCAGCTGCTGTCAAACTCCAGCAAGCGACCGAGTCGCCTAGTTAGCCTCCAATTTATTTCTACTAAACTTAAGAAAGGGTATAAAAATGAATGGGGGGGTCTGAGGTCTCTTTTCTATTTTCGGGGTAGACTGACATGCCTTGACATTATAAAATATTTCGCATCTCTTATTTGAAACTTATTTAACTTTTTCATGTGGTTTGATTACTAAAGTGTTAGAACTTTAGAGTGACACTCTTTTTCTCAAAGTCAGTGGCCTTCACAATGAATATTGATGAGAGAGGTGTCCTCACACCAGTAGTAGTGTGCATGAATCGAATTGTATCGTATCGTGGTAATTTCTGAGGTATCAAAAAAAATCAAACTGTTGGCGTAAGGAATCGATATTGTGTCGTATCACGAGGAAAGCTGTGATTTACACCCACCCCTAATCTAATGCATACAGTAGCCCCCCGTATCCGCAGTATCAGTAACTTCAATTTTAGTTATCCACAGTTTACCTTAGTCTGAAAAATATGTGGAGCAGTATGTTTTCATTCCTCCTGCATGCCTTGATACACATTATTTGTTCATCTGCTCTATTGCCTCTTGAGAGTTAGACTTGACTGGCATTAACTCAGGCTTCTTTGGTACATAGTGGTGATGAGTTGCTATGAAAAGACCGCGGTAGGTCTTGGAAAGTATCACCCGCGAATATGGGAGGACTACTGTATAATTAGGGCTATCTGAAAGTAAAATATCCTTTTCATTCCTCACCTTTTATTGACCTTTGATTTGTTGCTGTCTTGAATTATATTTGCAACAGTAAAATGATTTATTGCCTGTCACTGCATAAGCCCTTGACCTGCATAATGACACATGGGAGTGGAAAAAAAGGGATGTCATCTGCATATCTATATTCAGTATATTTACACATGTCGTATATGTAACTTGAATTAAATTTAGAATGAAGAGAATCTTAAACATACTAATCTTAATCAGACCAAGAAAATTATATAGGTATTGCAAATGTACCACCCCAATGTATACCGATGGTTATGTGTTCTTTTCCCTTTCTGTATTTTACATGTCTGAGGTCCGTAATTATGTACTTTTAATTATGTGTTTAAAGCTTCCTCTGGAATTCTGTAAATTTGGTCCCCGGCAGAATGATGCATGTATATACACACCTGTACCTGTACAGCATGTTAAACAAACCGAAGACTTACGCTGCCAATTAATTATGATAAAAAGCCTTATTCACAGAATTATGGGGCGCCGTTTGTAAAGTTACAACACATTTTTTTACGTGCCACTTTTTCAACATTTAGTGCAATTTTCTGAC
>JABFDZ020000039.1:8702970-8728046 GCA_019775955.2 Pollimyrus isidori
CTGTTCCTTTTGTTTACTGTTGATGTTGAAAACTTATTTTCCGTTATCTTTTTTCTAAGAAATAAAAATAAAAAATACAAAAAAATTCACCCTCCCTCATCATTTGTTTCTGATTGAAAGGATGATAAACTAAAAATTATTTTTTCTGGGCCTAATATGTGCACACCATTTGTAATGTTAATTTACCGTTGCGCCTCTTCTCCCAGGTTCACCAGGAACACCAACTGGACCAGGAGAGCCCAGTGCCCCTTGAGAACCACCAACGCCTTCAGGACCTGGATTCCCTCTATCTCCCTGTATTTAAATATCGACCCACAGTTTGGCACTTAATGCATAAATTAAAACACTTCGCACTTCTATAGGAGTGGCACAATACAGCACATCTAAGAAAACATACTTACATGGGCGCCTATTATTCCCTCTTTGCCTGGCGGGCCATCAGCCCCAACAAGACCCTAGATGATGTACAGGAAAAATAACGTATTAAAAAGGAATGGGATTGCTTTATTAGAACGCATATTGGCTAACGACATGTAAAAAAAAAAAAATGGTCTCTTGTTGGCAAAATCTCTCAAAAGAAGAAATTAAATTTTACTTCTGCACCAGGGTCGCCCCGAGGTCCATTTGCACCCGGCAAACCAACTGGCCCAGGGGGACCTTTATCTCCATGAGGTCCAGGAGCTCCTTGTTTTCCAGGAGGCCCCTAAAAACAAACAAACAAAAAAACTAAATGGTGAGACTGAAACTATTCTTATGAATACTGTTCCTAAATAGGAAATTAATATAGGAACACCCAAAAGTGAATGGTATATTTTCATGTTTGTTTGTTATTATTATGATTATGATTAAAAATTAAGTAGAAAATATGATACATACTGCTGGACCTGGAAGCCCTGCCATTCCTCTTTCTCCCCTTTGTCCGGGAAGACCCACAATTCCTCTCTGCCCTGTGGTTCCTGCAGGACCTGGTGGGCCATCAGGTCCCTGATAAAACATTATTAAATAGAATATTACTGAAACATTTCTTTATCGTAGAACAATCAACAGCTTACCTGTGAATTATGATTCAGTGCTTACTATAGGTCCATCTTCCCCTCCATCTCCTTTATCGCCTGGGCTTCCTGCTGGCCCAGGTGGGCCATGTTCTCCTTGACGTCCTGGGGGTCCATGGTCACCACGAAGTCCTACTGGGCCTGGCTTCCCTGGAAGACCAAGAGGCCCTGGCTGCCCCACTGGACCCTAGTATGATATTGATATGAAGGTAATGTTATTAGAAATTTGCTACATAAGGCTTTATTCCAAGGTTTTATGCCACAAAGCCTTATTTAAACGAAGCCCTTTAACCATAAGTTTAATAAAACCAAACAGAGCGATTATGGATAGTTTTTTGTAACCAAAAACGTACAACTCCTCCAGCTGGACCAACTCTTCCAGGAGATCCAGGAAAACCAGTTGGACCCTAAAAGGGCCAGAAATTGAATACATTATATATAATTTCAGAGCAAGATGAGATATAAAGGCACATAAATCAGGCTATTCTTACTGGTGCTCCTTGTGTCCCTCTACCACCCTTTAGTCCAGCAACACCAACTGGTCCCTATGGAAAAAAAACAAGAGAATAAGTCATTTTAATAGTTTAGATTTTCAATACTATTATAAGGATGGTGACTCAGTGCGTAGCACAGGGTCGTAGGTTTGATTCTGTGTGAGCTTGCATGTGTTCCCAATGTTTTTATGGGTTCCCTCCAAGTAGCTCATTTTATTTGTCTTGCAGCCCGAAAACGGCCAGTTAAGATGAACAGCTGTCTCTAAAGGCCACACCAGGTGCCATAGTTTTGGTACTTCTAGAGGGTACCAAAAGTACGGCACTTTAAGATGTTGGTTTTCCAGCGGCATAAAATCTGATGCTGGTGCTGAATAACATCACAATGGTTATTGAATATGAATGGTTATTGTATATTACAGGGCTTGCCATACATTCAGTTCTGTACACATGTTATTGTGCCGGAGGGGTTGAGTGTGTCTATATAAATAGACACAAAATATATTTTTTAGAGCTTTGTATGGAAGATGAAAAGAACGGTCAATCACATGATTGTTGAGTCACGAAGCAGCACGGGTCCCTCATCCATTTACAAATAGCGCTATTCTTATATACTGACATGATAATCCAACAGTTGTCACTGGTTCAGGAAAAGAAGAGAAATTGCGCAACTTGACTTGTATAAACAAGAGCAGATGTCTGGGTTCTGTTTATACTTTCTGAGAAGCTTCAAGCTTTTGTTTTGCGATAAGAGTGGGTATTGATAAAAATATATCTCTACAAGTCATGGCTAACTGTCAATTGCTGGTAAGCAGAAACTTTGTAAATTAGAAAATGTCATTTGTTTTATAATTTTGATCGCTAAAAATTTGTTTTTAAATCTAAAGAAAAAATATGCAAACTGCGTTGTTGTGTCAGTACTTTTATGAGACTTTTTGCAAGTATAACACTATAACACAATCGTTTTCACTTATTGTGTTTCTCAAAATACTTGTGAAATAGCTTAAAATAACATGGATTGTATTTGCTGAAAAATATTAAAATATTAACTTTTGCACTAAAATACTATTCTTCACATGAATGATGCAATATACATGTTCTCTGTTCATTCAGAAATAGAAGGAATTAAAAAACAAAAGCAGAGCAGGGGCATGTTTCCAAAAAGCATATATGCTAATTATGTTAGCGACTTACACATTTGGAACCATGCAACTGAATGGTTTCAGCTATTAAAACCTAGATGGTATATCAAAAAATCATGTGATTCCTCTTACCAATTTGCCAAGCATTTCTTTGTTCCAAGACCACATGTGTATTTGTTTGATCATCCAAAAAATACAATACAAGCAAATACTACTTCATGATTATTCACATTATTGTAATGAACTAAATTCATTTTAATCAATTGCCACCACTGAAAATTTGTTTGAACCTCCACTGCTTTTGCATGAGTGTTGCATGTTTTCAGAGAAAATCATAATCATTTTCATCTTTGCTCTTTAAAGCACTCCTAAATAGGTGTGAGAAATTTATGTTGAACTCATTCATTCTATTTGAAAAAAAAAACCCAGTACAGTGCTTTCCTAGTAGCTATATTATACAAAATACAAATTTCTTGTCATGCCACCCTGATCTTCTTGTATCTGTGCTTCCAACCAAATTGCAATGTAAACATGAGTTTCTTCATTTATGCTCGCATCCATTATTATTACTTTTATCATTTTTAGTTTATCGTTGGTTTCTGAGTTTGCAACTTTTTTTTCAAAATGGCCATTGTATTATGTTTCAGAGCCAGTGTATTTGCATAACCAATGGACAACAAAGCATTTCAAGTCTTACTGCAAAGTAAACAAATAGTACCCCAGTTGTTTTGGCACTGGGTACTGGAACTTTTGGTACTCAACTGGAAGTTAATGGAAAAAGGAAAGCACAGTGGTACCTCGGTTCTCGAACTTAATCTGTTCCGGACTTCCATAAATTCCATAAAGCTCAAGTTCTGATCAAATTTTTCCCATAAGGAATAATGGAAAACCAATTGAGAAATGTCCTATGTTGGTTCTGGTATGTGCTCATATAAATGTGTGTCATGGTTTGGCTTCCAATTTCAGGCATTCTTTGTCAGTGTCTTTCAGAACCAAACCAACTATAACTATCAAAAACTGATTGATGGATGGGTTGATTAAGCTACTAACAGGAGGTCCTGGGGATCCAGTCAACCCTTGGGGACCTGGAGACCCAGCATCACCCTTTTGGCCAGGTTCTCCTGTGTCACCCTTGACACCAGGTTGCCCATCTGGACCCTGAGGGGGGAACAAAACACAACAGAGCATCGGCCCTACTATCATAACATGTTAGCTGTTATTGATATGTGATATGTTTTATCACTTAGTAAGGATTAAGTACTGATAAACCAACTTACAGGAGGCCCAACAAATCCAACAGGACCTGTAGGCCCAGGTTCTCCACGTGATCCCTAGAATTAAAGGAATTTCCATAAGATTGAAATGTGGGTATGGATGGATGGAAATGTAATGAAATATAGAATCATTTATTTATGGCCTACAACTTTTTGACACATTCCTAACTGCAGGGTCAGGTGACCTTTGCATTGGATCACATGACTCGCTGACTTACAGGAACTGCTCTTGATCCATGAGGTCCAGGTGCACCACGAGTCCCAGGTTCTCCCTTCAATGAAATCACAGCAAACACAAATGCTGTTTTAGTAACTACTGACTAATTACTTTAATTAAATTCATAATAAAAGGTTTACCTTCCCACCACTAGGTCCGGGTGGTCCAGATAGCCCAAGTGCACCAGGAAGCCCCTAAGATGATACAAGAATACATAAAGTCAATAATAATATAATCACCTGCATCTGTTCATATTTAATAAATTATTTTGGCTTACTCTTGCACCATCATTGCCAGCGATACCCTCAGATCCTTTCTCGCCAACAGCACCCTGAAACAAATTAAAACATTAAATATTAGGAGTGAAAAAAGGAAAATAGGTGAGAACATCCAGAAACCAGAAATTAAAATTTACCCTATCCCCTTTAGGACCTGGGGGACCAGAACCACCTCTATCACCTGGCATTCCCTGCAGACCAGGGGGTCCTGGGTCTCCAAGAGCCCCAGCTGGGCCGGGGCTACCCTGTTTGACAACAAAAAAAGACTAAATGTGCAAAAGCAACTTTCTCTGTCAGAGCACTGTATGTACAAAACTTGAAAGTGGAAAACCTATAATTTAATGTGTGATGATGACACTTTATTTTGGTGATGCTACCTTTGGTCCATCTGGTCCTGGTGCACCTGGGATACCTTTGGCACCTGTAAGACCATGAGCTCCAAGCTCGCCCCTCTCTCCTGGAGTACCACGCTCTCCCTAAAGACAGAGCTTTATGAATGACACTATAAACGATGAAAATGCACTCTACTGCCAAAAACGGATTTCTGCTATTACAAAACAAAACATACCCTAGGACCGATTTGACCAATAGCTCCTCCATCACCAGGAATACCCTATACATGACAAAATAACCCAAATAACAATTACAAATTAACAGTAGGCTTGTTTATGACTGAACAGCATTATATTTGAAAGGAAGAGTGTAGCCTTTAATTACCTGATCGCCTGGCTTTCCTGACTCTCCAGGTGGACCAGGGGGTCCAGGTAAACCCTTTAAAATAAATTAAAATAATATTTTAATATTTTTAGCTAAACAAAGTGTGATTGTTAACTGGCAGCCTGTTATCTACAGGAAATGTGTCTATTTGGCTATAGCTTATTTCATGCAATTTAAATATTCCTTTTTAATTTAATAAATATTGCAATGTTACAACCCAAAATTTCAAATATTGTTATGTTATATTATGCAACCCTACTAAAAACAAAATGTAGTAAAAACAAAAAGGTACCTGGAAACCATTAATACCAGGAGCTCCCTGTTCCCCTCGCTCACCCGCAGGACCCTTTGGAAATGCACCATATTAAAAACAAATTTGCAATTTTGGATCAAGTATGACAAATATACAGGATATGTGTACATTTCAGCTACATTTATTATACAACTATAAACCACAACATAAATTTATAGTTTATATGTTAACTATAAAATTAACATAAGTTGTTAGTTTTGTTGAATATAATGAATTTCATAATTATACTGCCACTTTCACATTTTATATAAAAACTATACTTTGTGTTTACTCATTTTCTCCATTGCTTACGTTGGATTTCAATATTTTTTTTATATTTTCTTAGATTCAAATAATTTATTTTTAATAAATGGGGAGTTTTCCAGGCGTACCGTAGGACCAGCTGACCCCGCAGGACCGACTTCTCCGTCTTTCCCTGGAAGTCCCTACAATGGAACAACGTTTAATAAAATAGACCATCTTAGCATGGGCAAGGATAGTCACTGACAGTGATGAATATGGATACTGACCCTTTGCCCCAGAGGTCCAGGTTGACCCTGTTCACCTTGTTTTCCCTGGTCTCCCTGTTGAAAATTGTGTCGCCATAATTAGTATGTAAACACAACACAGCAATGTAATTGCACACAATATATCCTGAAGGTAGTGAGTCTCATTCCTCTTAAATTAAATGTCCTTTCTTCTATAAAGAACAGAAATTCTAACGTGTAGAACGAGTTCTTGCATTGAAACCCCTTGGTCCCGGTAAACCCATTGACCCCGGTGGGCCTCTGGTTCCAATCGGTCCGGCCGTTCCTGGTCGCCCATCTTCCCCAATCCCACCCTAAAAAAATAGGATATTTTGGTCATTATTATTTTTTCTTAAATGAAGTCAGGCGACTGGAGGTTGGACGTGTCACCAAACGTACCACTGGACCGGGCTTTCCCTCCGCACCCTGCACTCCAGGAGTTCCCGTAAGACCCTATAAAAAAAACGGTAACAAACTATGAGGCCGACTTCATTTTAAAACCAGCATTCAAAACAGCGCTGAGAAGGAGCAGACGTTCACCCTTGCGCCAGGAAGACCTGGTTCTCCGGTGCGTCCAGGATCTCCTGCGGCACCTTTTGGCCCAGATGTGCCTGAGACTCCACGATCACCTTGTGCACCCTTTCAAAAAACCATGGGGGATAGGTTTGTATTATTTGTATAGAAACCTTTGATAATCTACACATGTAATTGTACCGTACCTTAGGACCTGGTAATCCATCTGCACCAGGAAACCCTCTATTCCCTGGAGCACCCTGTGATGCAAATACATTCTCAGAAATATATTTTTATTTAACAGGAGGTAATGAATGTTATTCTACATGCCCTCTATGCATATTCATATGAATTACATTTTCAATAAAAATGTGATGATTCTTAATTAGTGTGCAGTGACTGACGTACTCTTTCACCAACAGGCCCTGGTGGGCCCAGTGATCCAGTATCTCCACGCTGCCCTCGTTTCCCTTCTTCACCTTGAGGTCCAATTGCTCCTTGAGCGCCAGGTGGACCCTATAGTACAACATAGTTTTCAAAACACTGAAAATAATTTTTAAAAATGCTAAGAAAAGGAGAAAGAATATTTTTATCAATTTTTGTTTTAATTGTGTTATTACCATCATCGTGATTTTGATTATTGGTATAAAAGACCTTAGAGAGCAAAAGGAGCACATACAGTATTTTTTAAAAAAGACACCTCACCAAAATATCTATGAAAAACAATCATTAAAGCAGCTCGTACAGGTTCTCCTTTAGGTCCAGCTTCTCCTTTGAAACCAGGGGAACCAACAGCACCCTAAACAAAATAAGCATACATGTATTAAATCATGTACTCAGACTTTCATGACAGATGCATACGATCTCTTGTGTTCTTCCTTGAACCAAATATGCTAATGAGTATGCTAATAATTATGTTAATTACCAGCTGGCCTTTTATCCCAGGCTGCCCAGTGCTTCCCTGTGGTCCTGGTGGGCCATGTAGCCCCGTAGTACCACCTTGACCCTGAGGGCCTATGGTTCCCTTCATTGTAAAAGACACAAGTCATGCTTGATTATATTTTGATTTCAATAGCAATTGCTGAATAAGACTAATATTACCACGTATCACTTACAGCAGGACCTTTAGTTCCTGGACCTCCATCTATCCCAAGAGGGCCCTGAAAATATTATGGCTATTTAGTGCTCCTGTATATAAATTGTGATATTTAAAATTATAAATATTTTGATTACATTAAGTATATTATTTATTCCAGTTACACACTGGGAGGCCAGTTGGACCAGGTCTGCCCTGATGTCCTCTTTCACCCCTCTGGCCCTGAGGCCCCTCAGGTCCTCGAACCCCAGTGGGGCCAGGTTCTCCCTGAAACAGCAGGACACACATATAATAGTTATTCCCAAATTCACAAGATTTGTCACACATCAGACAACTTTGTAACTTTGTATCACGATTATCTGGAAAAAGTACTTTTTAGCAAATTAGTTGCGAATAAAATTAATTGAAGCAAGTTGTCTAAACCTTGTAGTTTATAAATGTGTAGGTGTGTGTGTGTGGATTACGTTTATATTACATTGTGAGGACCAAATGTCCCCCACAGTGTAATAAAAACCTGTTATTCTGACATTATGGGGACCATTTTTCAGGTCCCCTTAAAGATCTGTGAATGCAATCAAAAAATGAAAAAGCCGCATATTTCGTTTGGTTACTTAAGGTTAATATGAGGTCTGGATAGGGATTAAAGTTGTGGTGTTGGGATTAAAATTTCCCATAAAACTGAATTGAAAGTTCACACAAAGATATAATTACAAACGTGTGCTGTGTGAATACATAAATATATACACAAAAAAATTACCCACCTTTTTGCCTGGGCCTCCTGGAAATCCTGGTGGACCACTCATACCCAAAGGACCCTTAAATTACAGACACTTCTTTATTTGTACCATTCTTTTAGCAATGTATGCATTTGTTATTATCTAAAATGTTCACATTGTACATATAGATTTTAAGGTTCTTCTTACCATAGGGCCTGGTTTGCCAACATTACCAGGTGGTCCCCGCCTTCCCTGTAACATAAATTTAAGTGCCAAGAAATACCATTTCAAGTATTATGTTTCGAGATACGATCTTACTTGAATTAGCTAACTGTGGAATGTGCCAATTCACTGCAAAAATAAAATTTACATTACATATATTTGTTGCTATGGAAATCATTACCGGGGTTCCTCCTGGACCCATTCGGCCTCTCTCTCCTGGCATTCCTCTAGGTCCCTATCATGCAAAAATGTTGGTATGTTGTTAGCCAGTATTTGTACCGTGAATGTTTCACAATTCATTTAATAGCAACCATTCTTGTTATCACCTACTTACTTGACCACCAGGTACTCCCAGTGGACCAGTGGGACCTAATCCTCCCTAAGGGAATATAAGTATAGCATGAATGCACCCAATTAGCTCAAAATGTTATTAAAATGGTGTGGTAGCTTAAGGCAGTGTAAAACATGAGGCTGTTCATATCAACATAGAATTGAAGAATTTACCTTAGATCCTACCGGACCGATTTCACCTTTAGGACCTATGGGACCTTGATGACCCTATTAAATAAGTGACATTCATTCTCATAAATAAATTAATGTCTCCATCTTATGGATTTCATTGTATCAAAGTTGTATGAGTCAAAAACAGTGACAATTGAATTTTGTAGCACATTGACGTACAGTTAGGCCGGTTGGTGTCTAAATCGCTTGTTCATGTGTGTCTTTGACTGTGTCGAGGGTATACCCCATTAGTCCATCCCTGTGCCCTGTGCTGTCTAGGATAAGTGCCTGGCCCCCTACCAATACAAGCTGTCCCCAGGTTAAGAACTTCCAACTTACAAATGGGCCCTGCTTACAAACACACTACCGTAAAATTAATTATATAACAAATTTGGGTTTAATACAATGGTTTGTAGCAACTAATGCTCTCTACTTTGTGACACTCTTTGTGAAAACATTGTGCAGCTTCAACAGTTTGTCAGCTAAAGGTAGAGTATAGTACCATATGTAGATACTTTTATTAGTACTATATAATTATTGTTAGTATGTACTGATGTACTAAATTATTATCTACAAATTGGACATAGAGGGAATGGATCTTGTTCGTAACCTGAGGACTGCCTGTATGACCCTGACAAAGAGAAGCAGGTAAAAGAGGGATAGCTGGATATTCAAGAGAACATATATTCTCAGAAATTGTGGAATAGTTTATAGGTTATAGTTATAAGGAATCTAAAACACTATGATGCAAAATGATGTTGTGATCATGCTGACTGATGCTGGATTTCAGTTGCTAATGATATATGTATGTTTGTTCCAATGGCATCATGTCCTTAAAACTCACTCTGTGGCCTTTTAAACCTGGAGGACCAGGTGTCCCTGGGAAGCCTCGTGCTCCCTGAAATACAAAGCATATGTAGCATGTTAATTGTAAAAGTTTACTTAATAAACTGTTTTTTTTAACAGAAGACGATGTAGGTAATTAGTTAAAAGTACCGGTGATCCTGGAAATCCCACTTCTCCTACATTTCCACTTTTTCCAGATTCTCCCTAGTTGAGAAAATTATTAAGTAAATAACTTAATTCATTGCATTCAAGTGCTTGACTTTCAATAATGCAAAGTTTATATTTTTAAACTTAATTTTTTTTATAAGAACTAAACAATGATGTAAAGTTAATTGAAATTAAAAGAGGCGTTCTACAATCCTGCCCTTTTCCTGCCTTGAATTAAATTGTACAGTTTAATAGAGCCTTAATGTCACTTATTTGAATAAAAGCAAATCAGTTTCAGAAGGGTGTGCTCACATCTTGCCCTGGTTTTCCTGGAGGACCCTCTAATCCTCTTTGACCAAAAGAACCCTACAAAAGAATGCATATAGGTAAAAGAAGACAAACAAATAGATATACAAATACATGCATATTAATTAATTCAATGGACAATGCAAGGTGTATGCTGCACATTCATATTCGGTCTTGAGCATAATTATGTTGTCTAGTGTGGTATTGACTCTAAAATTATATCTCACCATTGGTCCAGGATCACCAGCCTCACCATGTGCCCCCTGAATTCCTGGTGGGCCCTAAAGCAGATAATCACAAGGAGAAAGTGACAGCGACTATGGTTCAAAAGATTACTTTATCGATAACTTAAGTCATTGCTTTGATCCAAAAAAGAAATGCTTACTGGTTGACCCGTTGGCCCAGGAGGACCTCGGGCTCCGGTCTCACCCTAAAATGCAGAAAAAAATGTTACTGTAATGTTATCCCACCAAGCAATGAAAGTAGAAGCCAAAAAAACATTTACTGAATTGAAACAATGCATACTGTAATTAGAAGGAAACGTATGTTACCAAGAAACTGTGTCAGTTAATGGGCTATCTCTTACATAATTGCTCTTCCTTCACGACTGTGGTTCTTTCTTCTTACCCTTCCTCCAGGCACCATACCAAAATTTCCTGCAAGTCTCGTTTTCTCATCAAAACCTCCCTCCATTAAAGAACGTAACTGTCCCTGAGAACCCAAGAAAGAATTTAATCACAATGTGCATGAACATCCGTTGTTTAACTTCATATGAACAGAAGTTATATCACAGTTTGAAACTCTGTCAATGTGGGAGCTAATGAAGGCATGTGCTATGGTGGTGCTCACTCCGGGGTGTGCTGGGTCTCCAGAAGGACCGGGTTCTCCTGGTTGTCCCGGGACACCTGGCTCTCCATCGTACCCGGGTGGACCTCTTGGGCCCTAAAACAAATGCTGAATCTGTCACTCTGCCATGTCATTCTGCCAATAGCTGTTACGTATCACTAGATAAAAATGGACAATTTATAATAAGAGTTTTTCTTCTCTCTGTGCAATCAAAAATGATGTCTAGCTGGGACTGTGGTCAGTGGTGGTTAGGTTAGCACAGTTGTAATTGAAAGACTGCTGGTTTGAATCCATGACCAGCAAGGCACCACTGAGATACCCTGAGCAAGGTACTGCCCCCAAGCACTGCTCCCCGGGTGCTGAAGTAGCTGCCCCTTGCTATCTCGTGGTGTCACATATGGGTTAAATGCAGAAGACACATTGTGATGTGCCAACACTGATCACAAAATTCTAGGTCAAAAGCTTAGACCGTCAGCTGATGGCAGTGAAATACTATGGTTTAACTAAACACAGCATTCATCCTTCTCATAGCCACTTATCCAGTTTAATGTGCAGAGGCCATGGTCTCTGGTGGCAAGGTAATTATTTGTCCATCTACCACTACTGAAAAGTAACAATGACATAAGCGAAACCTAAGTGAATTCAAAAAAGATTGGTTATATGTCTTTAGCACATTTAAGGCACAAAGATTTAAAAATATATATGTTTACCATACAAATGCAAGATGTATGCTGTCAGGGGCATTGCTAAGATCTTTTTGACATTGGTGACTTAGCCCAGAGAGCTGATCTGTCCAAGGGTCTGCCTGCCCTAGCCCCATCACCAATACAAGTCACCAAAATCTCTGTACGTAATGACTTGCCATCATATTGAATTCTCTGTCTCTTTGAAGTAACAAAGACCGCAGCACTATGTAGGTTTTGGGAAAAACAGCTCTGGTCTAGAACTATTTATGGGATTACAAAATTCAGAGCGTGGCTGTGAAAACATCAGGGATAAATGAATCATTTGGGGTGCATTCAGACACACTCTCGGTTCAGGCTCTGTGAGTTGCATTACTTGACCACAATGATGTAACAATGTGCACAAATAAAAAAAAGTTTATATAAATGAATAGAAAATAATTAGATAATTAAAAATTAAGACACATACTGGCTTTCCTTGATTTCCACGGTCCCCCCTGAATCCTTGTGGTCCTGGAGGTCCCTGTTTATTGTTAATTACAAAAAGAGAGGGTAGCTGGTTGCTACATAGCACATGTTACAGTGACTGATTTCTTATTGCATAGAAACAGCAGTAGGAGAGGTTTATGTAATTTCAATAATATTGTAAATCATGACATTTTGCCATTAAATAATACAGTTGGCTTTGGTGTACAATGGCTTTGACATCTCTTATCAAACTTTATCCAGTTGCATATTGTCTATGTTACCCTGAAGTCTCCTGAGAGCATCAATTTGACCACCGTACTGAAACAGATTAATACATTATTCACATTGAAATAACGTTTAAAAACTATTACCGAAACAAAAATGTTTAAAAAAAGATTATAGTAACAGGAAGCAAATCTATACACAATTTAAAAAATACATACCATTTGTCCTGGTCGACCTCTAATACCTGTAACCTAAAGAAGACATGAGTTTTATTTTTGTACCGTATTTATGTTTCTGGAAAAATGTTATCTTAAAAATTTTGATATAATAAAAGTTCTGAGTATACACTTACAACTGGAATATCTCCAGGTTCCCCTTTCTGACCCTAAGAACCAAGATATACCATGGCAATATGCATGAAAGTATACATTTGATAAACATCTGTAATAACTGTAAAGGAGTACGTGATTACCCCTTACCTTATACATTATGCCATCTAAAAAAAATAACATAGGTAAATTATTTATTAGCATTTACAGTTACAGTAATTTAGTGAGTTTACAAAACATTAAGGGCAGCTTCTTATTGAATTATATACCTATTATATAGCCCCTGTTTCTCTGCAAGATGTAGAATTTTTTACAATGGAATGCAGGCCCACACTGACCCACTATTATTGTAATGATTCACTTTTACCTAGTCTGTTGTTGTCCAGCTGACATACAGGACAGCACTCCCCCTCAGGGATGATCGTTTTATCACAGTTGATCACGTCATCACAGAAAATGTCATCACAGAGGATGGCCCCATTGTCACATACGCAGATCCGGCAGGGCTCTGGCTTCCATATGTCTGTATTAAAGTGGGTTTGCCCATCTTCCATACAACTTTGGTCATATCCTGTCAGCAAACGGCATGTGGAATGTGCATAAAAGGCCTTGTTACCAACAACCCAGTTAGAAGTGAGCAGTTACTAGCAGGTAAACATTATTTATAGGTTTTAGTTAATGTGTAAATATAAGGAGGTGGAATTAAACAATGCATCCAGAAGTACAAACAGTTACACTTCTAATAATTTTATCATGACGCTTCATGATCATTTTCCTTCAATGGAGCTGTACCATGATTGTACAAATATACAATTTATTTACAAAATAAAGCATTTCAGTGTTTAGGATGCTTTATGGATGTTGGTCTGGTTTTATAGACCTCACAGATTTCTCTTACAAACACAAGGTGGCACCCATACTCCTGAGCATTACCCCACATTTCTGAAGTAGAGAGCACATTTCAAATGATGTCATAAAATTTTATCCAGTAAAAAGCCTTTTTATCACCTTAGAATATCAGAACATCTATTTATTCATCTTACCTGGCTGAGATATGTGAAATTATGTGGTTGTTCAAGTTGATGTTCTAAAAATATTGTTGGTTCAAATGCAGGTAAACTTGCAGCCCTAAGGTGTGTGAGTACACTCTACAGTGGACAAGTATCCTGTCCAGGGTGTCTCCACCCTGGAAATACGGTTAAAATATTTCTTATTTTTACTTTTCAACATAACACAAGATGGCCTGGTGGTGCAGTAGTTAGTACTGTTGTGTAGTACTAGCACCTCTAGGTTCAGAGTTTGAATTTGCTCCATGGCACCATGCATGTGGAGTTGGCATGTTTTCCCATGTCATGATGGGGTTTCCACCAGGTAGTCCTCGATAGTACAAAAACATGCTGAGGTGAATTTGTGTTACCAAATTGTCTGTAGGCGTGATTGTACCCTGAAATGGATTGGCACCCTGTCCTGGGTTCCAGACATGGATTGTTCAGGTCCAGGAAGTAAAACTACAGACCAAGATTTTGTTTCAACCAAGCACTCCATCACTGTGAATCTCTATAATCCATGAGTACCAGTCAGTTGATTATAGAGATTTATAGTCATGAAGTACTTGGTTGAAAGAAAATCTTGGTCTCGAGATTTACGTCCTGGACCTGAACTATCCATCTCTGCTGGGTTGTTCCCTGCCTGGCACCAGTAGCTTTTGACATGGGGTCTGGAACCCCCGGGCTCCAATTTGATGATCTAATGCAGAACATAAAATGTAAGGCGCAACTAACATTTATGGGTGTCCAAATCTTGCTATTTTGACACCTGAAAAAACAGAAACTCTCTTAATTCTCCAGAGGTGTGTTCTCAGTGTAACATGCAATAAACCAATCGGAATGCAGGCAAGTCACCTTACCCTTTAGAAAGCTTGGCGAAAGAGCTATAGCAATTTGCAATTTTAACAGAGTTTTTGCTGACAAGCCAGATCGCTTTTCACCCGAGGAAATGGACATATTTGTGCAAGAGGTGAAAATGTGTGAGCACATCATTTACGGGAGCAGCACTGTTTCACTTAAGCCTTTAAAGGTGAAGCATATGTAATATTTGCAAACTTCCCCAACATGTTTTGTGTAGATAATTTTAGGTTTATAATGAAATAATATAGATTTGCCGCAAGATCAGCATGAGAGTCCGAAAGCACGAGTGTCACGCTGGGCTGGTTGGATTTTCCAATAGCCTACCACTGGCACCTGAGGAATATTACTGTTTGTGTTCTTCCTTGTTTGGTTGCTTTTTACAGCACCAGGTAGCTTGCCTATTTTGTTTTTCATTTTTACATAAAATAATAAATCGCTTAACAGCAGTGCAGTTACACGTGCTACATATAATTTACAGTATCCCGACAGTCTGAAATTCTGAAAATGTGCAAGTGACAAAGAAAAGTGAAGGCCTGGGCAGTTGGCAGACCTTAGTCCCATAGGACCTGTATGGAACCAAATGCCTCTAACAAGCCAAATTGTGACTTTTTATGGAATACATGAGGCAATTTTCTACATTTTCCAAAATTCCTTTGGTATTCCTTATGTTTTATATATTGTAATGTGTTTGTTAGTATTTACAAAGGATTTGTGTAAATAAAATTATGCACAAACACAGTTTCCCCACAAATGTATGAAGCCTTTTGACAGATTCTATATACAAATATATTTTATGTTTTTAATCCTTTATAACTTAATAATAACATTTTAGATTCCAGTGGCAGAGATATAAAGTAGTAAATGAATTCTTTACCAAAAAAAGAAAAATATAATTCAGGCCAATAATCATAAACATAGTGCCTTGGTTTTTAGTAGTTCTATCCAACATACACAGAAACTGTGGGAAAATGTTCACAGCTGAAGATTCCAGCAGAGAAAACATCACTACAGTATTTACAAGCATGCTGAAGGTTAAGGTTCAGGAAAACTGTGCAGTGAAATTAAGTATGTGGTGGTCAAATCTACCTCTGAGAAACCCATTTATAAAATTAACAAACCACAAAATTAAAGACATTTAATTGGGGTTTTCATGGCTTAAAAACACATGTATTTGGTTCTTTAAACCATTGTTTACTATGACAGTTTTTAAAATTACAAAAGTTAAAAATTAAATGAGCAGAACGATTGACTGGTATCTCATCCAAGGTGTATCCTCGCCTTGTGCCCTGCCATGTGCTCAAAGCCCCCCACCCCCTAACCCTGACCAGGAAAAATAGCTGGATGCAAACATGCATGCATGGATGAGGGACAAGTCCTGCTATAGTTTGCCTTGTGTGGAGTTCCAAAGAAAAACAATTTCCCCCGATGTTGATGTATTTGACCAAAAACAGTAACAGACTGTGGTGCATGGAAATAGTTGTAGTGATATCACTAGTAGTGATCACTACTGGTGGTGCAGAAGGCAGTGCTATTGTTCGGCAACCAGAGGGTTGCTGGTTTAAGCCCTCGAAGTGTCCTTGAGCAAGACGCTGAACCCCAAATTGCTCCCGGTGCGCAGGTTGGTGCCTTGCATGGCAGCCTCTGCCACCGGTGTGTGGATGGGTGAATGTGAGGCATAAATTGTAAAGTGCTTTGAGTACTTGGAAGAGTAGAAAAGCACTATATAACTGCAATCCAATTATTTATCCAGAAAAGAGTTTAAGCTCTTCAGCCTTCCAGTATGTGAAGGGCAAAAAAAAAAAATGCATTGTCAGCGTGAGTAGTGACAGGACCCTCTTTTTTGATTAATGGTTACAATTGTGCTCTTATTTTTTCCTTTTTTCTTTCATCTTATAAATGTATTTAAATTTAAAACTTAACTTAAAAAATTTTATTTAACTTTTGGCAGATGTTAAATTATCTCAGTAGCAAAGTTTGAACTGTCAGAACAAATAAAAATCTGGAATGTTGAAAAAGCATGTTTATAAATACAGAAGATATCTGTATTAAGTTTACTTTTAAAGACCCTAAAATTATTTTAAGAATAAACGATTTCTGTTATGATCTTCATGTCGGGTCATACATACAAAGGGCTGGGCAAATTTATCATGCTACATTCTGTGCAATTTATTCCACATCCTGTGCAATCCATGCATCATTCCTGTAAAGCTTGCAAAGCTGCTAGGTCTGGTACAGATCTAATGCATTTCACAACAGATTGGATTTCATATGTAAAGGTATCTACCATAAATATTTATTGTGTATTCTCTGCTGGCCACAACTTTATGGTGTTGCTTTGAACATTACTTTTCAGATCCTTGTTCACTGTACTATTCCTGGAATGCAGCCAGCTCATAATAAGTTTTAAGTGGTATGCTGATTGTTTTGCTTCTGGTTCTGAGGAAATGGAGCAAAATTTGTAGTGTAATTGTTTTAATTAAACAAAACAAATAATAATATGCCCACCTCCGAATGGTTTCACTCTGTAACCGTTTACTCTTGCAGTCAATCCATCTTCCTCTGGTTACCATATCCTGTTCTGCCTTGTGTTTCGGTCTGCTTTTTTTGGTCTTGACCTAACTTTCTTGCTTAGGTTCACTCTCTGGTTTTAGCGGAGAGTCTTCCTGATCTTCCATGTAGACTCAATTTAAATACATTTTACATGGAGGGGTCAATGATAATTACCATGGTAATGACATAAATATTTCTGACATGCTAGTCTCATTTGAATATCTCTAAATATCTAAATGTAAAAGACTGACAAGGAACCGTAACCTTTTATTCAAGCATAAGATTCCATTTGTGGTAATAGAGACATAAATGTGTTTTTATTGGGATCTATGTCTGAAAATTGTTCAGAACAGCTGTGGGTAATAGAATATCCATTATTTTCATTTTGCCTCAAAAACCTTTGTGTCATTTTTTGTTTTAATTGTTGCGAACCATGAGATTTTATCTGTCACATTATAGACAGCAATAACTTGCATTTGAAGAAGAATATATAAATATGGAAATCACATGCTACTCTCAATAAATTAAACATTAGTCTAACTAGGGAAAATATGACCAGGGACTTCTGTGAAAGAAAGGAAAACTTGGCAGTCTATCTATAATATTACCATGTGCATCAGAATGCAAAGACACGTGAAATCCATTTCTTCCAAAACTAAGCAAACAGAATTCAAACTGTAATACCAGTAAATGTGTGCTCTTGTCAGGAGAAAATGTGCTGTGGTTTGGATGAAAAATATGCATGCTCACAGTATTGTTCGAAACATTTCTGAGTGCTTCCTCACCACATTAAATATGTAGGTGCACTGCATGTTTTATCTTTGGAGTTACTTTGAAAGACAACAATATGCTTAAGAGAAAAATGAGTTTGACTGTAGGTGCTCTGAATTTTGTCCCTATATTTATAAAAAATCTAAAGAAATTATTATTTTATTACAATCTCTAAGAACCAACTCTGCCAATAGAGAAACTGTATATTTAAATGTGTAAAAGGTCATGTAAAATTTTGTTACACCGTAGGGAAATTGTAATGGGGGGTTGGGGGGTGGTGTTGTCTTGCATGTGTTATAGTATTCAAACATGAAATTTAGCCAAATCTTCATCAAAAGTCCTGGAAGTAGGAGATACATACAAAGATCTCACTTAATTCCCATGTTGGTTTTAAAGATTTAATTATTATATTGGAGTGGTAAACTGTTAAATTCCATCCATCCATCCATCCATTATCCAAACCGCTTATCCTTACTGGGTCGCGGGGGGTCCGGAGCCTATCCCGGAAGCAACGGGCATGAGGCAGGGAATAACCCTGGATGGGGGGCCAGCCCATCGCAGAACTGTTAAATTATTGTTTTTTATTATTATTATTTATTTATTTTGTACGTAGATATATCTAGCTCATACATAGGCTTAATTTAGGTAATGGGGATACTTACATGTTTTACTAAAGCATATACAGAATATTTGTTTCAATTTGTGGACTTATGTTTAAGAACTTACAGATCAGCTACTTTGTAATAAATGGCTTGCACATTGCTAGGTAAGTTCATTTACAGATCTGGAGAAATTGCACTGTATAAATTCAATTTAAAGACATTTCTTTTAGGTGAAATACTATTATTTAAAATCATTACTGCTAGAAAAGTTTCCTTAGGTTTAGGAAAAATCAGTCAACTACATGTTTTCTTAGGTGAAAACTGAAACTGATATTGAGATTTTTGTGCATGAGTTTCTAGGCAGCTGAGGTGGTGCTGTGAGGTAACCGAACGCAGATGCACCTCAGCCAGAAAAAGTAACTTTCCAGTGGTATATGCTGACTTAGGGTACATATGCTGGCAGTCCGGTAAATTTGGCATGACTAAATATGACTTCATATTAGCATGACCTCCCATTCCATGTTCCTGAAATTAAGATTTAATTTTGTTTTATAAGGCACATTTTGACAGATCTGCAAGCAAGGGACTTGGGAGGCTAATTCACTGTATTATCCTCTACACCAATGAATGAAGATGTTCCTGAACAGTTGTTTTTCAAGCGTAAAACCTCCCTCAGGACACAAACAACATTCATCCAGCTAATTCATGTTTTGTAGCTGAAACATTGACATGCTGCCCCTTACTTCAACCACACTAGTTCCTCCCAAGGACCATTTTAACCAATTATTGTGTGTTTTGAAAACTCTGCCAAAGAAACTATTTGCACATCTGGAACTGATCTGCCATAATTTACTTTCAAATGTAGTTCCCACCAAACAGCTTGATGTGAAACGTTCAGCACTGAAATACAGCCAAAATGTTTGTGTCATCAAGAAATGCAGTTTTATCAATCCAGGCTATCATCCAGACTGACTGAATGATTAAGTTAGCTAAAGCCGCACACAGAGTGTGTTAAACCTTTATCCAACCCCTTAGTATATGTGCCCTCATGTGGGGAGATCCTGGTGTGGGAAGGCATCTTGTCCTGGGTGTGCCCCCACCTTGTGCTCTATGCTTCATGGAATTGGATGAAGGAACGAGGAAGCCTTATATTAATTTGGCAGTTTTCTTATTTATTTCATTTTTTAAGATATTAGTATTGAACTTGATTTTAGTTGTCTGTGAGTTGTCTTTAAGTGTAGTTTTTTTGTTGTACTTCATAAATTATACATATAATTTTGAAATGTCTGCGAGCATGTAGACAAATGCATTTTTCATTATATGAGACCCCTTCTTATAAGAATCAAGCACTGGATTTGTTCCCATATAATCCAAAGGTTACAAGAACTTTCTTGCGTTTTTTTTTTCCTCCTGCAGAAATGTTAGTTGAGATATTAAGTTAATTAAATTGCTATGCTTTCTGTTGTCCAGTAAAAAATAATAAATTATGGTTCTATTTTATTGCTTCTTCCTTCATAAAGTCAACTGGATTTTCCAAGAGCTTTTATAGCTTCACTGAAATTTATTGTAGCAATCTTTTCTTCAACACTGGCAAAAAAAATGGTATTCCAGTTTTCAACTTAGAGCAAACTGCTGCTTGCAGTTATTTACTTTCAGCACTAACTAACCAGTCATTTACCCCTCACTCACCGTAAATCGTCAGGGTAGCCTTGAAGAACGGTAAGCAAGGGAGGTACTGTGCTGTGGGACAAGCCTTATATGAATTCAGAACTGATTTATATCCCTGTTTTTGTCTGCATTTTCCCTCTGCATAATTTTGACTGAAATTTTGACACGAGAATTCAAAAACCCTTAAATCTTCCTAGACCTAAAGTACTATGTACTGAAATGACGAGGTAGAGCTGTGGATAATTATGTTTTTTTTTGTCATTTAATCCATGCTCATTTCAAGCACAGTACCTGGTGTGAAACCCTTTTATGTTTGCTCTTCTATCAAGCTATGGGCTACACCTCAAGCAGAATTATCAGTTTATTGCGAAGCAGTAATACAGCATACGAATAGGGTACAATAATAAGTATGAGCAAACGCAAACTCTGAGGATACTTTCATGAGCGATATTTTGCATCTGGCTATTCAAAGCACCTTATCGCACTGCTTTCACTTCTGACTGCATAATGCATGCCATAACGTAATTTTTTCTTAACCAGTAGTGCAAAAAATGACTTCAACTGCTTAATCAGTACATGACTTCAGGGAGGATTCGTGAGTACAGCCTGGATGGGATACATAACAGGAACACCCTCTGAGGTGTCAAGCAAGCATGCTCTCCTATGTACCACAACCATCTGTTTGCTTGTATTAAATGGGATTATCACTTGGGGTAAATTTGCTATGCTTCGGCTTCAAAATAGGACCTCCTCCCTGTAAACCACTAATGTCTCCAGGTTCCGGTTCATGGTTAAGATGTGCCTTACAAAAGCTTTTTTATTGCAAGGATGGGTCTTTGCAAATAGTGCTTCGACAAGCAACACAGAGTGGAAAGGGACAGGCCTACAGTAGATATGAAAAGTGTACACAGCCCTGTTAAAATAGCAGTTTTTTGTGATGTAAAAAAGTCGGACCATGATAAATCATTTCAAAACTTTTCCCACCTTTAATATTGGGATGAGAAGCTGAGTGCAGGCATGTTGTGGGTGATACCTCAGTACCACACTAGACCAAATGGACCAGCGTGAGTTTGTTTCCAGTGGCTAGAGTACCAATCCTGCCACCAGCTCCCAGAATTCCCAGTAAGTTGGAAGACCTTACAGGGCTGGGTGTGGAATAATGCAGGACAAAGGAATTATAGGTTAAGGGCCTTGCTTAAGGGCCCAACAGCATAGGATCACCCCCGGCACTCACAGGATTTAAAGAAGCAACTTTCTAATTGCTGGAACAGATCATAAGCCTCAGCCACTACTCAGCCTGTGCATGCTGCCACTACAATTCAATTGCACACAAACAGATAAATATAAAAATATACAATGCACAATAAACTGGTTGCATCAGTATGCACACCCTTAAACAAATACTTTGCTGAAGCGCCTTTTCATTTAATTACAACATTCAGTCTTTTTGGGTACACACCTGCCATCAATTAAAGTGACTCGACTCACCCCAAGTAAAGTTCAGCTGTCCTAGTAAGATTTTCCTGACATTCACTGAGTTGCATCCTACAGCAAAAGTCATGGTCCTCTGCGAGCGTACAAAGCATCAAAGAGATGTCAATGTTGAAAGGTATCAGTCAGGAGAAGGGTATATTAGATATATCATGGAACACCATGAAGACAGTCATCAAGAAGTGGAGAAAATATGGGACAACAGTGACTTTACCGAGAACTGGATATCCCTCCAAAAGACAAGATAAAAACTGATCAGGGAGCATGCCAAGAGGCCTACAGCAACACTGGAAGAGCTGCAGGAATTCCTGGCAAGTACTAGCGGTGTACCTCGTGTGACATGTTCTCCATAAGTCTGGACTATGGGGTAAGGTCGCAAGACTGAAGCCTTTTCTTGGAAAGAGAAACATTCAGGCCTGGCCTAACGTAGCAAAAAAAAAAAAACATAGTTTCCCAAATGCACGTGGGAAAATGTGTTATGGCTTGATGAAACCAAGGTGGAACTTTTTGGTCACAATTCCCAAAGGTATGTTTGGCACAAAACCAGCACTGCGCATCACCAAAAGGACACCACGCCCACAGTGAAGCATGCTGTGGCAGTATCATGCTTTGGGGAGTTTTTATTCAGCTGGAACTGGGGCTTTAGTCAATGTGGAGGTAATTATGAATATGTCTAAATGCCAGTCAGTTTTGGGCCAAAAACTTCACGTCCCTGGTAGAAAGCTGAAGATGAAGTGGAATTTCACCTTTCAACACAACTATGACCCCAAGCATACATCCAAATCAACAAAAGGATGGCTTCACCAGAAGAAAATAAAAATTTTGGAATGGCCCAGCCAGAGCCCAGACCTAAATACAAATGAAAATCTGTGGGTTGACCTCAAGAGGGGCATTTACAAGAAATGCCCTTGCAATCTGACAGATTTTGAGCACTTTTCCAAGGAAGGGTAGGCAAATATTGCCAAGTCAAGATGTTTCATGCTGATAGACTCCTACCCAAAAAGACTGAATTCTGTATTTAAATCAAAAGACGCTTCAACAAAGTATTATGCAACCAGCTCTTTGTATGTTATATATATGTATACATGTTATACATTGATTGTGGGAAAAGTTTTGATATGATTTATCATAATCTCATTTTCAGAAATACCTGGCATTTTAGCAAGGGTGTATACATTGTCTATATCCAATATATATGAATTCTAATTTGCCATTCATGTAAAAGTCTGTATAATAACCTATGTTACCGCACCAAATTAATAATAATAAATATGACATGCATAAGCTATAGACATGCCATGTGTATGGCACCACCTTCCTCAGGTCATGGGCTCCTTTCTTTCCATGCTTTCCTGGTTGCCAAACTGGGCATCCACAGTGCTCATATGCTGAAAGAGTGAGCCCTCAGCCTCTGTGCCAAAGACCTATCGGTGCATTCATTCTCTCCCCACACATCTGCCATTCATAAAATGCAAGCCGTGCTTCAACAAAGAATAGTTCTGAAACAGACTCTGCAGATGTTAATGATTCTTTAGGTTGAGGATAACTGGATTTCGTAAAGATCATGACCCGAAAATCTATTCAACCTGCAAGCAATAAAACAATGTCATACTGAAGGTTTAAAACCTGTAGTCACTGACAGATATAGATGCAAATGTACACTCAGTTACACGCAGTTATTTCTCCACTTTGTTTTAACAGTGCAGTCCTGTTATATTTGTGCATAATGCCACATGCATTGTAACAGAACATTCCAATGATGAAATTTGAAGTGTAAATGATAAATTGTCTAATCTGTGCAAAACCCTTACACAAGAGAAACATGGCCAAATCATGATTGCTTTGTGCTATGATTTCACTTGCAAAGCCAATAATCACAGCTGAAAACATACACTTTAAACCTTTAACAGGCAGCCTGAACTACGAAACTGTTGAAAACAAATGTCTTTACTGCCAAATAGATTACATCATATAAAATTTCCATATTACCTGTAGGAAAACATGATATATATATTAAATACGTGCATGCCGTACATAATATAGAAGAAACCACACAAAACAAGTCGCTTACCACTAATTGGATCCTGGCATGTTACAAGTATAACTTGAAATACAGAAACAGCGATAAATAGATAAGCCCTGTCATGCACAAAGCTCTTCATGTCTGTGAGACATGAGCTTCTCCTCTGTCCAAAGAGGGGGAGAAAGGAGGGAGAGGAGTTGTTCACTGCACCATGAAGTCAGTGTGTAATCCTGTCCCTAGAAGAAGCACTGAGACCCAGCCCATCCTTATTTCCGAGTTGCAGCTTCCAGCAGGAATGCCGGCGGCGGCGCGTCCTCCTCCATCTGAGTGCTTTAATAACAACAATCCTCTCACACACACATGTGTAACGTTTGGTGCATGCTTCAGTTGTATGATAGAGGAAAACAATGACTACAACAGACAGTTCGAAAGCTTAAAAGTAGTATTGCATTGCTACAACTGAAGTAGTTTGCAAAGTATGACCGCAAGAACATTGGAACTAGGAAGGACTGGAAATATTTTTATGCCATTTTTGGTGAAATAGCACAATACTTTGCTAGCATTTATGCGTATATACCAATCATTTATAATCTATCTATCTATCTATCTATCTATCTATCTATCTATCTATCTATCCTTCAACCTGACCTCCTTTTCAAGATTTCCTGCAGTTCTAAGACAAGACCTGCCCTGCTTATACATATATAGTATACATATATATAGTACTTCAGACCCAATGGTTGGATCATCACTGTTCACAAACATTATGCAGCAATAAAGTGAGGTCAGCAGAGTACCTCGATCTACTGAATGGTCAGGTTATCCCAGCAATGGATTTTTTCTTTTCTAATGACATGAGCATATTCCAGGTTGAAAATCATCCTTAACCCCTTAATAGTCTTTGAGATGCACTGAAGATTTTATGAAGTGGCTCAACTTACCTATCATCAATACAAGATTAATTTCTCTTGATGAAAAATTTATGCAAATCTGGATGAAAAAATACTGAGATGTTGCATTAGCACATGGTAAATGCATTGACGAATGTGCACCATAATCAAACCTGAAGGCAAAATATATAATATATATACGCACACACGGGGTGGCATGGTGGTGCAGTGGTTAGCACTGTTGCCTCACACCTCTGGGACCCGGGTTCGAGTCTCTGCCTGGGCT
>JABFDZ020000039.1:8731302-8754060 GCA_019775955.2 Pollimyrus isidori
TACAGGTGAAGACAAGGGAGGGAAGTCTCTCATTTGAAAAGTGTGTATCAGTGTGTCATTCATTTTACAGGTGAAGAAAAGGGAGGAAAATCAAAGCTATTTTTATTTAATTTACTTTTTTTCAGCAGACTTCATCTGTCCTGCAAGACATATTATTAACTAAATGCATGTGTAGTTTGATAATAAAGAGCATCATAACCATTTCAGTAGCATATTTATTTGTAATAATCTATACTAATACTAAAAAAAACATATGAATTGTTTGTTTTTGATTGAATTCAGTAGGTTTCTAAAATGGTAAGACCAAGCATTCCAGTGCTGTTCCACTTCTTGTGTTCATATGAGGCCAACATCTGCAAATTTTGTATCTGCTGCCAGCTTCCTTTCAGTCAGTGCTGACCCTCAGATACCTGTTCCAGCACAGACTTGCAGCTAATCCTCTTAATATTGTTTTTAGTGAAGAGGGGAAAAAAAACAGCTGCTGCCTTTTACGGAATAGCATACGATACGGAGTTCTGTTGCCATTTAAACCTATTTAACTGTGCAAACTGAGGAAAAGTGCACTGTATGTGTGAGATCAAAGTGCCAGGTTAAATTTCTAAAATAAATTAAGGCCAATAAGGTTTTGCAAGATACTCTACACCAATAAGAGAAATTGAATGATGTGATGAAAAGTGCTAGAAGACTGGTTCAATGTAACATTGCTGTTATTGTTCTTGCAAAATCGAATGAATAACTATACTGTATCTCACCATTATAATCACTAATCACAGTGATTATATTCTGATAATAAACAATGAGTATACCATGGACAGCCGCAAAAAAATATTGAATCTGATCTAATGTGGGTTAAGTGTGTTAACCATGAATTACTTCATTACTTTTTAAAATCAAATTTGAAATATGGAACAACATTCAACATAACAGAGGTGCTGAAATCATGCTTTATTGAAGTTACAATTGTTAAAGCCCAAAACATTGGTAATTACTGCTATTTCTAATCATTCTGTTTGATAAAATCAAACCACAGACATCACTGAAATTTCAGTTTAACACAGCAGATGACATTGCTGTGGTACAATTCTTTAATGAATGCCTTCACTACTTAAAAAGTTAGCACTAATACTAACATACAAAAACAGATATACATGCACATAAAAATAACCAACAGTCCTTTAAGAGGAAACACTAATTCCACAAGTCTTATGGCCAGATGTTGTCTTTAGTAAATTAATTGAAACAGACCATCGACAGAAATTATATTCATCATATTCTATAACACACAAAGTGCAGGCCGCTCGCACTTTGAGCATGTCATAAGAAATGGTGGCATGACACAGTCAGTCTGAACACAAGGCCCAGTTGTGCAGCTTACATGAGGGTAAAATGCAAACAGCACTCAGGGTCTTATGCACATGTAACATTACTGATACTAATATTGCAGTCATACAATGTATAACATTGTGTCAAGGAGCCGACCAAAAAACTTCAACAGGGAGCCTCTGCACCTGTTGAGGCAAAACTAAAACTTCAACTTATTGTTGAGGCACATTATTTAGTTCTGAATGTTCTATCGCTTTCCATGATATGCATTTCATGTATATGTGTGTATATAACATATATAAGACACACACACACACACAAAACTCCTGGTCAGCATTTGGTTTCATCAGTTTCATTGACACTGCTTACATTTCTCATAACCGACAAATCCGGCTATATACATTATGTACATATTGCAAATGACGCACAAAATTCTGGCAGTTCATCGGTATGGCACATTTTATAATAACTACAGCTTAAGTCAATTTTAAGGATACTCCCATATTTGAATGATTGTGTGTGTGTGTGTGTGTGTGTGTGTGCGTGTGTGTGTATTAGCAAATAATGACGTTTACTGTTGCAGTGTCAGATCCAAGCTCATTGGATAGTTTAAGGGTGTAAGCTCCAGCATCATTTTCTTTCACACTAGTGATGATGAGGGTGGTGAGATCTTCAGTGCTCTCAATATGGAACCGGTCACTTTCCTCTGCAGAGGGTAATGTAATCCCTGAATGCGTCCACTCAATCTCAGGCAGGGGTTCTCCAGAGAAAACACAGGCTACAGTAAGAATCTTTCCCTTCTCAATGCAGATCTCTTCAGGAAGTGTTTTGATTTTTGGTGGTAAACCTGTTGCAATGAGAAAAATTTGCCTTAACATTTATTTGGGAAGACTAGTATTGTAGGAAGGTTATAGGTTGCTGAAAGTAAAAAAATTACCTTACCTTGGGTAATGGCTCCTTTAGAGGACCCCTCTATTTGTAAATGGCTTGACATTTCCATTATACTGCTAGAGCTCAATGCTATTTCTGCTGTCAAAGACTGCGTGCTGTACGCAGATGCACTTGCAAATTTCATTTTGGCTAAGCTAGTGCTTCTGAAGGAGGTCTCATGCATGGAGGCAGCCATGTGGACTTCCTTCGCCGAGAAGCGTCCAAGCATACTAGCAGCCAATTCATCTTTTTCTAAAAGTGCACTTTTATCAGGTTCTTCAGCCAACGCTGTGAAAATACATAAAAAACAAAAAGAATGATTTAAATGGATGGTCAGTCCACGTGCAAATATCTTCTTGTTATGATGTAACATGTCTAATAACATGTAGATGCTAATCCATAACTCATTCAGTCTGTTCTGTGTTACTCAAGGATAAAATAAACAGTACGGCATAATGTTCTCCTGTGATCCTGATCAGGTTAAGCAGTTGAAGATAGACGCGTGGCCGACTATGGACTGATCATTTTTCTTTTCTATTTTGATACTAAATGGTTTTTTTGTTCTAATTAAGAAATATAATGTTATTCATCTAGGCCCTTTTGGCAAAACTTCGGCTCTGTCTTATAGGATTTCCTTTTTTTAACTTTCTCCCAAATGCCCATCATTTGCAATTGTTATCTTATCCTTACTCTCCATTACAATAAAGTGCTCCCAATAATTTCAATACTTTTCCACAATATTTATTTTGGCATTTTATCCCCTATACAAACCCTATGAGTTTAGTCATTATCAGCATAGTCAAGGAATTCATCAAGAAAAACCTTACCGAGTACATTTAACGATGCAGTAGCTGAACATTGTCCATGAATATTCTTTGCTTTTATTGTATATTTCCCACTGTCTCCAGCAGATGCCTCTTTAATCTCTAGTGTATATATATTTTTAGAATGACTCTCTTTTATGTTGGATGTCCACAATACCTGAAAAAGAACCATTATGAGTTATTCTTGAAAGTTTTTTTTACCCCAGGTAAAAATGCATTTTCAGTAAAATTTGCTACCTACCTCAACATTGTCCTTAAGCCATTCAATATCTACAGGGGAACCTTCATGTAATTCACATGTGAAAATCACATTTTGTCCTTCTTTGACATTCTGAGACTTTGGTAGAATACTAAATGAAGGTGGTCCTTCAGGGTTTGCAGAAAGGGTTGTATGAAAGTGACATTTTACAATTCCACTTTCAGTTTTAGCTTCACATGTGATGGTTCCCTCTTCATGCTGACTGATATTCTTGATGGTCAAAGTTTGATAATTCTCGGAAATCCCATATGTATAATCTTCCGAATTAACCAATTCATTTCCATTAAGGAACCATTTTACACAAAATACTCCAGGGATTTCTGTTTTCAGAATAAGGGACTGACTCTCAAATGCCGTTACCTGGTTATGAGTTACTTTAATTTCTGTGTGAGACTGAACTTCTTCATGAAAAATCTCTGGTTTTATTTGCTCTGTCACCTTTTTCAGTATATGAGACTCTGAAAGAGCCTCTTTTTGAGTTTCTATTTGTGATTCTTTATTGGCTGTGAGACTTCCTGAGGTTGGCTTTGTTATGGAGATGTCCGTTTCCTTTTCATCTAAACATTTATTTTGCTCCAGAAATGTTGAAATTCTTTTCAATATATTTTGAAACACTTGGCCAACAAAAGAAAATGATGTTTTGGACACCCCTCCTTCAGAAATAATTTCACAAGTATATTCTCCTTGGTCACTCTCAGTAATATCACTGATATTTAGACTGCAAAGGCCATCAGTAGAATTATGTAAATAGTAATGCCTATCCTGTGTCAGTTTAATTCCATCTTTGTACCATATTGCTGTGTCTGTAGCACCTTCAACAACACAATACAAAATTATTTTGTCCTCAGAAGCCTTTGCATTAAGCTGATTTACAATCCTTGGAGGCTTTTGCACTTCTTGAGATTCTTCTTCTGGTGGGAACTGAACCTTCACTGGAGATAAAGATGGTTCAGGAGGTGTTTTTACAACAGATGATTTTCTATCTTCAGGTGACTTCATATAAAAATCTGGGGATGGAGCATCTGAAATGTCTAAAGGTTTCATCTCAGATTCTGGAGACTTAGTCCTTGTTTTTGTGTCTGCAGATGACTCGACATGCTCTTTAGTGCTGGCTGACACTGGTGACTTGGATGGAGAAACTGCTATTTTCTCTTCATCAGTTGACATGAAAATTGTTAGTGTAAATTCCACCTCTTCGTGGCCATACAAATTCTCTACAACTACTGTGTAGTTGCCTTCATCAGATGACTGTACATTCATTATTTCAAAAGCTGACTTGTACTGTGATGTGATTATGTTGTAACGGTTAGATGAAACAATTTTTTGACCTGCACGCATCCAGGTAACACTTGGTGATGGATCGCCATCTACATCGCAAATAAATTCAACAAACTGTCCTTCTTGTACCGTTAATGATTGAGGTTTTTTAAGTATTCTAGCTGGCAGAATTGTTTTCACTTTCTCTTGTGAAGTTATTTTCTCAAGTGCTGTAGGTTTCTTTTCAGTTGAAGCATATTCTTCACATGAACTTGCTGGATGCATTTCACTCAGCTCTAATTTAGTTTCCTTCAACACTATATGACTTTCAGATGCAGAAACTGGTTTAACAGAGGACAAATGGTAAAAATCAATCTTGGTAAGTTCAGGAATTACAGCAGGGAGAGATTCTTCATCTTTGTAATGGGATGAATATACAGAATATTCACCTCCTGAAACATCTAAAGTGCCATAATCTGAGGCCTCTCCCTTGTAGTTTGTGCAAACAACACGATAGGTGCCACTGTCCTCTTGTTGGCAGTCAAGTATCTCAAGAGACAGAACTCCACTTATGTTTGTAAAACAGAATTTGCCACTCTCTTGAATCTGCTTTCCATTGTGGTACCATTTAATTTCAGATTCTGGTTTGGCTTGCACATTTAGAGTAAATTTGGTTTTCTGGCCACAAGGCGCACGATGAGAATGCATTCTGACAGTTATGCGTGGGGCATGGTCAAGGCTGAAAGGTTGCTGAGTCACAACTTCATATTTTCTTTCAGATTTCAGAGCAGCCTTTTTTGCCGCATATGTGGCCATTATGTCAGTTGTTGTATGTTTCTCAGGTAATAGCAAGTCACTTAAAATCGGACTACTGGTACACGTTCCCTCAGAAGTCTTTGATACCCTTTCTGTTGTTTCACTCTCTTCCTCTCTAGCATGAAGTGTACTGCCAGATTGTACATTTCCAGATAAGGGATGCATTAATTCACTATCTGAAGGCAATAAAGATCTACTAATTACTTGTGTAAAGGGGGAAGGTAACAAAGCAGATGGATATTCAGTTTTTCCCATTTTTTCTTCAGTTAATGGTGAAACGTAAACTTTACTTTTTCCTTTTCTTGACAATTGGATTTTCTCATCAAACTGCATGCGCTTCATCTCACTTTTGTAAGCACAATGTCTCTGCATTGAAGCTATTGGACGAAGAAGTTCTTGATCTTCTTTGTCTTCAAGCACTCTTTGGTTTTGTCTTGGAGGTCTATATGTCACCTTATCATGGCGTTGGCGCAGATCAGTGTAGCTTGGTCCAGTCTCATACTTAGAGGGAATATGATATGAGTCATACGTTTCAACATCATCTACTTCCTTCTCCTCGGATGTCATTTTCTTTGATGGGAATTGACGCAATGAAGACAATTCAAAGTCCACAGAACTGACAGTAGAACCTGAGAAGCCAAGCTGGAGCTCCTCTTCAAAGCGAAGCCTTTCTTCCTCAGTTTTTTTCATTGATAAATAGTCTTGAACAGGCAGAAGAAACTCTTCATCTGTGAGATCACAGAGGGACCTTCTTCTTTGCCCATAGTAAACTTCAGATTCTGGAGATGATACACGATATCTTCCTGGCCTTACAGTTTCCAAGTCATCTTGTGAGAACTTAGGAATGCGCCATTTAGGCTTGTACTGATCCTTGATTCTTGGAAGTGGCACAACATAGTTCAGTTCCCACTTTGATAAACTAATACGTTTAAGCCTCTTCTGAACAGGTTTTTCCATTCTCTCAGGCATATCATACTGATCCCGAATTTTCTTATACCATTTCATGTCTGAAAAAGGCACAAAATGTTTGATTTCCAGGTCTTCTTCCAGAGCTGTTGGAGCATGGACACGAGGTTGTGGAATTTCATATGGCATATGAAGTCTCTTGTCCTCTGCTCTCATCTTTCTTTCTTCTTTTTCCTTTTTATCAACAGCTTCAATCCTGTCTTTCTTCATTGATATTTCTGGTTTATGCATAATTAATGCTTCTCTTAAAGCCTCTTGTGCCACTGAAGTAAGTGGAATAACTTCACTGCCAGAAAGAATTTGCAACAGTCTCACCTTCTTCTCAATTTTTTTCTCCTCAGGACATGTCTTTTTCTGTTCTTCAGTATCATATTCTTTCTTGACATGAGTGAGACGATGTACCTTTAATGTGGCTTGACAACTTGCAGATCCAGCGGAGTTTGTGGCAATGACTCTATAGGTACCAGAATCTTCAGGAAGAGTATCTCTGACATGTAGAACATAATAATCAAGCCCTTCATGAATAACCTCAACTTGTGGTCCAAATGCTAATGGCATTCCATCTTTCTCCCACTTCAGTGAAGGTGACCCTGACACTCTCATTTCAAAGCGGATACTTTGACCCTCTTTGCACTCTGCATTTGCCAGCAAGCGCTTGAACATCGGCCGTATCGTATTATCCGATGGTGCTGGGCAAGGTGATACAGTAAGACGTGCCTTGCAACTGTCATCTCCAAATTTGTTGCGGGCTAAAACTGTGTATTCACCATCATCCTCTGTTTGTACGTTGTGAATTATGAGCTGATACAGACCTTTGTCATTTATAAATGTATATTTTCTGTCATTATCTCCTGGTAAAATCTTTTGCCCAGATTTTAACCATGTAACCCGAGGCTCCGGATGCACAGTTATCGTTACTGCAAGACGCACATCCTCACCAATGTAAGCAGCCCGATTGTATAGAGGTAAAGTGAATTCAGGGGGTCTCTGAAGCAGTCTTTCTGTATCTACCCTACGTTTTGCTTTCTTTGCTGTACGTGCAACAAAGAAATCAGAATAAGATCTTACACTTTTGACAAATAGCTCTGCATAGGCACTGTCTTCACCATATTCATTAATAACTTTGCACCTATATGTTCCATCATCTGCCCTGCTAATGTTTTCGATGGACAAGATAGTTACTCCTTCATCATAACTAATTTTATATTTCTCACTTTCCTCAATTTGTCTAACTCCACAGTACCAAGTCACTTCTGTGCTACTGTCATAGTTCTCAATGTGACAGACAAATTTTGCATGCCCGCCTTCTTCACAAACAGAATGCTTAATCTGACCAGCTCGTGGGCCATGTTCATATGGTGCAACTTTAACTTTGCTCACTGTGACCCCTCTTTGACTTCTTAGAGCGCCGCCTCTAGCAACACGAGCAGCTGAAATAACAACATTCCATTCCTTTTTCACTAAGGTCTGGTAATATCTTTTGTGTCTTGTTGTCTTTATAGCTTTAGAATTGTATTCTTGTATATTTTTCCGAAGCCAGGGATGTTCCAAAGCTTCAGAAGCAGTCATCCGATGTTTACGCTCCTTAGTCAGAAGACGGTCCACAAAATCTAATGCTTCAAGACTGGAAATCTTAAGAGTCTCTTCATCAAAAATGTATTCAGCATTTGAAATATTTTCAATTGTTTGCTGATAAGTATCTGCTATGAATGGATTAAGTCCACTAAGAAGTATGTATACTAGAACACCAACTGACCACATATCAGTAACAGTGCTAACCATTTCGTTCCGGTGGATTTCTGGTGCACAATATTCTGGGGCAGTAAACTGGATCCTCATGGTTTCCCCTGGTGTAAGGTATTGAGCCTGGCCCATCTCAATTATCTTGATGTTAGAGCTACTAATTTTAGTGTAGACAATGTTTTCAGGTTTAATGTCAAAGTGCCCATAGCTCTTATTGTGTAAATACTCAAGAGCTTCACATAACTGTCTGACATATGTTACTATTTCTCGTTCTGAAAGTTCAAAGTTTGCTGTCCCAATACGTTCAAATATATCCATTCCTGAGGTAAAGTCATATATCATGACTAATTCTTCTGGACTGTCGAAGGACTCATGAAGACACAGGAAATTCTTGTGTTGAGCTACATTAAGTGTAGCAATTTCCTTCTTCACCAGTGCTTGATCTGCACCTTTTACTTTCACAAATTTAGCCATGAATGTCTTCTGTGTACTGGTTTCAACACATCGGTGAACAATACTGAAGTGCCCACGTCCTAGTTCCTCTGCAATCATGTACTTAGTATGCAGAACTTTAGTTTCTGAATGTGGTGCTTTACGCTTTATGACTTCTCCAGTGTCGTCAACCTCCTCATCATAGCTCAGTGCTCTTGACTTATCCTCTTTTGTTACAACTGGATCAGTTGGTTCAGATGGCTCACTTTGGCCAAATTTATTTTCTGAAATGACACGGAATTGGTAACTTGTTTTTCCAAACAGGTTAACAACTGTATAATGAGTGTCACGAGCTTGTGCTACACGAATCCATCTCTCAGCTGTGGTAGCGCATTTTTCCACTATATAGTTAGTGATTTTACTTCCTCCATCATTAGCAGGGGCACACCAGTTCAGAGTGACAGAATCCCTAGACACATCACCGACTTTGAGACCTCTTGGTGGATCAGGTACATCGGCAACGTAAAGTTCCACTGTCTGTTGATCAATGCCGAATCGGTTCTTTGCACAAACAACATAGAAACCGGCATCCTTCCTCTCAACTCCATTGGGGAATATTAGTGACGTAAAAGATCGAGTTACAATAACTTGATAGTGCCCATTGCTATCAATGAGATCTTGTCCCTTTTGCCATGTTATTACTGGGTCAGGTTTGCCACTGAATGGAATCTTGATACTAATGACTTCACCACGAAGGGCAGGAATAGATTCTTTGTTTTGTATATGCTTGGGCAAGTGAATCTTTGCAGGAACTATGGAGAAAAAAACATATAAATTTATCAATTACTGCAGCACTAAAAAAATGTTGGAAGAAAATTACATGTATTTACGAATTACTTACTTTCCACATCAAGTGAAACATTTGCAGAAATTGAGCCTCCTTGGTTTGTGGCTCTGACTTGATAGACAGTGGAATCCTCCTCATCAACAGCAGATATGATAAGCTGATAATAACCACCTTTGCGTTCCTGGACTTTAATTTTTTGTCCATCAGGGTGAATTTCTTTGCCACGCTTGTACCATTTGACAACAGGTTTAGGTTGTCCACTGATCTTGCAAACAAAAGTTGCATTGCTCTTGTATTTAACACTCATGTTTCTTAATTCCTCCTTAAAGGCAGGTGTGTGAATAGCTACATCTGATTTTGGAACAACAACGGCAGACACTTCACTATATTCACTTTCTCCCCATAGACTTTCACATTTAATACGAAATTTGTATTCTGAGTTTTCAACAAGCCCATTTACAGTATATACTGTTTGATGGATTTCATCTGTAGTTACTGAGATCCATTCATTCTCTTTTTCACATTTTTCCAGGCAATAATTTTTTATTTTAGAACCTCCATCATTCAGCGGTGGCATCCAAGACACAATACAAGAATCCTTTGTCACTCCACTAACAACCAGATTTTGGGGATTTCCTGGTTTCTCTGTTAAAACAAAATGATCAAAAATTATCCTCAAAAAAAGTTATCCCCAGGTTTATAATACTGTAGATACATATCACTTTCCATAACCATGTGGTTTGATTGTACTTACCTAATTGACTTTTAATAATGGCCACAGAAGGAATCTGTAATGGATTACTCACTCCATATTGGTTTTGAGCCGAAACACGAAAGTAATATCCGGCACCTTCATTGAGATTTGTAATTCGACAAGATGTTCCAGAGACTGATGATGACACAAGATTCCACTCTTCACTAGAGGTATCTTCACACTTCTCGACAATGTAGTTTGTAATCATTGCCCCACCATCATCTGCAGGTGGTTTCCAGCTAATGATCACAGAGTTCTTTAGCAGGGCTTCAACAATGATTGGTCCTTCAGGTGTACATGGTTTATCTGATGAAATCAATAAATATATATATGAATAATACAAATATGCACAAATATCCATCATCCAACCTGCTACCCAGTACAAACTTCTGAGGAGCCCATGGGCAATTAACCTAACTGTATATCTACACACACACACACACACACACACACATACACCAACATGTAAACACAAAAAGCTCTGAAAAAAAATTAAGTCACCACAGTAAAATTTTCATTTTCACTCATTTCTCACAGGCTTTTGGTTGTTCTGTGTCTTAGGTTTGAAGTCGTTCTTGATTACTGCTTAGTTAGAAATTTCAAGCATGGAAGCAACCTGCTGTGCAGGTTTTTCCCAGCAGTACCAGGATTAAACCAGGAATTAAAATTAATTTATATATACAGTGGTACCTCATTAAAACTGATTTCTTAAAAGTGCAATCAACCAGTTTGAAAAAAAATTATCTAGAACTCGATCTGAATCTCAGAAATCAAACCGTGAACGCTGACCTATAATATCTTGTACGCGTGGGGAAATGTGTCACGCGGCATGTCTCTCAGCGGAAACAAAGGGTAACGCTTTAGTTTCAGCCTCACATTCGCTGTGATAGCATCGTGCATGTTTACGCTAACTGAATACATATATTTACATACATTTAGACAATGATAGACAGTAACAGTAATTATTATATAATAAAATACATTTAAAAATTAAGATTTCTTATTAATAATTTTAATATTAATAATAAACCCATTAATACATTTAATTATAATAATATTGTCGTGCCCCTGAATTTCCGTGGGGATGAAACGGGGACGAAGGCGCAGACGTCAGGGTATCGGAATATGGAGTTTGGGTGTGTGTGTGTGTGTAAACATATGGAGTTTGTGTGTGTGTGTAAACATATGGAGTTTGTGTGTGTGTGTAAACATATGGAGTTTGTGTGTGTGTGTGTGTGTAAACATATGGAGTGGTTTTTCCCAGAACTGTATTCCAATTAGTACTTCAGAGATATTTAGAATAAACTCTTACCTTGGATTTCCACATGAAGCAGTTTTTCAACTGTGCCGAATGTGTTGCTGAGCCGGACTTTATACTTCCCTGTATTTGTCTCACGCTGTGCATTCTTAATGATAAGATGGGTATAATGTTTTGTGTTTTCAATGATGACATTCCCAGTTGGTTGCAGTGGTACATTGTTGTGAAGCCACGTGATCTTTGGCTCAGGGCGACCAATGTACATAACATGTAGACGTAGGCTTGCGCCACACACAATATGATATATTTCTTTCAAAGGATATTCAGGAGAAAGCATAGGAGCAGCCTCCAAAATGAGACTTCCACTGCTTTCGGTTTCTCCTGCTTCATTGATAGCTTTGCATGTATAAACTCCTTCATCATCTTGTTGATTTGATGTTATTGTCAGTGAATGGTTGCGACCATCGGAGTTCATCTCATATTTTTTCCCCTGAAGTAATTCTTTTCCATGTCTATACCACTTGATAACAGGAACAGGTCTTCCAGTGATCTGACACTTCAATGTGCCTGGTTGTCCAAGCTTAGTTGTTGCATCTTCCATTTCTTTTATAATACTTGGTTTAAGTATGACTGTGAAAAGTACACGAGATATATAAAATTAGACCCTGCCCTGAATATATGTCAAACTAACAACAGAATGTGATAATATTTGCAAAATAATATAATGCTACTCCGCAATCATTAAAATGATACCCAGTGTCACATCAATAAGTCTGTTACTAATCGTATCTGTTACTAATGTAATCGTACACTTCAGTTAAAATGTCTCTGATTAAATCTTTTTCCTGATCATCAAATATGTCAGGTAGATAGCAAGTTTTTTTTTTTCATTTCATATAAGCATATTGCAAATGATCGTTATTATTGTATAAACTTTCCATGAAACAATCTAGAAAAGAGGTTAGATATTGTATGTACTGTACAGCTCAATGTATATTGTAATGTGCATTACACATACTTAAAGTATATAAACTGCTGAATATTTAACCAAAATGTATAATTTACAAAAAGCAAAGGAAAGTACGGAAGAGGATTAGGGCCACCATGAAAATATTATTTGAATTCTGACTTTAATGTCACAATTCTGACTTTAATCTCAGAATTCTGACTTTTTTTGTAAACTCAAAATTCTGACATTAAAGTCATAATTCGGAGATTAAAATCAGACCGGGATTGTGTTTCAACCAACCACGAAGAGTCACAGTCACAGAGTGTTCAACTAGTTGGTTGAAACAAAATCCCGGTCCGGACATTTACTCCGAATTACCTGAATTACCCAACTCTGCAAACAAAGTCACTCTAAACTTAAATATACACCTTGTGTCAGCAATGAGTGCAGCCTGATTAAGCAACTTGTCTGCCTAGATAATCTGGCCTATATGGTGTATTTGTATGCTTGCTATAGAGACAGAGCATGTTGGAAAGTATTGCTTCTGAGTGAGAAGTGAGAGGGATAAAATAGCACCAAAATTAGCAGCTATTATTATCTTGCAGAAACAACTGGCCTGGTTCTCTCTGAGTAATGGAAGAAAACTTTAGGGTAATGTAATAGATGATAGATGGTATAACAATGGAGCCCTAACTACAACAGTAGCATAATTCATACCACTTAGTTTGGTTTTTATGCCGACGGTAGTTCTACGTGGTCTGCTGATTCCCGCTTCATTTTCAGCAAATACTCTAAATTCATATTCCGTAGCCTCTAAAAGACAAGTCATGGTGAACAGTGTGTCTTTCAATTGTTCTTTGTTGCACTTCTTCCAAGTGCTTTCTCCACATTTTCTGTATTCAACCCAGTAGCCAAGGATCTGTTTTCCCCCATCATATCTGGGAGGCTCCCAACGAATAGAAATGCAGTCTTTGGTCACATTTACAGTATCAATCTCTCCTGGGTGACCTGGTTTGTCTTGAAAGAAAAGCAAGAGACCATAACAATATGATATACAATGTGAATATTCTCAAAATTCAATTATTAATTGTAGTAGCATTAACTTAAATTTTGTATCATGCATGTTTGTTACTGTACATATCGAGAGTTCATTTAATAATCACAATATACTTCAATACTTTATTTAAATTTGAAAGGCTTCATTCATTCATTTATTCATTCTTCACTTACCAAAGGGATCTTTGCATAAAACCAATTCTGATATGGGTCCTGGCAAGCTCTCACCAATATCATTTTTGGCAATCACACGGAATTGATATTCCTTCTCAGCAATGAGTCCAGTGAGTTTGTATGTGTTAGCCGTGACCTGTGCATCATGTCGCACCCAATTTTCATTGAATCTCTCCCTGCGTTCAACATAATAGGCAGTGACACAAGAGCCACCATCATTTTTAGGTCTGCCCCACAATAGAGAAACTGAATTGTCTGTGACATCCAGAATTTCTGGCGGATCACTTGGAGGTTCCGGTGGACCTTAGGCAAAAAAAAAAAATGTTCTTAAATAATAATTATACCTAATAATATATCACATAAATACAAAAAGCACATAAGTGTGAAGTACAAATAATATTTACTTACAGAGAGGTTTCTTTGGTGTGATAGATTCTTCTGATTTTAGAGATTTACTAATGCCAAACTTATTCACAGCTGTCACTTTGAAGTGATACTCAACATTTTCTTGCAATCCCTTGACAACCAGAGATGTGTCTACAACCTTTGAGTCCACAGTGTACCAAGCCAAATTAGGGATCTCTCGTCTTTCAACAATGTAGCTATGTATATCAGAACCACCATCATCTATAGGAGCTTTCCAAGTCAGTCGGACAGAGCAAGCCTGAATGTCATTAATTTGAAGGGGGCCTTCTGGTGGATCTGGTGGCCCTATGACTTTCACGTTGACGCTAACAAATTTTCTGCCACATTTGTTTTGCAATACAAGGTTATATACTCCAGTGTCATTTCTCTGGGCTTCCTTAATTACAAGCTCAGTCAGATCTTCACTGGTAGCAATCATTGCCCTATGAGAAATATCATGTCCTTCTTTTGTCCACATGCATGTTGGTATTGGTTTGCCCCTGATGGGAATAGATAACCTAATGACTCCACCTCGTCTGACAACAAATCCATCCTTGTACTTAGCCTCCAGGTCATGATCAGGGGATTCTAGAAAAGAAAAGTACAGCAATTACATTAAATTTAGCATTTATTACTGAATAATATGCCATTTTTTTGCTGTGTGCTGACTCACCAAGCATTTCTGTGATTTTGACTGTTCCTGGGATTTCAGCAGGCTCCCCAGACCCTCCAGCATTGCATGCCGAAACACGGAACTTAAATTCAGCTCCCTGGGGCATTTGTGTCAGTGTGTATTCACAGATTAATGAGGGTGTCGTGTTACATTTAATCCATTGAAACGTTCCGACCTTCTGCATTTCTATTAAGTATCCAGCAACTTTGGAACCGCCCTCATTGTCTGGAGGACTCCAGGCCAGAGAAACAGATGTTGCGGTGGTATCTGTGACTCTTGGATTCTGTGGTGAGTCTGGTGGGTCTGTGACATTAAAAAAAACAACACAAACATATATTTTACAGTCAATTTTGAGGGAAAAAACCTATATTCTTATATATGTAATGACATTCAGTTAAGGTCAAGAGGTGACATACCGATAGGATCAGATGCAACTGCTGTTTTAGATACAAGACTCGGTTTTCCAGTGCCTTTAGAATTTATAGCAGTAACTCGGTGCTCATATTCAAGGCCTTCAATTAGGCCACTAGATCTGTATCTTGTCTTTGTCACCGGATTCTTGTTGGCACGTATCCATCTGTCAGACCTAATCTCCTTACGTTCAACAATATATCCAGATATTTCAAATCCACCATCTTCTTCTGGTGGGTGCCACGCTATTGTCATGCCATCCCGAGAGACATCAAACACTTCAGGTCTTCCTGGTGGCCCAGGTATTGCTATATAAAAAGGAGCAAAGGGCACAATTTGATTTTTTTTCACGGTAAGATTTAAATAATTTGAACATAGGTAACCTTTCAGAAAACTTACTTTTATTGCTCTTGCAGATCACAATATCAGACTGTAAGAAAGATCCTGTTCCAAAGCGATTAGCTGCAGCGACTCGGAACACATATTCATTGTCCTCCGTTAATCTGTTAAATTTAAATGTAGTTCTGCTGACAGATTCAGACACAGGCAACCATCCTGGGCGATGAGCATCCCTTTGCTCAACAACGTAGCCACAAACTGGGGCACCTCCATCCCTCTCAGGTGGATCCCAGCTTATAGTAATTGATGTAGTATCACATTCAACAATCCTAATTGGTCCTCTTGGTTCATCAGGTTTGGCTGGTTTAGGGAAGATTGTTCATCTTGAATATTTAAAGACTTAGTTACAAATACATTTTTTGAAAATGTGATTACTGTGGTTATATCAGAATCTTACCAAGAATGATGACTTTGATGATCTCTGTGACAGTGCCTACAGCATTCTTCACTTCAAGGGTATAATCGCCTGTGTCATCAATTGTGGCGTCACAAACTGTCAGTTCAGAGTACGTTTTTGTGGTCACAATTTTGACCCGGTCACGTACCCTCATCTTTACATCACCAAAGTACCATGAACAAACTGGAGCAGGACTCCCAGCAATTGGGACATGGAGTTCAACTGATTTTCCTGATAGTACATTAACAATCTTCTGAGGAATTCCAGAGAGATCAATCTTAGGTAAAACTGCAAAACAGATTTTAGAAGATTAGACAAAACATCAATACATGAACATATAATCACTTCTAAAAGATGGAAAAAAATACCTTTTTGTTCCTGGACAGTTACCGCTGTCACCATCTCTCTTGGTTCACTAACTCCTCTGCAGTTTACAGCCCTTACCCTGAAGAGGTATTGATCATTCTCATTAAGTGATACAACAGTATGCTGAAAGTCAGTTGTTTTTAAAGTAGCCACCTTCATCCATTTCTCCGTTCCGAATCTGCAAGCCTCAATGACGTATCCAGTAAGCCTGCTGCCACCATCATGAAGTGGTTTGTCCCATGCGAGTGTTACAGTGGATTTTGTTATATCCATAACTTCAAGTTTTTGTGGAACCGTTGGCACCTCACATACGAGAACAACATCACTGGATTCACGTGGCTCACCAATGCCATAAATATTTTCTGGCAAGACCCTAAAATAATAAAACATTCCTTCTGACAGTCCAGTGACTTTATATGATGTCTTATGGCACTTAGATGTTACTGTCTTGTAGGCTCTCATTGATGCTTCTCGTCTCTCAACAATATAATTATTTACTGGAGCACCACCATCAACACTTGGGGCATCCCATGTAATGATAGCAGAACTGTCTGTTATATCCTTGATATTAAGTGGACCTGGTGGTCCAGGAGTATCTAGATGAAAGAAAATATTTTTAGGATTCACCTTCATCCACAAAATATACATAAATAAGCAAATAATAACATGACGGAAAGCACAAGTGTTTTTAATAAATACCGTAAATCTTCACAAGGATGGTTGCTGTTTTCTTGCCTGATGGATTCTCAGCCTCAACAGTGTATTGGCCAGCATCATATCGATTTACTTTAATAATTGTCAGAGTTGTATGAGTGTCGGTTACTTCAATGAATCCTCGGCTCTGGAGATCTACACCAGGTTTACTCCACTTGACCTCAGGGACAGGTCGTCCAGTTACAGTTACAAAAAGGCGAAGGGAACCACCAGCTCTCAAGCAGATGGTCTTCTTCAACTCATCATCAATCTCAAGATCTGGTATTTCTGAGGGAATGGTAATGGGCCATTTAAAATCACATAACTTTAATGTAATATTAACTAATTAAATATATCTAGCAATCCCACCTAATGGGAGTACATTCCCATTCTGTCTTTTAAGTGCTTATAGCTAGCTAGAAATGCTTAAGAACTTTCGATATCTAACATAACACTTGCAAAAATGAAATCCATCCATCAATCACGCCATCCATCCATCCATCCATTTTCAGTTAATGAATGGGCAAATGCATGGATACTGAAGTGCACTACGCCAGATTTTATGCAAAACTGTTTTATGTAAAAACACTAAGTCTATTTTCTCAAAAAAGACTTCTTACTCACCAGTTCTTTCCAAAGGTTCACTGGCTGTACAGGCATCACTGAATTCACCGGCACCATTAACATTAACTGCAGCTACTCTAAAGCTATACTTTGTTTTATAAGTTAGGCCAGTTGCAGTGTATTCTGTGATTCTGATCAGTTTTTCATGAACTTTGCTCCACTGCTCCCTTCCATCTTCTCGAACCTCTAAAATATATCCAATAATATCAGCACCTCCATCCTGCACTGGCCTTGTCCAAACAAGACTTATACTGTCTGTAGTCGTATCTACCACACGTGGAATAGATGGGGGAGCTGGAGTATCTGTAAAAAAAATGTAAAAATAATTAGGAATGTTTGACTAAAAAGTTTAGTGCCAACATAATGTTTTTCAAGGTTCAAAAATTTTCCACTTACATGTTGGTTCCCTACAAGAAGCATAAAGTGAAACTGCGCTGGGTTCACTTTCACCCGCTGCATTGACAGCTGTAACACGGAACTGGTAAATGTTGCCCTCTAGAAGACCATAAATCTTAAAACTTGTGTCTGTGATTGTGAAATCTTTGTTAACTTTGATCCACCTCACACTTTTACGTTCACGTTTTTCCACAAGATAGTTACTGATTTCACTGCCACCATCAGATTCAGGTTTTGGCCACTGAATAATGGCAAAATCTTTCCCAACGTTAATAATTTCAGGTACTCCAGGAGGTGAAGGGATTGCTGTTGTAAGAAAATAGCATAATAAGTAACACAAACTTATCTGTGAGATAAAAGGAATAGAAACTGTACTTACTGAATAGGTTCCGAGCAACAATTAATTCAGATTGCAGTGGAACACCTGGGCCATACTTGTTCACACCTCTGACACGAAAGATGTATTCAACATTCTTGATCATATTTGTAATAATACAAGAAAGAGTCTTGCATTCAGCTTCCACTATTACCCAGTTAAGTCTATTGGTATCACGTCGTTCAACAATATAGTGGGAGATTGGGTCTCCACCCTCCTCCATGGGTATTTCCCAGGAAACTGTGCATTTTCGCTCAGTCACTCCTGTAATTGCAATCCTCTTGCAAGGCCCAGGAGTGTCTGACAAGTGAGTGCGACAATTATTGCAAAGCATTTCATAAATCATGCTTACTATAAAGCTTTAAGTCAGCATATACTTACCTAGAACTTTAACATTGACAGCAGCTATCTTGACCCCACTGGCATTCTTTACAGTCAGAATGTATTTTCCAGAATCATTTCTATCACAGAACTTGATAATAGCCATAGCACGGCTCTTTGTATACTGCAGGGTATACTTTTCACAGAGCTCCAATTCTTTATCTCCCTTTGCCCAGAAGAATTTAGGGTCAGGTTTACCACCAATGGCTGCATCAAGAACAAGGTCTGACCCAGCTCTGATAGTGACAGTGTCTGTGAGAAGTTTACTGTCAAGCTCTGCCACAGGAGGCTCTATGTGTTGAAATGCAAAGCATTGTTACTTTCCAGTTTAAACAGACATTTAAAATTAATGTATAGAAAATAAAATTGAATATCTTACGATATTCAGCCTTGCATGTCACAGCGCCCGTTGATTCTGAAGGCAAACTGTAGACTCCATCCGCATTCTTGGCAATAACTCGGAACTCATACACTTCTCCTTCACCTAGTGCTGTTATAGTAAAACTGGTGTCTGTAATGTTTGTGTAGTTGCACTTGAGCCAGCGACCATCTCCAGTAGCACTGTATGGCTTGCGTTCCACAATATAACCTACTATTTCTCTGCCACCATCATTCAGTGGCACAGACCATTTGATCGACACAGTTGATTTTGTCAGGTCAGTCACTTCTGGCTTTCCTGGGGGGTCTAAATATGAAATAGGTAGGGAATATTTAATTTATTTTGCAAGACATTTCAAGTGGTAATATCTTTTCAAATAAATTTTGCACTTACCAACTGGATTCTGAGCCACCATCCTTCTTGATGCTTCACTAGCTTTACTCAGACCAGAAGCATTCATTGCATAAACTCGGAATTGGTATTCAAGACCTTCAACAAGATTGTTTACTTTGTAGCAGCATTCAAAACATGGGACCTTGTTGTCTCTCACCCAAAGGATGGTGTTGCGTTCTTTCCTCTCAATCCAGTACCCAGTAACCTTACTGCCACCATCATGATATGGTTCTTCCCAGCGAATGCTAATACAGTTTGCAGTAACAGAGAATACTTCTGGTCGTGTTGGTGCACTTGGGGGAACTGCAATTAACATTGCATTAACAATCAGCATTTAGTTTACTTGCTAAAAACCAACAGCCATTATCAAAGTAAATTGTACTCACCAAATGGATTTTCAGCTACAATAGTTTCGGATTCAGTAGGTTTGCTGACACCAAATCTGTTTTCAGCAGATATACGGAACGTGTACTCCATGTATTTAACAAGATGGGTAATTTTAATTGTTCTGTGCTTTACACTGGAGTTCACAAGTTGCCAAGCACTTGAGCCAGATTCACGCTTTTCAACAATATAGTTAGTGATATCACTTCCACCATCATCTTCAGGTTCTTCCCACGACAGTACACAGGATTCTGATGTGATTGATGAAACTTCAATTGGTCTACATGGTGCACTAGGTCTTCCAATGACATTTACTGTAATAGAAAATGTCTTGGTTCCTGCAATGTTTTCGAGGGTAAGGTAGTATTTTCCTCCATCACCTCTCATACAGTCTTTTGCTGATAAGGTGGTCCTGTTCTTCACTGTCTTTATTGAGACTCGGTCTGTTTTTTTCAGTGTCATCTCCTCCAGTTTCCAAATTACATTAGGAGTCGGCCTACCACTAATGGGAACATCAATGGTGAAAGTTCCTCCAGTCTTACATGTGATGAGCTGATTTGTGATGCCACTAAGATCAGCAGTTGGTTCAATGCGGGGTTCTTTTATAATCACAGAGCTAAATGCTTCTCGTGCATCACTGATGCCAGCATCATTCTTAGCCTTCACACGAAATTCATATTCTGCATTTTCCGTAAGACCATCAACTACCATGGTTAAGGATTTAGCATGACCACCAATAACCCATTTGTCAGAGCCCTTTATTTTGGTTTCAACAATATAGCCTGTGATGCGACTTCCACCATCATGTTCAGGTTTCAACCAAGTCAATATTGCAGAAGAATCTGTTGTATCAGTAATATCCAGTCGTTTAGGTGGAGCTGGTTCTGCAGTGGCAATAACTGGATCTGGCATTTCATATGCTTCACCTGATCCGTACTGATTTTCAGCAAACACCTTGAAAAAGTATGGCACGCCTTCTAAGAGATCATTAACCCTCAAATGTTGTAGAACACATTTGCTACTGACTTGTTGCCAGGTACGACGACTAGCTTCTCGTTTTTCTACAATGTAATGAAGGACACGGGATCCACCATCATTAATTGGGGCATCCCACATAAGTGTCAGAGCTCCTCTTGTAACATCTTTCAAAGTAATTGATCCTGGGGGTCCAGGTGTATCCAGCACCTTCACTGTAAATGTAATTGATTTGCTTCCACTGCTGTTTTCAAGAAAAAGAGAGTACTTTCCAGAATCATATTTGTTACAGTTGTCAATTGTTAAGGTGCTACAATTTTCTGTAGTATTAATACCTGCCATTACACTAAACTCTCCAACCTCTTTCTTCCATGTAGTCACAGGGGCCGGATTTCCTTTAAATACTACATGAAGATGGATGGTGGTGCCCTTCTTCACAATATGTGTCTGTTTGAAGCTGGCATCAATGTCTATTTCTGGTGATGCAAGTCTGTCCAGAGCTTTTGTTGGTTTAAGTATTTCTCGGGTTTCTCCCTTTCCAGTTCCATTTACTGCACAGACACGGAAACTATATTCTTCACCAGGCTCCAAATCAGTTGCAGTGTATTTAGTGTTTGTGCAATTTTCAGCATTTATTTTATGCCAGTCTCCAGAGCTGACTTTACACATCTCAATAATATAACCACTGATCTCCATACCACCATCAGACAAAGGTTTGGTCCATTCTAGGCTGACAGAGGTCTTTGAGGAATCAGTTACATTTATGACAGTCGGAGCACTAGGAGTGCTTATTGGCTTACTACATCTTATAAATTCTGATGTGTTGCTATGTGGTCCGATCCCAGCATCATTGACAGCTGATACACGGAATTGATATTCACTGCCCTTAGAGAGACTTTTTACTTTGTGTAATGGCTCCGTGATGGGTATTTTTGATAAAACCTTCATCCATTGCATTTTCTTTTTCTCACGCATTTCGAGAAGGTAATTCTTTATTTCATTTCCACCATCATATTTTGGTATTGCCCAAGTGAGCATTATGCTATCTCCAGTAATACTGGTAGGATCAGGGGTTCCTGGAGCTTCTGGAATAGCTGTAGGAAAACAAATATTTAACATTAAGGTAATATGGTTTAACTGGATTTCTACATAGTTTAAAATTTTAATTCCATATTTAACTGAAGTGGAGCTTACCAAATTGCATTTGTATAGTGATGGGATCAGATTCCAATGGTCTGCTAGCACCAAACTTGTTGACTGCAGAAACCCGAAATTGATATTCATTGCCCTTGATCAACTTAGAGACCATATATGAACAGTTTTCACAATGGTCTGCAACAAGAGTCCAAGAAACCTTTGAGGTCTCGCGTTTCTCAATAATGTAATTCGTGATAGCAGAACAACCATCATTTTTAGGTGGATTCCATGAGAGTGTTACGCTGTCCTCTGAGATATTTGTAAAAACAATTGCTCCTGCTGGTTCTCCAGGTGAATCTACATAAATATAAAATTATTTACAAAATAAATCATTTTACCTGTGTTATACAAATGCAATATAACTAACCAAAAGACCAACAGCAAAAACACCCACACACATACATACTATATATTTGTTAAATTATTTGCATAAGTCTAACTATACATTCACATTTTTACATTCATCCTATAGCTAAACTGCATTAATTAGAAATTACTGTATTTTCCGGACTACAAGGCGCACCTGAATATTGGCCGCACAAGCTAAAATTAAGGGAAAATCCTGTTTTATTCATACATTAGCCGCACCAGACTAAAAGCCGCAGGTGTGTTAATGTTTAATTACCATATCTAAGAGAATATGCACAAAGGGGATTGTCAGGAAATAGATGGCTGTTTGGGAACACATCCCTTTTATTAACATTTTGAAAAACAAGTTACC
>JABFDZ020000039.1:8760113-8811121 GCA_019775955.2 Pollimyrus isidori
TGCCTTCTTCACAGACTGGACAATTACCCAAATAAAGCAGTGCAACATTACAGTAACTAACAATAAATAAACCACTAACTTACTGTACGTGTACTATTACAACATTTTTGTCATTTATTTAAACTTTATTTTAACAAGTAAATTAACTGAAAACCAGTTCTCACTGCTTTACGCGCTATTCGGGAGAAAGCAGATTACGCAGATTACGTTTAAATGCTTATAAAACATATTTGGCTATATCTTGGAGCCCGGGAACCAATTAATTGGTTTTCCATTATTTCTTATGGGAAAAATTCAATTAGAACTCAAACTTTTTAGTATTCGTTCCGGAGTCCGGAACAGATTAAGTTCGAGAACCGACTTCTGTACACCTGAAATCTGACCTTATTCTGAGAAATATTATAGTACTATTGAAACATGTATCAGTATCCCCATTTTATTTATTTACTCATAAATATAGAAAGGCACACACTTATATATGATACTACGTTTTAAAAATGCATTTTGTTTAATGCAAATTATTTTATATATATATATATATAATAATACCGGTCCTCGTCGACTTACAACCTATCCAATTTACGACCAATCGACTTTACCACCGTGATCGCAGCTCGTATGTCTGGCAGCGCAAATGTTGCCCAGCTGGGCATACGACGAGTTTGTGCACCAGCTCCCAGGCAGCACTACCATTCCCACGTGTGCTAAGCCGCTAACTGTTATCCCAGGATATGGTACAGTATCACAATAATGAGCAAAGAAATTTAAGATGTAGTACATACAGAAAAGTATGATGTATAACAATACATAATGAACAAAAAAAATTATGATAAGGTATGACAAAGATTTTTATAACAATAAATTACTGTACAGTAGGCTATACATATGTGACTTACAACCAAATCGTGTTACGACCAGTCAGTTGTAACCAATCATGGTTGTAAGTCGACGACGACCTGCAATTAGAATAGTAATAATAATAAACTTACTGTATGGAAGTTTGACTGTCACAGCTTTGGAGTCAATATGATCACTGATGCCAAAGCGATTTTCTGCCTTGATTCTGAACTGATACTCCTCCCCTTTGGTCAGCTTTGTTATATTTATTGCACTTCTTGCAGCTGTAGATGACACCTCTGTCCAAGCAGAAGTACTTGTTTCACGTTTCAATATTACATAGTTGGTAACTGGGCTACCACCATTATAGACAGGGGGAAGCCACTGGAGACTCACACCGTCTTCAGAGACATCAATGATTTCAACTGGTCCAACTGGAGGACCAGGTCTATCCAGGACCAAAATATTCACGAAAGTCTTTGTAATTCCCCCCTTGTTGGATGCGATGATGTCGTACCTTCCAGCATCATTTGCAATACTTTCTTTAAGATTAACTATTAAACTTTCGAAAGTTACTTCAAAGTTAAATCTCTTTGATACTTTCATTACAGAATTATCTTTTGAAATAGTAACCTTTGGTAGAGGCTTTCCAGTAAGGGGGATTTCAAAGGTGAGATTTGATCCAGCTCTGACATATACAGTATTATGAGGGAAGTTCTTTAGTTCAAACTCAGGGGATTCTATAAATACAAGAAAAAGCACCATAAAAAGGTTATTGATACCTTATCTTTAAGACATAATCATAACAAAATAAAGAACGTAAAAAATGTATAAATTTGTATTACTGACTTAGATTTAAAGTGAAAAACTCACCAAGTTTATCTTTAACAATCACAGGTGTAATTAACTCTTTTGGCTCACTTAGACCAGCATAATTTTCAGCACGGACTCTGAAGAAATATTCAGCATTTTCCTTTAGACCTTGAACAACATAGTGGGTTGTCTTGACCACAGCACACTTCACCCACTTCTTCTGTCCTTTTTCAATAGCATCAATTAGATAACTGGTTATCCTGCTACCTCCGTCATGCTCTGGTTTATTCCAAGCCAGTGAAACACTATCCTTTGTTACATCAGTGACTCCAAACTTTGTGGGCGTGCTGGGTTTTTCTTTAAAAAATAAAAGTGACAAAAACTCACTTAAAATAAATGACCAAAATCTATCAATAGATATGAAAATAACAACAACACATGTAATGTATACGTTACCTGTAACTTTAATTCCATCCTTTGTCTCACATGGCACACCAACTCCAAATTCATTCTCCCCAGTGACTCTGAAGTAGTAAAAGGCTCCTTCTTGTAGGTTTTTCACTTCATAGGTTAGTTGGTGGCAGTTGTTTGTGATACTAACCCATGCCTTTTTGCTTGCTTCATGTTTCTCTACGTGGTAGTTTTTAACTGGGTCACCTCCATCATTGTCTGGAGCATCCCATGTCAGTATTACAGAGTCTTTAGTCACCTCTTTAATGGAAAGTTTTGAAGGAGGCCCAGGGGAATCAAGAACTTTTACATCCAGAGTCAATGCAGCAGTGCCAATGCTGTTGTCCAGTGTTACAGTGTACTTTCCAGAATCATTTCTTGTTGCTTTTTCTACTGTGATTGATGTAGAATTATCATTTGTATAGATGGTCGCATCTTTCAGTTTGACATCTTCTTTTTGCCACATTACGCTCGGAACTGGTTGTCCTCTGAATTGTACGTTCAGAGTAAATGAAGTGTTATGTTTCACAACCAATGTCCTACGCATTTCTTTATCAACTTGAAAAGTTGGCTCTTCTACTCTTTCCTTTGCAACTTGAGGAACTGAGTGTGCACTAGGGTCACTTACACCAATCTTGTTTACAGATTTGACAACAAACACATACTCTGCTCCAGATGTAAGTCCAGCAACAGTATATTCAGTATTTTTCGTATTTTCAGCAGCCACTATCCAGTCTTCTTCTTCTGTTTTCCTATATTCCACATGGTATCCGGTGACAGGGCTTCCCCCATTCATCAGTGGCTTGTTCCATGTTATTGTGATAGAATTCTTTGTTGAATCAATAACTTTTGGCTTAGAAGGTGGGGATGGCACACATTGTGGGTCTTCTGATTTAGTTAATGGACTTGGGTCACTTGGGAGACTTAAACCAGCAGCATTTTCTGCATAAACACGAAACTCATACTGGCAACCTTTACGTAGTTTGGTTGCTCGGAAAGTGAGGTCACAAACACATTCTTTGTTCACACGAATCCAACGCAGGCCTGACTTCTCACGTTTTTCAATAACATAGTTACAAACTACACTGCCTCCATCTGTGACTGGTTTTTCCCAGCAGATTGCCATTGCCTCACTGCTTACATCTGTAATCTTAACATGTGTGGGAGGAGATGGGGCACTAAAAGGATCTGTAGGTTTAATCGGATCACTCTCTAAAGCTTCACCAATTCCAAACTTGTTCACACCTAAAACTCTAAAGATATACTCATTTCCTTTTTGTAGGTTAGTAACTCTACATGTAGTTGCTTTCAGGTCTCCATGTACCAAAGTCCAAGCAAGGTGGCTTGTTTCTCGTTTCTCAACAATGTAGTGAGAAATTTCTGCACCTCCTTTTTCTTGAGGTGGTCCCCAGGCCAGTCTACATTTTTCGCCAGTTACATCAGTTACCTCTAATGGTCCTGCTGATGGTCCAGGCCTGTCAAGCACCTTGCATTTCACAAGGAATGATTTAATTCCTGCCACATTCTGTAATGTCAACACATACTGTCCTGAGTCACTTCTGATGCAGTCTTTAATAATGACTGATGTACAAGTGTCAGTTGAAATGATATTAACTTTAGCTCTAACCTCAATCTCTTTACCATTTTTTGTCCAAGAAATAACTGGGAGAGGGCGCCCAGAAAAATCTGCAGTAATTTTCAAGATCTCGCCAGCTTTCACAGCAACTACATCTTTAAACTTGGCATCTATCATAATTCGTGGTGGTTCTACATCATCTTTAATCATTACAGGGCCTGTGCAATTTGACGGCTCACTAAATAATCCAGCAGCATTTTTAGCAATAACACGAAAATCATATTTCTGGTTTTCAGTAAGGCCTGTAACAACAAAATATATTTCCTGGACATTAGTGAAATTGCACCTCAGCCATCGTTCCTCTTCCTTGCGTTCAATTATGTATCCCGTAACTTTTGCCCCACCATCATATTCTGGTTTTGTCCAAGACAGTGAAACAGATGTTCTAGTTATATCTGTAACTGTAGGTTGACCTGGAGGATCACATGGATCTCTTGCAGCCACAGATTCCGAGACTTTACTACATTTGCCAATGCCAGCAATATTTTCAGCATAAACACGATATTCATAAAACAAACCCTCTTCTATGCTAGTAACTCTAAATTCCGTGTCCTTGATGAGACTTCTGTTTAACTTTATCCAGAGAATGCTACTTCTTTCTTTGACTTCTATGTGATATCCAAGGACTCCACTACCACCATCATTCACTGGTTCATTCCATTTGACTAGCATAAAAGTTTTACTTGCTAGGGCAACCTGTGGTGTAGAAGGAGGTCCAGGCTGTCTAAATGGATACTGTGCAGTAATGCTTGAAGAATCTATGGAATGGCTCCTTCCATAACGGTTCACAGCAAAAACACGGAACTGGTATTCAGAACCATTAATTAATTGAGATATTTTGATAGATGTTCTTGCAACTGTTGATGAAACAATTTGCCATTCATTTGTGTTAGTATCTCTCTTTTGTACAATGTAGTTACTGATGTGACATCCACCATCATATACGGGTGGGTCCCAAGACAATGATATACTTTCAGCACTTACATCATCTATTCTAATTGCAGCTGGTGGACCAGGCTTATCAAGGACAAAGACAGCAATTTCAGCTGTCTTAGTGCCAGCGGCATTAGCTATAGTGAGGTCATATTTTCCGACATGCTCTCTGGTAGCTTCCTTGAATAAAAGTTTTGCAGATGTTACAGAAGTGAGAATTGTTACTGAAGTTGTCTGCTTTAGAGGAAGACCATCCTTTTTCCATGAAACGATGGGTTTAGGCCTGCCTTTGAAGGGAATTTCAATTGCGAGATCCTTTCCGGCTTTCACACTATATGTGTTGAAGATCAAATCAATAGTTGGTTCAGTTTCCATGTCCTTTGCAATCACGGGAACACCTAATTCTTTAGGATTGCTCTTTCCTTTCTCATTCAAAGCAATGACCCGGAAAGAGTACTCTTCACCTGACACAAGACCAGTTATTGTTGCTTCCAACACCTTTACAGTAGTGCTTACAGTCCATTTTTCACTACCCTTAGTTTGCATTTCTACATTGTAGCATAAAATTTTGCTACCACCATCATGATCAGGTTTCTTCCAAGAGAGAATTACACTGTTGCGCGTTACATCAAGCAGTGAAACTTTACTAGGTGGCATAGGTACTTCAGCAATCTTAACTGGGTCTTTAGTTTCTGCAGCCAAACCAACACCATGTTCATTGGCGGCTAATACACGGAAGTAGTAAAGACATCCCTCTTGCAAGTCATCAACTTTGAATGAATTCCTAGTGCAGTTACTTGTAACAGTAGTGTAGGCCATTCTTGAAGATTCGCGTTTCTCTACAATATAATTTGTTATCTTAGCTCCTCCATCACTGAGAGGAGGCTCCCATGAGATGGTTACTGAATTTCTCATTATATCTTTAATTTCAAATTTAAGAGGTTCACTTGGGGAGTCGAGTACTCTGACATTCACAAAGGCTGACTTTGTGCCACTTTTATTTTCAAGACTTAAGATGTATCTACCACTGTCAAATCTGTTTACATTGTCAATTACAAGCATAGTGTATGAACTTGTGGTTTCAATTTGTGCTCGTTCAGTCAGCGATCCTTCTGCTCTTTCCCATTTGACTTTAGGTTCAGGTCTTCCTCTAATTGTGACAAAAAGGCGAAGTGTTCCACTTGCATGTATAGAAACTACTTTTCTGAGGTCTGTGTCAAGTTCAATCTCTGGGGCTTCGCGCTTTTCAACAGCAGCAACACAGCCATGGATATCAGCATGTTCTCCAACTCCTTCAGCATTAAACGCACAGATACGGAAGTTGTATTCATCATTTTCCTTTAGTTTATCTACAGTAAACCTTGTTGCTTGTATGCCAGTTGAAGGTGTACAGATAGTCCATTCTCCCTGAGTAGCCTCCTTCATTTCAACGAGGTATCCCTTAATGTAGGCACCACCATCATCATCAGGTTTGCTCCAAGCAAGGGACACAGTTGCGCTGGTGTGGTCAGTCACTTTTGGATGCGTTGGTGGACCAGGTGGACATGCAGCATTATGCGCCCTATAGAACATTGATGGATCACTTAACTGTCCCACACCAGCCTCATTTTCAGCAGAGACCCTGAACTCATAAAAATGCCCTTCTGTGAGTCCATTTACTTTGAAATGTAAGTCACTGAGTTTACTTCTGTTACATTTTGTCCATCTAACACCATCTTTGTCCCGTTTCTCAAGATGGTATCCGTAAATTTCTGATCCACCATTATTCTCTGGTTGATTCCATTTAATAACCATTGAATCCTTTGTTATAGCAGTTGCTTCAGGAATGGATGGTGCACTGGGTGGTTTGAAGGGATTGCAGGCTGTTACTGGTTCAGACTCAAGTGGGTCACCTACTCCATATTTATTGACTGCCTTAATTCGGAAGACATATTCATTACCAGCCAAAAGATTAGTCACTTTATAACTAAATGCTTGAATATCTGATTCAGCTATAGTCCATGACAACCTACTAGTTTCCCTCTTCTCAATAATGTAATGAATAACACTTGCACCACCATCTTGTAAAGGATCATTCCATGACAGGCGACATGAATCTGCAGTTATATCAGTCACCTTGAGAACACCTTCTGGTGGTCCAGGTCTATCAAGAATCTTAACTGTGATAGGTATTGTTTTTATTCCACCAGCATTACTTAGAGTGAGGGTATAATTACCACTGTCCTCTCTAATACAGTCCTTAACTATGAGTGATGTGTTTTTTATTGCATGCTTTATGTCATTTCTTCGAGTAGTCTTATCTATTTTATTTCCATCTTTTTTCCATAAAACTTCAGGTGCTGGTTTTCCATAAATGTCAGCCTCAATAACAAGAGTTTCTCCAGCATTAATAAAAATAACATCCTTGTACTTTGGATCCATTGATGCCCTTGGGGATTCGATTTCATCGGTAACAGTAATCGGTCCACTGCTGTCAGAGGGCTCACTAAAATTACCAGCTGCATTTTTTGCAATTATTCTAAATTCATATTTTTCATTTTCTGTTAATCCTGTCATAGAGAACTCAGTCTCAATGATATTTGTAAAGCTGGCCTTCATCCAGCGACCTTCAGGTAAATCTTTCTTTTCTACAACATAGCCAGTCACTTTGCTGCCACCATCATATTGTGGCTTTGTCCACTGAAGTGTCACTTGATTTTTTGAGATGAATATTGGCTCAGGTGTTCCAGGTGGATCACATGGATCAAGAGCCACAAAGCATTCAGAAACCTTACTTGATCTACCGATGCCAACAATATTTTCAGCAAAAACTCTGTATTCATATCCGCAGCCTTTTTCAAGATTGTTAGCTTTGAAGACTGTATCAGCAATTAAGAGTTTGTTCAATTTAGTCCAGAGAATGCTGTTCCTTTCTTTACATTCAATGTGATAGCCAGTGACTCTGCTCCCACCATCATTAACTGGTTCATTCCATTGAACAACCATGTCATCCTTTGTCACCGATGTGACAAATGGAGTACCAGGTGGCCCTGGGGGCTTGTAAGGATACTGTACAACAATTGCTTTTGAGTCCAATGAAGGACCCTTTCCATATCTGTTTTCTGCAGAAATTCTAAATTGGAATTCTGAACCGGTTGCAAGTTTTGTAATTTTCATACTTGTTCTTGATACATTTGCTGATACAACTTGCCAGGCTGTGGCAGTCGTGTCCCGTTTTTCAACAATGTAATTTTTTATTTGACAACCACCTGTGTACACTGGAGGTTCCCATGATATTGTGACAGAATTATTACTAACATCATTGATATTAATGGGTCCTGTTGGTGGACCAGGCTTATCGAGTATAATGATCCCAATATCTTCTGTTGCAATACCAGCATCATTTGTTGCTGTAACTGTGTACTTGCCCAAATCATCTTTGTTAGCCTCCTTTAGTTTAAGGGTTGTAGAGTTAGGTGTGTTTAAGACACTTACACTCGATGTCAGTTTTAGTGATTGTCCATCTTTCATCCACATAATTTTAGGTTTGGGGCATCCAATAATTTGCAGTTCTATTGCAAGATCATCTCCAGACCGGATACTGTAGCTATTGAACATTAATTTCAACATGGGTTCAGTACTCAAATCCTTGGCAATAACTGGAGCAGCTAAAAGCATAGGAATGCTCTTTCCTTTCTCATTGTAGGCTAAAACACGAAAGAAGTATTCCTGACTAGATACTAATCCTTCAACAGTACCTTCACATGTTTTAGTTGATGTTGCTACACTCCACTTGTCTGATCCTTTTGGTTGCATTTCAATTATATAGCCTATTATCTTGCTACCTCCGTCATGTTCAGGTTTTTCCCATGCTAAAGAAGCAGAAACTTTAGTTACATTTGTCAAAATGACTTTTCCTACTGGAAGTGGGACCTCAGACACTTTAACTGGATTTTTTGTTTCAACTGGATGACTAATTCCATTTTCATTTTCAGCCATAACTCTAAAGTAATACATGGCTCCTTCGGTGAGATTATCTACTTTACAAAAAGTTTTCTCACACTTAGCAGTGACATTGACATACACTCTCCTTGTTGATTCACGCTTTTCAACAATAAAATGTTTTATCTTAGCTCCTCCGTCAATAAGCGGTGGTTCCCATTCGAGAACGACAGAATCTTTCTTGACATCTTTCACAGCCAAATTCATTGGTGCCCCTGGTGTATCCAGTACTTTCACAGACACAAGTTCTGATATAATGCCACTGCTATTTTCCAGTCTCAAAGTGTATTTTCCAGTGTCATTTCTGTCACATTTATCAATTGAGAGTTGGGTATAATCAAGCCGCTTCTCAATGTGGACCTTATCTGTCAATTCTTTTTCATCCTTTGTCCAGTTAATCTTGGGAGTGGGTCTTCCTCTGAATGGCATATTTATTTTTATTGATTCTCCAGCACGCACTATAATTCCTTTCCTCAGTTCAGAGTCAAATGTAAGTCCTGGGGGCTCTGTTTTGTCCTGCACTTTAACAGTTCCAGGAATAGCAGCTGGTTCACCAATGCCTAGTTTGTTAATTGCACAAACCTGAATTTTGTATTCTTTATCTTCTGTAAGCTTTGTGATATCAAGTTTATTAAATGCAAGGCCAGTTGCTGGTGTGCACATTATCCATTCCTCTTCATCAGCTTTGCAGATCTCCACAATGTATCCCTGAATAACACATCCGCCATCATAAATTGGCTTCCCCCATGCTAATGAAACTGAGTTCTTTGTAGTGTCAGTCACATGGACATGGGTTGGTGGACCAGGTTTGAATTTTGGATTGCAGGCTTTATAGTATGATGTTGGTAAACTTGGTTCTCCAACTCCTGCCATGTTTTCAGCAGAAATTCTAAACTCATATTCATGATCTTCGGTCAATCCTGTCACTCTGAAAGATAAATCTTTAATAGTTTGTCGATTACATTTTGTCCACCTGATTCCAGTCTTATCTTTCTTCTCTATGATGTATCCAGTAATTTCACATCCACCATCAGATTCCGGACTACTCCAGATAACAGTCATAGAATCTTTGGCTATATTAGTTACTTCTACAAATTGTGGTGATCCAGGTAGTAAAAATGGATTCTTGATTATCACAGGTGATGATTCTAGTGGCTCACCAACACCAAAGCTATTTACAGCCATAACACGAAATATATATTCATTTCCTTCCAGAAGTTTGGTTACTTTAAATGATGTGACATCACATTTACTAGCAACTACAGTCCAAGCAAGGCGGCTTGTCTCCCTCCTTTCAATGATGTAGTGAGAAATATTGCTGTTTCCATCATGTTCTGGAGGAAGCCACGACAATGTACATGTTTCAGATGTCACAGCAGATATATTCAGCATCCCTCCACAAGGTCCAGGGCTGTCTAATACTTTTACATAAAATGTAAAAATTTTGGTACCAGCTACATTAGTGACCTGCAAATTATAGTGACCACTGTCTGTTTTGATAGCCTCTTTAACAGTAAGTATAGTTCTATGGTCCGTTCTTTTGATCTCACATCTCAGCGTATTTTCAATCCCCTTGTCCCCCTTGAACCACTGGACTGTTGGTGTGGGCTTTCCATAGAAATCTGCATCAAGCTTAAATGTACCTCCTGCACTGACAACAACAGCTTGACTGTATTCTGGATCAAGTGAAAGTCTTGGAGGCTCAACTTCATCCCTTGCTGTGATAGGTCCTGTGTTATAAGATGGTTTACTAATAGTACCAGCAGCATTCTTTGCAATTACTCTGAAATCATACTTGGAGTCTTCAGTTAGTCCAGATACTGTAAATTGAGTTTCAGTTACATTTGTAAAGTTAGCCTTCATCCAGCGTCCATCTGGTAAGTCGCGCTTCTCCACTATGTAGCCAGTAATTACGCTGCCTCCATCATACTCTGGTTTTGCCCACTGAATTGTGATTGCATTCTTATTCACAATAATAGGCTCTGGGATCCCAGGAGGATCACACGGGTCACATGCTACATATCCCTCAGAAATTTTACTGCATCTGCCTATGCCTACAACATTCTCAGCAAAAACTCTGAACTCATACTCAACACCTTCATCTAGAGGACTTGTTTTAAAACAAGTGTCTTGAATTAGTGTCTTACTAATTTTTGTCCACAGAATGCTATTTCTCTCTTTTCTTTCAAGATGGTAGCCTATAATGCTAGTACCTCCATCTGTAATTGGTTCATGCCACTCCACAATCATGTGATTCCTTGATAATGAGGAGACAAATGGAGTCCCAGGTGGACCAGGTACTTTGAAAGGGTACTGGACAGTCACAGAGGCAGAGTCCAATGCGTGGCTTTTACCATACCGATTTTCAGCTATGATTCTAAATTGATATTCTGCCCCAGTCTTTAATCTGGTAACTTTCAGGGTGGTTCTTGGTACGGTCGTTGACACATTCTCCCAATCAGTAGTGGTTATGTCCCGCTTTTTCACAATGTAGTTTGAAATATGGCAGCCGCCGACGTATTTTGGTGGATCCCAGGAAATTGTAACACTTTGTGAACTGATCTCATCAAATCTAACAGGCCCAGCTGGTGGGTCTGGCTTATCCAGAGTAATAATTAGTATAGTTGCATCTTTCTGCCCAACAACATTAGAAACAGTAATTCCATACATCCCGCCATCATCTTTTGTTGTTTCTTTTATGTTAAGAGTTGTGTGGTGTGCTGTATTGACAACATTAACTCTTGTTGTTTCTTTAAGCGCTAACCCAGCCTTAGTCCAAATAATTTTTGGTTTTGGACGTCCAGAAATAGGTATTTCTACTTTGAGGTCCTTTCCAATTAGTACACTATAATTGCTATATGCAGGCCTTACATCTGGATCAATAACAAGGTCCTTAGCCTGCACTGGGACAGCAAGAGATGTTGGGTCGCTTTTTCCTTTTTCATTGATAGCAATAACTCTGAACATATATTCTTCTCCCTGAACTAAATTAGTGACGACAGTGTCCAGTGTTTTCACAGTTGCACACCCAGACCATTTTTCATTGCCTTTGACTTGCATTTCCACAAGATATTGTACAATTTTGCTGCCACCATCATGATCAGGCTTTTCCCATGCAAGAGAAACGCTTTTGCAAGTGACATCAACAACAGTAAATTTCTTAGGCACTTGAGGTACCTCTGATACTTTTACTGAATCAACAGTTTCCGCAGGTAATCCGATACCATATTCATTCTCAGCATGCACTCTAAAATAATAATTGCACCCCTCTTGAAGTGGTTCAATCTTCCAGGTAGTCCTATGACAATTGGTGACAACAGCTGCATAAGCCTTTCTTGTGCTTTCGCGTTTCTCAATAATATAGCTTTTTATTTTTGCACCACCATCCAATGCTGGAGGTTCCCACATAAGTGTGACAGACTCCTTAGTAATTTCTTTTACTTTAAGGTTTAAAGGTGCACTTGGTGTGTCAAGTACTTTGACACTGATTATAGCAGTCTTTACACCACAAACATTTTCAGCGGTAATGGTGTACTTCCCACTATCAAATCTGTTAACATTATCAATGAGAAGGGAGGTACAACTACTTGTCATCTCTATCTGAGCTGTATCTTTAATTTTACCGTCAACTTTTTCCCATCTGATTTCAGGAGCTGGTCGTCCTCTGATAGGTATGAACACTCTCAAGGAATCTCCAGCTTTAATATTGATTGTTTTCCTGAGATCCATTTCAAGATCAAGATCTGGTTCTTGTGTCTTTTCTTCAACAAGGATTGGGCCCGGGAAATCTGTATGCTCTCCAACACCAACCTTATTAATAGCAAACACTCTGAATTTATAACTTTGGTTTTCTTTAAGTTTTTCAACTTCATATTGCGTTTGTTTTATGCCTGTGGGAAGAGTACAAATTTTCCATTCTTCAGATGTTGCTTCACATGTTTCGATAATATATCCCTGAATATCACAGCCCCCATCATAAATCGGCTTCTCCCAGGAAAGGAAAACAGATGTCCGTGAAATGTTAGTCACTTTGGGACTATGTGGGGGACCTGGTCTGAATACAGGATCAATGGCCATGTAGTAAATAGATGGTGAGCTTGGTTTTCCAACTCCAGCATCATTCTCGGCTGAAACTCTAAATTCATAATTATGGCCTTCAAAAATCCCTTTAACTTTAAAGGATAGTTCAGTTACTGTGTGCTTATTGCATTTAGTCCATCTTATTCCTTCTTTGTCGTGCTTTTCAATAACGTATCCTGTAATAGGACTACCACCATCGTTTTCAGGTGCTTCCCAAGTTACCACCATTGAATCTTTTGTGATACTGACAACTTCCACACCCTTAGGGGCATCAGGGCTCACAAACTGATTTTTTGCTATAATAGCTTCAGATTCCAATGGCTCACTAACTCCATATCTGTTTGCTGCTGAAACACGAAAGATGTACTCATTCCCTTCCAAAAGTTTACTTATTTTCAAATTAAGTTCCTTTGTTTCAGGTTCAACAACAGTCCAAACCAATCTACTTGTTTCTCTTTTTTCAATGATGTAGTGACATATTTCATCACCACCATCTTCCTTTGGAGGTTTCCAGCTAATTAAACATTGGTCTTTTGTCAAATTACTGACAGAAATAGGACCCTCAGGTGGATTTGGTCTATCTAACACTTTGATTGTGACCAGAACTGACTTCTCTCCAGCAATATTTTTCAAAAGCAATCTATACTGGCCTGAATCATATGATGTGGCTTCCTTTACACTGAGACATGTACTGTATTGAGTATTTTGTATTTTACAGTGTTTAGTATTTGAAAGAATTTGTTTTCCCTTCATCCAGCTAATTGTTGGCATTGGTTTTCCAAAAATATCCACATCAATTTTGAAATTCTCCCCAGAATTTATTATAATAGTCTGGGTATATCGTGGGTCTATGCTAATTCTAGGTGGTTCAACTTCATCCTTTGCAGTTATAGGGCCAGTGCTGAGTGAGGGACCACTGAAGATACCTGCTGCATTTCTTGCAATGATACGGAACTCATACTGTTGATTCTCTGTTAAGCCAGTTGCCACATACTCAGTCTCAGTAACATTAGTAAAGTTGGTTCTTGCCCAGCGTCCTTCAGGCAATTCTTTCTTTTCCACAATGTAGCCAGCAACTTTGCTTCCACCATCATATTCTGGCTTTGCCCATCTAAGAAAAACGGATTGTTTTGTGACAGTAACAACTTCGGGCGTTCCTGGAGGATCACAAGGATCTCTTGCTACATAACATTCAGACAGTTTGCTTACTTTACCAATTCCCACAATATTCTCTGCATAAACTCTGTATTCATATTCAATGCCCTCTTCAAGACCTATACTTTTGAACTGTGTGTCTTGAATAAGTGTCTTATTTAGCTTTATCCAGAGAATACTGTTTCTTTCTTTGCGTTCAATGTGGTATCCTAATATTTGACTTCCTCCATCAATTACAGGTTCATTCCAAATTACATCCATATTATCTTTTGTGACAGCATGCACATATGGAGTTCCAGGGGGTCCTGGAACTTTAAAGGGATATCTGGCAACTACAGTATCTGATACGAGAGCTGGACTCTTTCCATATCGGTTTTCAGCAGTAATCCTGAACTGATATTCAGATCCAGTTTTTAGTCGTCCTGCCTTAATTGTGGTTCTTGGTAAATTTGCTGCCACAACCTGCCAGTCTATAGTGGAAGCATCTCTCTTTTCTACAATGTAGTTCTTAATAGTACAGCCACCATCATATTCTGGGGGTTTCCAAGAAAATTTAATACTATTAGCTGTAACTTCAGCTACATTTACTGGACCGGTTGGTGGCCCAGGTTTGTCGAGAACAACAACACAAATTTCTGCAGTCGTTTCACCCACAGTGTTTGAAAGTTTGACAGTATACTGACCAACATCATCTCTGCAGATTTCCTTGATATTTAAATACAAATGGGTGTCAGCCATTTCAAAACTAACTCTTGAGGTTCGCTTGATAGGAACACCACCTTTGTACCAAGACATAGCTGCTTTGGGTCGGGAAACATATGATATCTCTATCTTTAAGTCTTCTCCTGCCAGCGCACTAAACGTGGAGAACAACTGTTTTACTGCTGGAGTAATTACAAGGTCTTTAACAATAACTGGTACACCAATTTGGCGTGGATCGCTTGTTCCTTTTTCGTTTCTTGCTGATACTCGAAACATATATTCTTCACCTTGTGTTAATCCAGTAATAATAGCTTCTGTGACTTTTACAATCATGCATTGGTTCCAGGTATCACTGCCTTTGCTCTGCATCTCCACGACATATGCAATTATTCTGCTTCCTCCATCATGCTCTGGTTTTTCCCATGACAGTGTAACACTATTATTTGTCACATCTTGCAATGTGATTTTACCTGGAGGAAGTGGTTTTTCAGACACTTTGACTGATTCTCTAGTTTCAATGGGAAGCCCAACTCCATATTCGTTTTCAGCTAACACCCTAAAATAATAATTGCATCCTTCAAGTAAATTATTAACAGTCGATCTTGTTTTGTGGCAGTTAGCATTTACAGTTGCATATGCTTTTCTTGTTGATTCACGTTTCTCTACAATGTAGTTCTTAATCGCACTTCCACCATCAAGAATAGGAGGGTCCCAACTGAGTGAAACTGATTCTTTGGTTATTTCATCGATCTTGATATTTTGTGGTGCTCCAGGAGTATCCAGTACCTTTACATTCACAAAAGCTGTCTTTAGCCCTGAACTATTTTCTACTGACAAAACATACTTTCCACTATCAAATCTATTCACATTTTCAATCAATAGCCAAGTGAATGATGATGTAGTTTCAATTGTAGCTCTTTCAATTGACTCTCCATTTTCTCTTGACCATTTCACATCAGGAGTAGGTCTTCCTTTTATAGGTACAAACAATCTCAATGTGCCACAGGCTCTGATGGTAACAACTTTGCGAAGGTCTGCGTCAAGTTCGATATCAGGTGGTATCTGTCTCTCTTCTGATTTTGGTAATCCAGGGACAGAGGCTGGCTCTCCAACTCCTTCACAGTTAACGGCAAAAATATTTATTTTATATTCTTGATTTTCTTTTAAGTTAGTGATTGTAAATAATGTGGTGACTATACCATCTTTAGGGGTGACATCTGTCCATTCATCATCCTGGGGAGGGCAAGTCTCAACTATGTATCCTGTAATGTCAGATCCACCATCATAAATTGGCTTGTTCCATGCGATGGTAATCGATGAGTTAGTTGTATCTAAAACCCTTGGATTTCCAGGAGGACCCGGCTTGTAAAGTGGGTCATTAGCCTTGCAAAATGGAGTTGAGGCACTTGGCAAACTTAAACCTGCAGCATTTTCTGCAGTAATTCTGAATTCATATTCATGCCCTGGTGTCAGTCCTGACACTTTGTATCTTAAATCAGTAATAACCTTCTTGTTACATCTAATCCAGTGCAGACTTGTCTTATCTCGCCTTTCAACAATGTAACCAGAAATTGCAGTTCCACCATTGTTCACTGGCTCTTCCCAATAAATAACCATTGAGTCCTTAGTGATATTTCTTACTTCAGGATTTTGAGGAGGATCAGAAGGCATATATGGGTTTGTTGCAATAATTTGCTCAGATTCTAAGGGCTCACCAATCCCATACTTATTAACTGCCATCACTCTGAAGATATACTCATTTCCCTTTAATAGCTTTGTTACTTTAAACTGGTTTACTTGTAAGTCTGAAGCCACATTTGTCCAGGCAAGCCTGCTGGTTTCACGCTTCTCAATTATGTAATATTCAATATTTGCTCCACCATCATCTGATGGCGGCAACCAAGACAACACACAGTTCTCAGCTGTAATGCAAGTAACAAGTAATGGACCGTCTGGTGGACCTGGCCTGTCAAGCACTTTCACATTGAAGACATGTTTTGCAAATCCACCAATATTGCTTGCAGTTAATGTAAATGCACCTCCATCTCTTCTTGTAGAATCTTTGTTAATCAATATAGTTGAAAAATCAGCCATTTTTATTTCTAGTTTTGTTGTTTTTTCTATTTCCTTTCCATCCATAGTCCAAATCATAGATGGTAATGGGTGACCTGTAATATCAGCCTCAAGTTTGAACGCTTCCCCAGCTTTTACAAGTAAAACATCTTTAAGCCTAGCATCAACCCTAATCTTTGGTTCCTCAATATCATCTTTACAGACAATTGGATCTGATGGTTCAGATGGGCTACTTACAGCACCAGCTGAATTTCGGGCAAGAACGCGGAATTCGTAGGAGGCACCTTCTGTCAGCCCACTAACAGTAAATGTAGTCTCTAGTATGTTACTATAATTAACTTTGATCCAGCGTCCATTTGGTAAGTCTTTCTTTTCCACTGTATAGCCAGTTATTTTGAAGCCACCATCATAATCAGGCTTTGTCCACTTAATATTCACAAAATTCTTAGAAATGTTAATGGCAACTGGCTTTCCTGGAGGATCCACAGGATCAAGGGCAAGAGAAGGCTCTGATGGTTTGCTTGGCTTTCCCACACCAGCTATATTTTCAGCTGCAACACGGAACTCATAGGCAATTCCAGCTTCTAGCCCTATTGATTTGAAAATGTTTCCAACTATTAGGACACTGCTTACTTTTTGCCACAAGATACTTTTCCTCTCTTTCCTTTCAATATGGTATCCAATCACTTCGCTTCCACCATCATTCACAGGTTCATTCCAACTAATTGTCATGGTATCTTTAGTGAAGCCTATTACTTGTGGAGTGCCAGGAGGCCCTGGAACCTTAAATGGGTATGCAGCAACAACTGATTCAGAGGTTATTGGAGGGCCAACACCATATCTGTTTTTAGCTTTAACACGAAATTGATACTCCGCTCTAGGGGTAAGACGTTCAGCTTTGAAAACTGTACGGATTATTGTTGTTGATAACACCAACCATGATGTACTTGTTGTGTCTCGAAATTCAACAATGTAATTGTTAATTGGTACTCCCCCATCATTTTCAGGGGAATCCCAAGATATTGTAATACTTTCATTGGAAATTCTGTCAAAGTGAATTGGCCCCTTTGGAGGCCCAGGGATGTCATGTACTTTAACAGTGATTATTTCTGTCAGTGTGCCAAGTATATTTTTGCCTGTCACAGCATACTGTCCACTGTCATTCCTAGTACATTCACTAATACAAAGGAGAGTTGACATAGGAGTATTTTCGATGTATATTCTCTGTGTCTGATTAAGGGCCTTGTCCTCCTTCATCCAGGAAATTGTGGGCTGTGGACATCCCATAACAGGTATCTCAATTTTTATATCATCTCCTGCCTTGGCAATAACAAGTTTTTGACATATTCCACGTAGATCAAACTGTGGTCCTTTTGTTTGTTCCTTAATAATAACAGGGCTGCTTTGACAAGGGTTACTTCTACCTGAGTTGTTCACAGCCATTACTTGAAATATATACTCCTCGTTTTCATTTAAATTTTTCACTGTATAGTCTAGAGTCTTCGCTGTTGTGACATGAGACCAACCCTCTGAGCCTTTCTTTTGAGCTTCTACTACATATCCAGTAATTCTACTTCCACCATCATGTTTTGGTTTTGTCCAAATGAGACTTGCAGAATTCCTAGTAATGGCTACAATGTTAACCTTTTCAGGAGCAGTGGGTGCTTGAGACACCCGAATTGCATCAGAAGTTTCAGCAGGCTCCCCAATTCCAAATTCATTTTCAGCACGTACTCTGAAGAAATATTCCGAACCTTCGGCCAAATTTGGAACTCTCACTGAACATTTCTGACAGTTAGTTATCACAGCTGCGTATGACTTTCGAGTAGCTTCCCGCTTTTCAATTATGTAATTGATTATCTTTGAACCACCATCAATGAGAGGCATTTCCCACTGGAGAGTGATACCTTCATTAGTAATCTCCCGAGGTCTCAGGTTGATAGGAGGACCTGGTGAATCCAAAACTCGGACATTTACATATCCAGACTTTTTCCCAGCAACACTCTCTAGGGTTAAGTTATATTTTCCAGTGTCATGCTTTGTACAATGGGATATAACCAGCAGAGTATAAGATTCAGTGGTATCAATATTTGCATGACCCTTAAGGGATAAATCTTCTTTCAACCAGGTCACCTCAGGTGTTGGGCGCCCTTTGATTGGAACAAAAATCCGTATGGATCCCCCAGCTCTGACAACGAGAGTTCGCCTCAGTTCGGCATCAAGCTCAAAGTCAGGAGTTTCTTGACGTTCCACAATTTCAACAGATTCCGCAACTTGAGCTGGTTCTCCAATACCAATCTCATTCATTGCACTCACTCTAAAATTGTATTTTTCTCCTTGTTGCAGGTTTGAAATAACAAATTCAGAAATTCTTAGTGCACTGCCTGTTGTGTCTTTAATCCAAATATTCTCGTCTTCTCTTTTGTGCTCAACTATATATCCAGTGATGTCAAGTCCACCATCATATTTTGGCCGTCCCCAGTTGAAGGTCGCTGTAGATTTAGTCATATCAGTAATTCTTGGGTTGGATGGAGGCCCAGGTACATCTGAAAAGTATGATACTTAAATTTTACCAGTTAAAAGACAAAGCGCATTAGCTCTAGCTACTAATAAAAGTAGCTATACTTATCATTCTTTAACCACTGTTAACATGAGAACACCTCAACAAACATCAAAGTCTTTTAACCTCCAAACAAGACATACTTCAGTGTATGTAGCCCTTTTGTTTGCCACTAGTGTTAAAAACAGCAACATATATAACAAAAAGCCTAACAGACTGGCTGCTCAGTTGTGAAATTGTAAAGCTGAAAAGTTTTGAAACGGAGTCTGCATTTCGTAAAATGTTGGATAAATAGATGTCGTTTATTGGTGACTTCATTTTTGTCTAAGTTTACACTTTTTACCAACCGTTAATTAATGTTTTTTTTATACAAATCAATCCAGGTGAAACAACTTAAATGAATTTCATTTTAAATGAATTGCAAAAATGTTGTTTTTCATTGAGAGGTCTGCAATTCCATTTGCGTTTTTGCTCTGAGAAATATAAAATTAATATAAGAAAACATTACCTGAGTTACTTTTCAAAAGTACCACCCATACCCAATTGTAATACCAATTAAGGTATTAAAGTTGTTTGGTATCTATATCAAAGTCAGGCTTTTATTTTATTACCAGTGTGGGATTAAGACTATTGCACAAGATTAACCTATCGAATCCAATACTGAAATGAATGAGCACAAAAACATATGACATAAACCCAACAGTATTATGCGGTGACAGCCACTCTGCCACTGTTAAGACTGATAACATCCCATCGTTTTCTTTATGGATGAATGGTATGCTAATGCGATGGCACATTAGCAAAAACAAAAGGTGCTATGCGCTGAAATAGAATGCTGCTGGCGGTTAAATGAAGAAAAAAATGCTAGTGGTTCTAGTATTATTAATACATGTTTTATATATGACTGAGCAGATGGCAAATAATAAACAAGCTACTCACATGCTAGACTCTTAGTCATCACAGGTTGTGAAGGCTCACTGGGTTCTCCAAAACCAGCTTTATTTTCTGCAATCACTCTGAATTCATATTCATTTCCTTCTGCAAGCCCAACAACTTCAAAATTTAAATCAGATATCAATTTCTTTGATGCTCGAATCCATCGCATCCCATCTCTTTCTTTTCTTTCAACATTATACCCAAAAATGTTACTGCCTCCATCTTCAACTGGTCTCTTCCAAGAAATGGTGACTGAGTTTTTGTTGACATTTTCAATGTCTGGTTTGGATGGAGGACCAGGCGGACCTGTAATTGAATTTTAATAGCATTTGAACTTGTTCCATTAATGACATGAGATAGCTACAGTATGTAATTATAAAAGCATCAAAGTCATTTCATTGTATCATCACCTACATATGAACTGAATCTGACCTAACCAAAGTAATTTTTTTCTTTACTTTGAATTCATGTAAGTTTCAGATATTCATTTATTTTCATTTTGCTATAAATTTATGCTTACAGTATAAATTATTATTCACTGGACTTTATTTACCAGTCTTAAAGTCTTCCATTGCATATCTAGTAATTCTACTTTCACAATAATTTTTCGTATGACTAAAATGCACTAGCTGTAGGTAAACAACAGTATAGCATTTTAATAGTGCTATTTTTATTTATTGCATTACTATCAATCTGTTCTGAGAAAAAAAGAATCTATTTCAATATTATTCTACTGTATATTAAAGATTCTCCACATACCAAAGCTGTCCTCCATTTTCACTGGCTCAGACTGTGTTGATTCTCCAACGCCATAATGGTTTAATGCTGAAACTCGAAAGATGTATTCATTGCCTTGGATTAGTTTGCTGGTAACTAAATGACAATCTGTTACATTTTCAGCCAAAATGGTCCACAGAAGGCGACTTGTTTCCCTTTTTTCTAGAGTGTATGATTTGATTTCAGACCCCCCATCATCATGGGGTGGTGACCATGTTAATGTAACCTTCTCAGCAGATACATTTTTGGGTGTTAGGGGCCCAGGTGGACCTGGAACATCCAGAACTGTCACTTTAACATTTTCCTCTCTAACACCGAATGGATTGCTGGCTGAGATAGTGTATTCTCCAGAATCTTTTCTGGTGGCACACTTTTTTGATAATGTTGAAGACGTTAGGGTAGATTCAATTTGGCATAAGTCTGATGGTTTGAGGTCGCTTCCCGCTTTAGACCACCGGGATGTTGGAGGAGGTTTTCCGGTTATGCTTGTTGCAGTTATTACAATTGCATCACCAGCTCTAAGTGTAAGTCCCTCTTTCACTGTTGGATCAATAATTATGTTTGGTGCCTCTGTTGAAAACATTACAAGTTCTTGTTATGGCAGAATAATGCACATTTGAAATCTTTTAATTTTTTTCTACGTAAAACATTGACTATTACATATGTACAAAACATTCCTTACCGTATTCATCTTTGCAGACAATTGTATCAGTCTGTTCTGATGGAGGACTTATGGCCCCGGCTGCATTCTTAGCTCTTACTCTAAATTCAAACTTGCATCCCTCTTGAAGACCAGTTATGGTAAATGCACAATCCAAAACATTAGTATTGTTGGCCTTCATCCAGACTTTTGAGGGCAAGTCACGTTTTTCAATAATGTAGCCTGTCAGTCTGTGTCCACCATCATACTTGGGTTCAGTCCATTGAAGTGTTACGCTATTGTGTGTAATGCTGACCACATCCGGCTTGCCTGGAGGATCTAAAGCAATATAATGCAGAAAATATTAATAAAAAATTGGAAAAAAAACCTTGAGGAATATATCTGTTAGACTGTATGACTCAACTTACCAATCTGATCTAAGGCAACCACTGGCTCTGATGGTAGACTGGGCTTTCCAACACCTGCCAAATTTATAGCCATGATCCTGAATTGATACTCAAGGCCTTCTGTTAAATCTGTCACTTTATATTCCTTCATTTTCACTGGAGCATTGTTGGCTCTCTTCCACAGCAAGCTGTTTCTTTCCTTATATTCAACATGATATCCTGGTAGTATGTAAGTATATATTATGTCACAATGAGAAACAACATCCGGGGAAAGATTTTAGAAACTAATATTTAGCATTCCGCTACCTGTAACAGGGGAACCTCCAGTCTTCCTTGGATCAGACCATGCCAATTGTGCTGAATCATGGTGGACACTCATGATTTGGGGTGGTGGTGGTGCATCCGGTACATCTAGTGAAAACACAATACATTTTCAGCTTCATTCTGCAACAGCGAGCTAACATGCTAAAATAACAAATACTTACTGAATGGATGCTTGGCCACAACAGAATCAGATTTCAGGCTTTCTCCAATTCCATACTTGTTTTCTGCAGAAACTCTAAATGTGTATTCAGTTCCTTCATGAAGACCAGTTACTCTTAAACTGTTTGTGTGCACAGTAGAAGAACAAGTAACCCACATATTGGTTACTGAATCCCTCTTTTCAAGAATGTAATTGGTTATTTCTGATCCTCCGTCATCCTTTGGTGCACCCCATTTTAAGGAGATTGTTTCAGCTGTGATTTCATCAAACTTGATTGGTCCTGTGGGTATTCCTGGTTTTCCAACCACTCTCAGAAATATGGTAGATTCTTTGGTGCCAGCACTATTTCTTAGAGTCATTGTGTATTTTGAGGCATCACCTCTTTGGCAGTCATGAATCAGCAAGGTTGTGTGGACAGCTGTGGATTCAACAGATACTCGGCCACTATCAGTTAAAGTAACATCTTCACCTTTTTTCCATGTTACCGTCGGAGCAGGTTTGCCACTTATGGGTATTTTCAGGCGAACAGTACTTCCCTCTTTAGCAGTATAGCATAAATTTGGCAAGTCTCTTAAGTCACATCCAGGTAGAACTAAAAGACAAAAAAGACCAAGTAGAATCATAAAAGTCATTTTTACAAGTCTTATTTTTTTTTTACAATTCTTAAAATAATCTTACCTGTGTGGTCTTTAGCCAGAACATTAAGTTCCTCTGCAACACCATCTCCAGCATCATTTACTGCTCTCACTCTATAAGTATACTCCTTTCCTTCTATGAGGTCTTTGGCACTGTACTGCATATTCTTTGACTTCATGAGGTTCTTCCAAGTATCTTTTCCATTTTTCATATCCAACACATATTCTATTATACGACTTCCTCCATCACTAATTGGTTTCTTCCAAGCAAGTGTACATGAATCTTTTGTCACCAGTAACGCCTTGAAGTCCAAAACTGGTCCAGGTTGTTCTAAAATACATAACAGAATCAGAAACACTTTATTGATCCCGGAGGAAACTGCTGACGTACTAGTAAATGGTCACACAGAGACACACAACAAGAACATAAAAACGAATATCAGATAAAGAAATTTAAATAAAATTATAAAAGAGACTCTGGGCTATATGCAGACAATATATACATGAGAAACAGAAACATGATATATATATAAATAGAATGAATACTGTTATGTGTAGTAATACAGGTAAATTACCAGATGAATATTGCATGTCTGAATAGTAGCAGGTGTATCGCACAGGGTAAAGTATGGGTGTGTGGCAGGATGGAGTTATAGAGTCTGATGGCAGTAGGTAGGAAAGATCTTCTGTGGCATTCAGTGGAGCACTTAATGCTAGTCAGCCTGTGTGCGTGTGTGTGTCTGTGTATAAATATATATATTCCTATTAACAAAATACTATTAATACACACCAACCTTTTAAAATTATATTCTAAATAAATTTATACTATTCACACACCTGAAGCTCTTACAGCATCTGTAATTTCACACGGCTCCCCAACTCCATATTCATTTTCAGCTAATACTCTGAAAAAATAAGATCTTCCTGGCTCCAAGTCTTGAACCAGTAAAGATGTTTTATTGCAGTCATATGCAACTGTAGACCAAGACTTTCGTTCGGCATCACGTTTTTCAATTATGTAATTCTTTACTGGGCTTCCTCCATCCATTAGCGGAGCATCCCAAAGAAGTGAAGCACTGTTCTTTGATGTTTCCTTTACCATTAGATTAAGCGGTGGGCCAGGGGTATCTGTATCACAGATAAAATTCTTTACAATTAAAATTCTTTCTTTTTTTCAAAAAGTTAAAACAAAAACATGTTCAGAGTTACTTACCAAAAACCTTTACAGTAATTGTGTACATTTTCACTCCACTGCTGTTTTCCAGATTAAGAATATATTTTCCTGCATCATATCTGTTCACTTTCTCAATATAAACAAGAGTATCAAATTTTGTTGTCTTAATCACAATTCCTGGTCTATCTTTAATATTGGTATTCATCTTGGCCCATGTTGCCTTGGGAACAGGACGACCCCGTAGTAGAATGTATAACCTCATTGGGGTTCCAGCACGCAACTCTACAGTTTTCTTTAGCTCTTCATCTAGTTCTGCTTCCGGAGGAACTGAAATAGCAGGTGGTGGAAAACAACTGAATGAATCTTTTTAATCAACGATTATTGGGCTACACATCACTGAACTGAATTCAGTTCATTTTTAGCTGCATAAATAAATGTAACAGACAACTTTACCAAAATATTTGTACAGACACACTAAAATATAAACATACATACCCAAAATGTCCTTGGCAGTATATTTGCCTGGAACTTCACTTGGTTCACCAAATCCAACCTTGTTCACAGCTGTGACACGAAACATGTATTCAGTATTCTCAATAAGTCCTGTAACAATGTAATTTGTCTCTTGAAGGTTCCTTGGTACGTTGCACCGTGTCCAGTCCGCAACATCCGCTCTCTTGCTTTCTATGAGGTAGCCTAATATTTCACATCCACCATTATTAGCTGGTTCTGTCCAGCATAAACTGACAGTGCAATTAGTTGTGTCAAGAACTTTTGGTGAGATTGGTGGTCCAGGAGGATCTGTGGAACAGTACATGTAAGCATGGTAATGATTTTGGATGTTATAGCAGTTGTTCAGATTTCCAAAGGTACAGACACTTTTATTTACTTACATAAAGGATCCTGAGCAATGACGGCTTTGGATGGATCACTTGGTTTGCCAAAGCCAGCTTTATTAAGAGCAATAACTCTGAATTTATATTCGTTTCCTTCGGAAAGACCAGTAGCTTCAATAGATCTGTCTGTTATTGGTTTTCTGTTGACTTTATCCCAGGTTACATCTTTGGTTTCTTGCTTTTCAACCATGTACCCAAGGATAGTGGACCCACCATCATTTGCAGGTTCTTTCCAACTCACAGTCATACGATCCTTTGTTATGTTTGTAATAACTGGAGGATCGCAAGCACCAGGGACATCTATAATAAATAAAAAAAATGGAGTGAATCCTTGAACTAATGAAACAAGGTCTGTAATTGTCTTTTGTGACAAATAAGAAATACATAAACATTTACCAAATGGGTTCTTAGCAACAATGGGGTTTGTCAGGATAGGATCACCCACACCGTATTTGTTCTCAGCATGAATGCGGAACTGGTACTCACGACCCTCAATCAGTTTTTCTACAGAATAGTCAGTCTGCTGAGCACTGATTTTGGATGTGACTTGAGCCCAGTTTGCTCTGCTTGTTTCCCGTTTATCAACAATGTAGTTGATAATTGGAGAGCCACCATCTGTGATGGGTGGCTCCCAGCTCAGCTTGATGTGATCCGCATACACATCTCCAAACTTGACAGAGACTGGTGGGCCGGGTACATCTAAAGAAATAAGCATAGAACGTCAAATATATTTCTCGAATATATAATGTTCACGCATACTTCTTTCTATACATTTTACTTACCTAAAACTGTGAGTTTAATTTCACCTGATTTAGAACCACTTGCATTTTCTGCCAAAATAGTGTACTCTCCAGTCTCATTTCTTGTTATCGATAATAGCTCTAGAAGGCACAGATTTCTTTTCTGTGACATCTTCAAGACTTCAGAAGGTTTCAGTATCTCTCCATTCCTCTTCCAGGTAATTTTCGGCATTGGCTTTCCAAATACTTGAGCTTCAAGACACACATTTTTCCCAGCTTTAACTGGCTGCAGTGCCTTCATCTGAAGCCCAATTTCTATAGTTGGTGGCACTGAAAAGACAACAAAAAAAAAAGAAAATCTCACCATGATATAAATTTCCAAATATTCCATATTGAGCTCATACTTTTTCATGAATAGTCTTACCATTTTCAGAAGATATTAGAACTGGATCGGACATTTCAGATGGTCTGCTGATGTTCACTGCAGTTTTTGCAAGTATTCTGAACTGGTATTTTCTGCCTTCCTCCAGCCCTGTTACAGTATATTCTTCTTTGGGTAAATTTTGGCTGATTATGTTGTAACGCACCCATTTGTCTTCAGGAATCTTTAGAGCTTCAATGTAATATCCAATGATCTTACTGCCACCGTCATGTTTTGGTCTGTTCCATAACAGCGTAACTGAATTCTTAGTCACATCGAGCACTTCAGGTTTGCTTGGTGGATCTGTAACAGAATGATCCAGGGAAATGAGGAACTAGTAAAACGTAATCATTACTACATGAGAAAAGCAAGATAAAAGGAGCATAAGAAAAACATACCAACTGGTGTTCTTGCTGTAGCAAATTCAGTATTTTTGCTTGGTTTTCCTTGTCCAGCACGATTAATAGCTGATACCCTGAAGGTGTATTCCAAACCTTCAATAAGTCCGCTGCAAGGATATTCAGTTGTGCGAACAACTGTGTCATTAGCCTTTACCCAAAGAAGGTTGTTCCTTTCTTTACGTTCAATGTAGTATCCAGTTATTGGACTGCCACCATCATTGGCTGGTTTCTCCCAGGCAAGAAACATGCAGTCTTTATTGACTTTTAAGATATGACAATTCAAAGGTTCACTCGGTAAATCTGGAAAATGAGCAGAATTTTAGGTCTAAGTTCCATTGCAAAAAAAATGTACAATCTAGACATTCATTTCAAAGGATCTCACCAAAGGGGAATTTGGCAATCATCTGCTCAGAAACAATGGGCTCTCCAAGGCCAAAACGGTTCTCAGCTCGAACACGGAATATATACTCCTTCCCAGGAATAAGCTTGCCTACTGTGCAAGTAGTCTTAGTGCATGATGGTACAGCAATGACCCAATCATTTCTGCTCATGTCACATTTTTCCACCACATAGTTAGTGATAGTACTGCCGCCATCCTCAAGTGGTGATTGCCAAGATAGTGTGCAAGTATCAGCATTGATATCACTGATTAGAAATGGTGGTTCTGGGGGACCAGGGATATCTGAAAGACATTTATCAATTATTTTTTATATATTTCTGTCAAAACATTTTTTTTTTCAGGAATCAATCATTCACAGGAATTAATTTTGCTTGTGAAACTTACCCTTGATGATCATTTTTAAACTCTGCTCCACTTGTCCAATACTGTTCTCAGCTGAAAGGCTGTACTGACCACTGTCTAGTCTTGATACATCTTTGATAATGAGCACACAACTATTCTGAGATTTGTGCACAGTTAGACGACTAGAAGGGATGACCTCCTCTTCATTTCTGTTCCATTTACATACTGGTGTTGGTTTTCCGGAAACAAGGGCTTCCACCCTGAGTTTTTCTCCTGCCTTTGCAGTCACAGTATCAGCCATAATAATCTTTGGTGGCCCTAAATAAAAGAAACAAATAAAACCAGAAATGAAGATTAGAGTTTGTACACAGTATGCTATGTTTTAACTGAAAAAAAATACAAAAATCATGCAATGAAGGTGTGAAATGTTAATTTACACATCTGCTCCTTGATCTCAACTTCTTCTTTGGTTTCTGTGGGTAGACTGCAACCCATTACATTTCTTGCTGACACTCTGAATTTGTATTTCATGTTTTCTTTGAGTCCAACAACAGCAATACTCAGGTCCTTCACAATAGAATATGGCATCCATTGTTCCTCGGGTTTATTTTGCTCTTGGATCACAAGTTGTCCATCTTTGATTTCTTGAGGTGGAATCACCAACATGTAATCAACTACATACCCATCAATTTTAGCTCCCCCATCTCTCAATGGTTTAACCCATGCCAGCGTTGTGCTATTCTTTGTAATTTCCAATACATCAATCTTTAATGGTGGATCTGGTTTACCTGCAATGTCAAACCCATACAAATTAGAGTACATTCAAAATGAATTTCCTTTCAGTTTTATCATAACCAGTGCCTGGGAGTGTTTGGGTAGTTATTCTCTAAAACTGCAGATTCCCAAGTTTACAACAATACTTGGACAGGTTTCTCATTGCATTAACAGCGGAAGAAAGGTATTTCTGACCTGAGCAAAGCTTACATTTAACAGTAAAATTCTTGCAGTTCCTTTCTTGTGTTTTTGTTCTTGTATTGTTATGCAGTAAAATTAAATTAATAAGAGGATCTCCCCGGAGCACCCGGTCTTTTCTGCCATGTTTCCTTTGTAAATTTCCTTTCTAATCTTGAAATGTCTATGATTAAAATTAATCAGTATACAGTACATGTGCTTTGAAGCACATTTCCACTTCCAAAACAGCTCTATATTGCGGCCGTCATTGGAACACTTCGTTGACCAATTATCCATTTTATAAGTAACATTTAAATATTCAGCACAAAAACATTATTTTGAAAATACGTGTGTAATGCAGGAAACGACGTTTTAATAATCCAGTGACTGAAATATGACTGCTGAAATCTGAACTGCAATGCTTTGCTTTATTTTGGTACAGAGGAACGTAGTATAATTAAGGTAGAACATGACTTTGTAACCCATTACCCCCAACACTGGTGCCCAGAATATCAGCATCAATACACTTACTTATGGGATTTGATGCTAGATAGGATTTTGGAGAAATCTTTGGCACTCCTGTTCCATATTCATTAACTGCTGTCACTCTGAAATAATATTCTGTTCCTGATACAAGGTTTGTTATTTTCAGGTTTGTCTTTTTTACATCGTTGTTGACTGTTGCCCAGGTCTTTCTGTCAACTTCACGTTTTTCAACTATGTAGTGAGTAATTTCACTTCCACCATCATTTTCAGGGGGAGACCAAGAGAGATTGCAGGATACCATTGTGATATCACTGGCTTCCAGAGCCTGTACAGGTCCAGGGGTGTCTATTAATTTAAAAGGGAAAAAAAAAAACAGGCTTCTTTGAGTTTCATTATCGCATTGTGTTGTATTATCAATCTGCAACTATAATTTCATTGGAAGGCATCCCTACCCAGCACTTGAACATTCACAAAAACAGCTTTCTCTCCTGCGGGGCTGGTCAGAGTAAGGGAATATTTTCCCGAATCATCCCGTGTGCTCTCAGGGATGACCAGGAATGCCATCGTGTCTATTAAATCCACCTGACCTTTTCTTACAACATTGTCAATACCCATTCTCCTCCATGTCACCTTTGGTGCTGGTCTTCCTCTAACTGTAGCACACAATCTTATGGGGCATCCAGCCCGAACAGTGAGACCCTTTTTCAGATTAGCATCCAATTCAATATCTGGTGCCTCTGTAAAAAAGAAGAAAGAAAGAAAGAAAGAAAGAAAGAAAGAAAGAAAGAAAAAGAAAATTAAGACATTTTACTTTATACATTCTGAATAGATTGAGCCAACCATTCATCCATTTTTATACAGGCTATTCCTACTGTATATAGGGTTGCAGAGTTTATTCCAGAAGCTATGGGTGCAAGGCAGGAAATAACCCAAGACTGGGCGCCAACTCATCACAGGGCATGTCCACACACCAGTAACACCTATGGACAATCTAGCAAATCCAGTTCACCTTAGCATGTTTTAAAACTCTGGGGGGAAACTGGAGGACCTGGAGCAAACCCCAAGAGGACACACGGACAACATGCACAGATTTTGAGCCGAGGCATCGATTCAAACACTAGTGTCCAAATGTGGGAGGCAACTATGCTAACCACTGTGTCATTAAGTAAAAGACAAAATTGCTATACAGTAGGTCAGTGATTACCTAGGATCTCTTTGGGCGACACAGCATCTTTGAGATTTGCTGGTTGACTCATGCCAACCTGGTTCTGTGAATACACACGGAATTCATACTCCAGTTTTTCATCCAGACTAGTAACAGTAAAGTCTGTCACTGTCATTCGAGCAGCAACATTACATCTTTTCCAGCCTTGATCTGCATTTTTATTTGCACCCTTAATTCTAAACTCAACTAGATATCCAATGATTGGAGCACCACCATCACAAACTGGCCTTTGCCAGCAGAGTGTAATGGATGTCTGTGTGCTGTCAGCAACCTTAAGATCCTCAGGAGGGCCAGGAGGTCCTGCAAAGTTTTAAAAAAATATATCCATTTAAATATAAACTAGGAAAGTACAAAAGACACTGGCAGAATATTGAGTTTTTTATGTATTTACAGGAACAAAAAATTAAAAGTAATTAAATACAAAAAAAATGCATAATAAAAATGCCAGCCATTGTACAAATAATAAAATATGCAATTGTTTCTATATAAGCGGCTAAACCATCATCAAAGCAATTTTTCTTGATACCTGTATGAATACCTATTTGCAAAATGGACACCGTTTCTTGGATCTAGTTTTTTTTTTGCTTGAAAGATATGGTAAAGCATGTTTTGACAATTCAAGTTGAAATTTAAATTTAAAAGAAAGAAACACAAAAATATCTACGTCATGATATGTCAAGGAAGTTAAACTTACCAATTGGATCTCTAGCAGTTACTGATATTGAGGGTTTGCTAGGATCTCCCAATCCAACTTCATTTTGTGCTTTGACACGAAATTGATATTCATGGTTAGGGATCAAGTTGGTAACATTCAGACATGTCTGTGGGATAGGATCTTTTGTAACTGGAACCCACTTAATGGAATGTAGTTCCTTTCTTTCCAGAATATAACCTGTGACAGGCTTTCCACCATCCTTTCCTGGAGGACGCCATGAAACTGTCATTTCTTCCTTTCCAATTTTGGTGACTTCAGGTGGATCTGGTGAACCAGGTCTATTGAACTGTGTTCTGGCAATGACTGCCTGGCTCTCCACTGCAGGACCTGTTCCCATCTTATTCTCCGCTCTTATTCTAAAGATATATTCCTGTCCTTCCACAAGACGAGTAACATTAGCTGAATTACTTATCACAGCTGCAGAGTGAACTGACCAAACCATTCTCCTCGTCTCACATTTTTCCAGAATGTAGTTCTGAATCTCACAACCTCCATCATCCTCTGGAGGATCCCATATTAATTTACACCGGTCCACTGAAATATCAGATATCTTCAGGTCTCGGACAGGACCAGGTTTATCAAGCACATTCACAATAACGTGAGCAGAACAGCTTCCTGAAGAGTTTGTGGCAGTGCCTACATATTTTCCACTATCAGTACGCCTAGATGATGTCATCAGTAACTTTGAGAAATCTGAACCAGTTTCAATATGACATCTTGGGCTTTTGTTAATATCATCAGTATCACCTTCCTTGAGCCATTTAACCACAGGTTGGGGCTTTCCTTTAAGACTTGCTTCAACCTTAATAGAATTTCCAGCTTTAACAGTGAAGATACCATCTAATTTAATGGAAAGTTCTGGTTCAAGTAGTTCTTCTTTAACGGGTGTTTCAGCAGTTGTTACCCAATTACTCACTCCTCCTTCATTCTTCGTTTGTACTCTGAATTGATATATTTTGTTTTCAATGCACCTATCTACCATAAAGAATGTTTCCTTGATTGCACCCTTGTGTAGTCTTTCCCATTCTTCAGCTTCTTTTAGCTTCCTTTCAACGTGGTAAACAAGATTGTGGCTACCACCAGTGTACTCTGGTTTTTTCCATTTAAGGAAAACAAATGTCTTGCCAATTTCAGCAGGATGAAAGTTTTCAGGCTCACCAGGCTTTTCAATTGGATCAACAGCCAGAATTGGCATTTTAGTTTCGATTGGTGGCCCTTGACCACATTTATTTTCTGCACTGACACGGAAAAAATACTCACAGTTTTCCATGAGCGGTGCTTTAACAAGACGTTTTGTGCAATCCGAGGACACTACTGTCCAACCCCTTTGATTTGGTTGTCGACACTCAATGATGTAATTTGTTATTTCTGTGCCTCCATTATCTTCTGGATTCTCCCATGACACCATACACGAGTCCTTAGTTACGTAACTTATCTTCAGATTTTGACATTGCCCAGGTTTATCAAGAACATTAACTACAATACTAGCTTGTGCTTGACCACTAATGTTTTTTGCTTGAATGACATATTTCCCATAATCTTCTCTAGTTGCTTCTTTTATGATCATATCAACAAGTGGGTAATTGTTGTTCATCTCAGTCCGCTTATCTCGGACTAAGAATTTTGCATCCTTAGTCCAGGTAATTTCTGGATCAGGTCTTCCTTTAACACGAGCAACTAAGTTAATGTTCTGCCCTGCTCTGACTGTCAGTAGATCACGACAAGCAGCGTCAACAGTTACCTCTGGAGGAATAAGGATGTCTTTTGCAATAACTGTTTCACCAAGTTCTTTTGCTTCTCCTTCTCCAATCTTATTACAGGCTCTTACACGAATCTTGTATTCCATGCCTTCAATCAATCCTGGCACTCTATATACACACGGCTTAATAAGTTCGTCCTTATTAATTCTATCCCACTGTTTACTGCCTGATTTCTGGCATTCTACAATATAACCTAATATAGGACTGCCCCCATCTCTTGAAGGCTTAGTCCAGACTAAATCCGCATAAGATTTGCTCCAGTCCTTAAGTTTGACATTAACTGGGGGACCGGGGCAAGTGATGGGGCGTGTAGTTTTAACTGGATCTGACACTGGGGAAGGTTCACTTATGCCAGCAATATTTTCCGCAAATACTCTAAACTCATAGGTATTGCCCTCAAAAAGTCCAGATGCTCTGTATCTGGTATCTAAGACAGGAGTTTTGTTGAGACGAATCCATTTACCTGTCATTTCTCTACGTTCGATAATGTAACCAATGATTGGACTGCCACCATCAGATAAAGGGGCTTCCCAGTGAATAGTCACAGCAGTTTCGGTGATATCTTCAGCAACTGGTTGGCCTGGTGCACTAGGTGGATCAAACATACGCTTGGCAATAGTAGGTGAACTTTCAAGGGCAGCGCCTATACCAACTTTGTTCTCTGCACGAATACGTATTACATATTCACGGCCTTTTTGCAAATAGGAAACCTTAGCCTTTGTATTAATGCTTCCAGAGCTTACTACTGCCCATGGCTCCCATGGCTTCTTAGTGTCCTTCTTCTCAACAATATAATTCATCAAAGGAGTTCCACCATCATCCTTGGGAGGACGCCAGTTGATGACCATGAAATCAGGAGTAACCTCAAGCATGTTAACTGGGCCAGTAGGTGCACCTGGGACATCAATAACTGTAACATGCAAAGCAACTGTCTTGCTTCCAGCAGGGTTGGAAACTGTGAGAAGATACTCTCCAGTGTCTTGTCGTTTACAGTCCTTAATGGTGATAGTAGTTGAATAGTGATCAGTTTCAATCAACACATTGCCTTCACTTGTGATTTCCTTGCCATCTGTAACCCATTTAGGATTTGGAACAGGAATGCCTTTCATAATTGCAGGAAGCTTGATTGTGCTTCCAGCTTTCACAACAATTCCTTCAATTAGCTTCACATCAACTTCTATTGTTGGTGCCACTAAACGGAAAAAAAAATGAAAACATTAAGGGAGATAGTTTCTCAAACCTGAAATACTGTATTTTCCAGAGTGATAACAAAAACATAACTTACCAAGTTTTTCCTGGCACAGAATAGGTACTGTTGTATCAGGACGACTCAGACCAATAGCATTCTCTGCTTTCACACGGAATCTATAGGTCTTTCCCTCTTCAAGACCAGTCACATGACATTCAGTCTTTTTGACAGTTTTAAAAGTAATCCAGTCTTTTTCCTCTTCTTCTTGGTATTCTACTAGGTATCCAGTAATATCACTACCTCCTGTGCGATCTGGAAAATTCCACTGAAGCCAGACTTCAGTTTTATCCGCATCCACATGATGCAAGTTCTTGGGTGGACCAGGTGGATCTTAAATATGGAAAGGAAAATATTGGTCTTTATGGAAATGGATAAAAATAGATATTGTATACTTAAAAACCTAATAAAAATTACACGAGTACTCACAGAGGGGATCAATAGCCTTTATGGGTTTGGTAGTTGAAATGTATTCACTTCTGCCAAACTGATTTTCAGCAGCAACACGGAACATATATTGGTTTCCTTCCATTAAGTACAAAGCCTTTAAGCTGGGCTTCTTGCACGAAGAAGAAACAGGTACCCAATTATCTGAAGCAACATCTCTTTTTTCTATCACATAGTTGGCAATAACAGCACCTCCATCATCCTCTGGCGCATTCCAAGAAAGGTAGGCTGATTCTCTTGTGATCTCAGAAATGGACAGATTCCGAGGTGGACTAGGCTTGTCTGTGTTTCAAAAAGAACAATTGAATCTAATTAGAAGTTCATTCATAAGTTTATTATGAATGTCAAGGACATTTGGCAACACTTTTAATGAATTTATAAGAATCCATAAACACATTCATAACACATTATAATGCATTCATAACACATGGCTATATATATTTATTAAAAGTCATAAAACAGCATAGACATGTTGATTACACATTATGAATGCTTTATGAAGCACTCATCTATAATCCACTATTGATATCTTCATAATGCAGTACAGAACACCTTTAATTCTTATACCGACCATTATAATGCAATATGAAGGCTTAGTGACGCCCGATTCCCCAATCTTTCCCCAATCGAACATGTGTAGAATCAGGTCAGACTTCAACTCAGACCCAGTGCCAATCTTCAGGATCTCGAAGGTCAGTCACAACAGCCGTGGACAGACTTGCCACACAAGAGGACACAACGGCAGTACGACTCCCTTTGGCATCATTTCACCATGTGCAGATTCATTTAATTTCCACCACTCTGTCTGATTGTTTAACTTCTTTGTCAGTGAGTGTATATATTGCATTATAGACGGGAGCTTCATTGCAGTTTGCATATTATAAACAATACTATGCCTTAAGTGGTCAATAGAAGATACTATGATGCTTTATGAATATTATTATACAAACCAATATACAGCCGTGGAAAAAGTAAGAGACCATAGGACGATGTTTTCTCTCATTTCTAAATTCATCAGTGTGCATCTGTGAATAATGTTTTTTTTTAAATTTTTTTTGCAAACTGCAGGCTGGTTCTTCTCTCTTTCTCGTTAATGAAGGACTTCCTCCTTCCTTTATGGGTCTTCAGTTCTGCTTCCAGGAGCCTGATACTCAGGTCTCTTAATTTTTTCTAGGGCTGTATAATGCATTAGAGATGACAGCTTCAAGTGAAGTGTTACTGGAAATTCTTACCTAAAACAAGAACTGTGCATGTAGCTGCTTTAGAACCCGCAGGATTTTCCACAGAAATTGTGTAATCACCACAATCAGAGCGAAGACAGTTATGGATCTGTAGTTTACTTCCTATACCAGTAACCTCCACATCAGCTCTAGGTGGAACCTCTGCATTATTCTTCTTCCATGTGACTTTGGGGAATGGCACACCCTTAATTCCTGCACTGAGAATGATATCAGTCCCTACCATGGCCAGATGCTCACGAGCCATGTTCGCATCAAGTAGAAGCTCTGGGGGCTCTGTTGAAAGAAAAAAAAATGATTATATAAAAGCTGAAAAAGGTATGGTAAAATATGTGAAGAAAATATTTATTTTTCTATTGCTTAATGTAAAATCCCAATTACCAAGTCTGTCGTGTACTTTCACAGGATCCTTAACATATGCAGGATCAGATTTACCAGCAGCGTTTACTGCCATAATCCTGAACCTGTACGTTTCTCCATCTTCAAGGTTCTGTACCGTAAACTTGGTTTCTGGGCATAATTCAGGAGTCTCATTTGCCTTTTTCCATTCTTCCTGACCAATCTTCTGATATTCTACTAGATAACCAAGAATTTTTCCTTTTCCGTCATGACGAGGCGGCTGCCAGGTTAAACTTACAGTTTCTTTAGTCTTATCCACAGCTTCTGGGAGCACAGGTGGGCTTGGTGGTACTGGGAATAATAAAAAAATATATGTGTGTATGTATACAAATATTGTACTTCCAAATAAATTTAAAGATTGAAAGATTATATGAAAGGGCACAATTGAGACTTACCTATTGGATCTTTAGCTACAACAGGATTTGATGGTGGACTAGGATCTCCAACACCTATTTCATTTTCTGCCATGACACGGAATTCATATTCACAGCCTTCAGTAAGATCTTGAACTCTGAACTGTGTGTCTGGGTATATGGCTTCTTTTGTAGCACGTGACCATCTCTTTGATGTTGTCTCCTTTTTCTCTAAAATGTAGTTAGTAATTGGTTTTCCACCATCACGAGGTCTACTCCAGTTAACAACAGCTGTATCTTTGTACACCTCTTTAACAACAGGTTGCTCAGGTGCCTCAGGCACTCCTGTGAAAATAAATTTATAAGCCACCATAAAACAATATGTTTTAAGGACATCTGTACACATAGGTTTGCAAAATACCTGTGCCTTTCAAATTCATTAAATGATTCTTACTAAAGAGATCTTTGGCTCGCATCTCTTCAGATTCCAGTGGATCGCTGATTCCATACATATTCTCAGCGAAGATTCTCATGATATACTCCCTTCCTTCAGTTAACTTGGGTACTTTGCATGTTGTCTTTGAGGAGGCAGATGTCACAGTTACCCAAAGATCCCTCTTTGTGTCTCTCTTCTCAATAATATAGTTAGAAATCTCTGAACCACCATCATCAAGAGGGGGCTTCCAGGAAATAACCATGAAATCTCTGTGAACTTCTTTGAACAATACTGGTCCCTGTGGTGGTAGTGGACGATCTAAAAATTAAAATCATTAAGAGTTAAATAAATAATAGAGAGAAACTGTAACATTATATTTTGAATAGAGACATGATTACAAAGGAGACTAGAAAATCATAATATCATGACCAGGAAAGGGGAATACGCACCAACAACAGTTACATTGCAAATGCCCTTGCGTGAACCTGTACAATTCTCTACAAGAACACAATATCTGCCACTATGTTCACGCTTAGCCTTCATTATGCCTAAGCACATTGTGGTTAGAGTGCTCTTCAGTTTGATATGGTTATCGGCCTGTAATTCTTTATCATCCTTGAACCATGTAATAGATGGTGCTGGCTTTCCAGTGTAGCGACCTTGTAGTGCAAAAGATTCACCAACACGTATAATGAGTTTGTCACGGAAATCAAGCTCAATTGTCGGTGGTTCTGAAAATAAAAGTAAACAGGTTACAGAAAACCAAAAACCATTTTTAAGGTTAACTCATATGTGGTACCTCATAAGAATTTGATATTTCCCTTACCTAGCTCATCCTTGCAAGTAATTGGTTTGGTGTTAAAGGAAGGTTTTCCTTGACCGATTACATTTACTGCACTTATGCGGAATTCATAGGTGTCACCCGCCTTAAGACCATCATAGGTGAATTTCCTCCCAAGCAGCTTCTCTTTTGTGAGTCGGACAAACTTTTCTTTGCCAATTGGTCGGGCTTCTATTACATACATGGTAATTTCAGACCCCCCATCATTCTTAGGTGGTTTCCAAGTCAAAGTAATAGAGTCCTTTGTGACTGCTGTCACTTCCAGATCTTCAGGCCGGTCTGGTACACCTAGTTTTTAAGAGTAGTTACAATCAGATCAAAAGTCTAATGTATAAACTTGAGCAGCAGCGTAACCATACACTAGCCTCATTTACACAAAAGAAAAGTTAAGTTACATGTAAGTATGAATTAGTGCATGATAAAATATTGTATAGAAAAGTACTCACTAAAACGGTCCTTGATGGTTATTTCTGAAGTGGTTTCAGTAAATGGACCTATTCCAATCATATTTTCAGCTGCAATTCTGAAGAAATAAGCCTTTCCATCAACAAGACCACGAACGACAGCAGCATGTCTAGTGATAGTGCAAGTCACTGGGGTCCAAGCCTTATGTTCAGCTTCACGTTTTTGAATTATGAAATTAGTAACAGCTGAACCACCATCATCTTCAGGATAGAACCAGTTTAACTTGCACGAGTCACTAGTGAGAATCTCTGCAGTGATTGGCAAGCCAACTGGACCAGGAATATCTAAGGCATAGATACAAAGGAAGGTTTAGGACACCTAATTTTTCAAAATGGATTAATATAGCACTTAACCAATGGGTAGCATCGTGACAAAATAGGTATTTTTGTTACCTAATACCTCCAGAGCTGGCAATTTGAAGTTTGCCCTCTTTGTGTGTGTGCGTGTGTGTAATTGTCCCCATGATGTGGCCCCATGGATTCCTTCCCCTAGTCCAAAGATGTGCAGGGTAACAGGCATCTATAAATAGTGCAAAATGTTTCCTCGTCTACACCCTACGCTAAACTGGCATCCTGTTCTGTGCCCTGTGCTGTATGGGAGAATATCCCACCCCCTGAATTTGTACTGAATAATAATTAACAGAATACGTACCCAACACATCCACCACAATGCTCTTCTTTTTTTCACCTCCATCATTCTTAGCACTGAGTGTATAAATGCCTTTGTGTTTTCGTGTGCATTTCTTGATTACTAAAGACGAACTGATTGCAGTTGTCTCAATCGTAGCTTCCTCTGGTAATGCACCGTCATCCCTATTCCATGTAATCTGCGGTGCTGGCTTTCCAGAAACAAAGGCCAGGATACGAATCACACCACCAGCATGAACAACTAGCCTCTCTTTCATTGTGGCATCCAGGTTCACCTCAGGAGCAACTGAGAAATCAAGAGATAATATTTTTAAAAGACCCCCCAGGTGCAGACATAATCATTAACACATCATTCAACAACTTACTTATTCTGTCTTTCAGTTCAATTACTTCTGGCACTTCACCCGGTTGACTAACACCTGCAGCATTTATGGCTCTTACTCTAAATCTGTAATGTCCCAGTTCTTTTAGTCCATCAACCACAAGTCGGGTTCCTCTTACTTCCTTATCTTTAGCCTAGAAAGTATGATAGATAGATATATAGACAGATAGTATATGTATATACTCACATATATGTACTTAACATACAAAGTTAACAAGAGAATGATCATTTTAAACATACTTTGCACCATTCTTCTTGACCTTCCTCCTTGTACTCAACAATGTAGCCAATAATCTTTGAGCCACCATCTTTTAATGGTGGAACCCACTCCAGATCAACAGTAGATTTTGTCCAGTCAGTAACTTTGGGTATAGGAGGATCTGGCGGAGCTGACAAAACACATGCAAATAGTCGTATATTTTATTAATAATGCCAGAATTTCAACATTAATTTCAGAAAAATTATTTCTCATAAAAAGCATATACCATATACCTGCTGGGTCTGTGGCAGTAATAGGATCTGATGGCAAGCTTGGAGGGCCACATCCTACTGCATTAATGGCAGTGACACGGAACTGGTACTGAGACCCTTCAATGAGACCACTTACATTATGTGATATACCAAAGGGCATTACTTTGATTGGGTCACGGGTTACTCTGTTCCAGCGTTTGGATGTTGTCTCTTTTCGTTCTAGCCAATAACCAATCACTGGTGTTCCCCCATCATTTTCCGGCTCTTCCCAGTTAATTGTCATGGAGTTATGGGTTACACTTGAAATGGTTGGTTTTTCACATTGACCAGGAACAGCTTTAGAGAGAAAATATATATAAACCACATTGCTCAGAAAAAAGTGAAAATGACATACATATAATATACTTTAATATACTCACTGCAAAGATTCCTGGCTTTCTCTGGTTCACTGTCAAGAGGATCACCAATACCATATTTGTTTTGAGCCATGATACGGAACACGTATTCATGGCCTTCGATCAAATTCTCCACTGTGTAAACCCGCTCTTTGGGTTCATTGGTTACATGTATCCATGTCTTCCTGTTAGCCACACGTTTCTCTATGACATAATTAGTAATTTTTGACCCTCCGTCATCTTTCGGAGGAAGCCAAGACAGTGTAATATTCCCTGAGGAGACCTCTTCAAACTTGATGGGTGGACAAGGTGGTCCTGGGCATCCTGAATGAGTAGATCAAGTAAACATTATCCAAGGTCTTACATATGGTTTTACATATGAACACGAGGAGTAAAAAGAAACAAACAAAAACAAATTACCTAATACATTGAGCCTTATTTCCTTTGAGGCTTTACCCAGACTGTTGCTAGCTGTGATTGTGTAAATACCAGTGTCTGCTCTTTTTCCTTGCTTAATCAGAAGTGTGCAGGTGTTATCAGTCACAAGCTTATTGATGTGTTCATCATACTCTACATCAGTCTTCTCATCCTTTTTGTAGGGTGGTGCCTTTTGCCATGTTAGGGTAGGGAATGGGCAACCCTTGATTTTAGCAAAAATGTTGATGTCAGTTCCTTGTTCAACTTCCATGAATGTGTCAAGTTCAATACTAGGTGCACCTTAAAGAAAACATTCAATATAAATTACACAATAGTTACTGTAAGTTAAAATGCTTTCTTGTTTAATATATTAGAAATAGTCCTCTCCTTGACATACATTTCTGGTCTTTAACAGTGACTGGCCCAGCAGTTGAGGACGGCCTGCTTGCTCCAGCCTCATTCACAGCTTTGACACGAAATTCATATTCTCCACCTTCATCAAGATCCTCAATCTTAAAAGTGGTCTTTTCAATATCACGTCGATTGCATTGCCTCCAGGACTCCTTTTGTGTTATACTGGTGTCCCAACAAAGACACTCAACAATGTAATGTGTCACAGGAGCTCCACCATCATTGATGGGTGGCTTCCATGTAAGGGTCACAGTGTCCTTGGTAACATGATTAATTTTGACCTTTATGGGAGGATCTGGAGGGTCTGAAGAAGAATGACAAAGTGATATTAAAATTCATTCCAGCTTAAAATGTTGCTAGTTATAATTATTTAGTTTTTCTTCAGCTGTGTTTATTAACTTACGTATGGGATCCCTGGCCTTTGTCCGCTGAATAGTTTCAGTGTGTGGTCCCAAGCCAAGGCTATTTTGTGCCCTGACACGAAATAGGTACTCTTGTCCCTCAATAAGGTCACACACAACAAATGACTGGCTGCCACATGTAGGATTAACCTTTGTCCAAGCCTTTCCTTCAACAGTTTTCTTCTCAATATAGTAACTCTTGATTCTCTCGCCCCCCTCATTATCAGGAGGCTTCCATGAAAGTCTACAGCTGCCTCTTGTGATATCAGAAACTTTGAGATCCTTTGGAGGTCCTGGCAAATCTAAAAAATAAATGTGTATATACATATATATATGCACAACTTATGCATATTATTAATATGATTGCTATTCTTATTACTACAACAATAACTACTACTACTACTTCTGGCACTTAATTTCTTTTTTGTTTTGTACTGCTTACCAAGTACATTGACTCTGACTTTGACACTCTTCTGTCCAGCTTTATTTTCAGCTGATATGATATAAGTTCCAGAATGGCATAATGTACTGTCAGGAATTGTGACGGTCGATGTAGTGTCAGTTGATCGAATCTAAAAAAAAATAAATATCCAAATTGCATTAGAAATACTGATTAGTGTTTTTGAAAGTTAAATTCAAATCATGATGGCCCAATACCTGTGACTCTACTGGAAGAAAATGAAGACCTTCCTTCTTTTCAGATATTGCTTTGCCATCATACTGCCATGTAACATTTGGAGTAGGACATCCTGAGATAATTGCAGGGATTTTTATTGTGGAACCAGCCCGACAGGAGAGTAACTCCTTGGCATTGATATCCAAAGTGACTCGTGGTTCCTCTGTGAAATTCAGGTGAAATTCAAATATCAGTTCAATTACTTTACATATATACATTTTATTGAAAAGTATAAACATATTATGAGAATTACCCAAAATCTCTTTAACAAGAATGTGAGACGTTCCTGGGCTTGGTTCAGACTCTCCTCCAGCATTGACTGCAATAATTCTAAATTTGTATTTTTTCATTTTTTGGAGATCAGGTACAGTAAATTTATTATCAGGATGTGGTTTGTCTGATTCATTGACTCTTATCCATTGTAATGAATCTTCATCTTGAACTTCAATAATGTAGCCTTTGATGGGGCTTCCACCATCCTTATCTGGTGGATTCCAAGTAAGTGTGACACTATCATTGGTTTTATGTGCAACTTCTGGGCTTGATGGCATTCCAGGAGGATCTGGAAAATAAAAATAATAAGGTACTTTTAGAACACACGCTTAAAAAAATGTAAATGTATAATCTTTTAAAAAATGTGTATCCATCTATCCATCTTCCACAGATTCATTTCAATTCATCTCATTTCAATTCATCGCATGGGGTATACCCTGGAGAGGTTGCCAGTTAAATAAAAACACACGATATAGGGAATGAAACAGGAAAATGTACATACTCTTGGGGTCAGTTGCAAACGCACTCTCAGTTGGTTCACTTGGTGGTCCAACACCAGCAGCATTGCATGCCATCACACGGAACTGGTATTCAGTACCCTCATTCAGGTGGTGTACATTAAATTCTAAGCCTTTTATTTCTGGTTTTGTGATTGGGGCCCGATTCACACGATTCCAGTAAACAGCTCCTTTTTCTCTCTTCTCGAGCCAGTAACCCGTGATTGTGGATCCGCCATTATCCTTAGGTGGTTCCCATGTTACCAACATGGAAGTCCTAGTGCATCCAGTGATCTTTGGGTTTTGTGGTGGACCAGGGAGGCCATACAGATCCTTGACCATGACTTTCTCTGATTCACATCCATCACTAACTCCATATTTATTCTCAGCTTTTATCCTGAACTGGTAAGTCCTATCGGTTTGAAGTTTTGATACCTTGAAAAGGAAGATCTTTATTATATTTCTAATTCATAATAATTCTGCATAATTCTGAAAAAAATATTAATATTATGCTTACCCTATAACGCCTTTCAATTACACTATCAGTTATCTCCTCCCAATCTGATTTCTTCTTGCTGGCATCCCTTTTTTCAATAATATAATTTGTGAGTTCACTACCTCCATTATCTTCTGGAGCATCCCAAGTAAGATAACATCCTTGATTTGTGATGTCAGAGACTACAATGTTTTGTGGCGGCATTGGACGGTCTAAAATGTACACATGGGATATTTAAAAAAATAATAATAATCTCTTTCATAAATTCAATATATAAACAGACAAATTAAAGACGTAACACTTACCAAGTATCTCTACCTTGATGTTCTGATATGCAGATCCAAGGTGATTTGAAGCAGCCAGTGTGTAAAGGCCACTATCTTTCCGATCAGTTTCAGGAATGCTAAGTGTTGTATGTGCTTTTGAATAACTCAGCACCTCAGTATTAATCAAAAAGTTTTCTGTTTGGTCTTCAATAATATTTCCATCCCTTGACCATTCACTCTTGGGCATTGGGATTCCAATCACTTCTGCAGGAATTTCAATGGCTTCTCCTTTCTTTACAGTGATTGTACCACTCTTGAAGTACTTCAACAGTGTCACGGTTGGCATAACTGCAATAAAAAAAAAGGTGTGAGTAATTTTCAGATAGGAAAAAAGGTGTGTATCCAATTGACATCAATTTGTATACTGTAATAAAAAATACCTTCATCGTCTTGAATAACAGCACTTAATGTAAGTGAAGGCTCTCCATCTCCAATATCATTTACTGCTTTGACACGGAAGTCATACATATGACGTTCAGAGAGGTTGTCCACTGTTAAAAATAGATCCTTACATATCTGACGATTGGCAATCTCAAACTCAGTTCCATCTTTTCTCTTCTTTTCTACATAATATCCCCGAATTGGACTGCCACCATCACTTTGAGGGGGTTTCCAAGACAGAGTTATTGATGATTTGGTTCTTTCCGTAAAACGAAATCTCTCTGGTGCAGTTGGGGTACCTTGAATTTTGAATGAACACATTTTATGCATTTTCACAATTAAATTGTTTCTTCAACTTATCATTATACAGTATGTCAAATCGCACTTACCTTTGGGATCTGTTGCAAGAATAGGGCCCAGATCAACTGGTTCACCACAACCAAACTTGTTTTTCGCTACAACACGGAACATATATTCTCCTCCATCAAACGGCCCTCTAATTTCACATTTACACATAGGTGTCTCAATTGGCTGTCTCCATGTGTGCATCTTTGCATCTCTTCTTTCAACAATGTAGCTCGTGATATCACTTCCACCATTATCAGCAGGTTCTGACCAGCTTAGTGCTATCACCTTTTTTGTGACTACATTGGTCTTCAAGTCAATGACAGGGCCAGGAACATCTATGAAATATAAAAGGAACAAATCTTTTACAGGAGCAATACAACATGCAAAATTATAATGAAAAAAAAATGAGGTAATTGATGGAAATGAATTCTTTTTTTCTACTTACCCAAGACTTCAACTCTAGTAAATGCAGATTTGGTTCCACTGCTGTTTGAGCCAGTAATCTGGTACATGCCATGGTCAGACCTCAAAGCATTCTTAATACTTAAAGTGCTGCTTTTTCCAATAGTCTCGATCATGACATGTTCTTTGATAGGATCACTTTCATCCTTTGTCCACTTCACTTCTGGCTGAGGTCTACCACTTACATGGGCAGGTAACTTCAGCGTCTCCCCAGCTCGAATAGTAACACCATTTTTCACAGATATGTCAAGTTCCACCAATGGAGTCTCTGTCACAGCGAGAACCAAAGCGCATTAACCACCTGCAATTTTTATTTCCTTAATTGCAATTTTTGTACTCTAAAAAGTTTGATTACCTTGTGGTTCTTTCACCATAACAGGCTGAGTCATGCCAGGCGCTCCTTCACCTGCATGATTCACAGCAAACACGCGGACAATATAATCAGCTCCCTCTGTCAGTCCAGAAATGGTAAACTTGCAGTCTTTGCATAGTCTCTCAGTGCAACGTGACCACTTTTTTTCTCCTGCAAGAACATTCTCAACATGATACCCAAGAATGTCTCCACCACCGTTGTACAAAGGGGGCTTCCAAGTCAGTTCAATGGAAGATGATGTAGTATCAACAATCCTTGGAACTGGTGGGCCAGGTGGCACTAAGAAAATTGAGAATATTTTTTTCATTTTTATAAATATATTATGTAAAGTGATTTGATTCACATTCTATTAAAATTAATTTAAATCGTAATAAAACTTACAGATAGGATCTTGTGCGACTTTAGGTTCAGATGGCACACTGAAATTTCCAGGTCCAGCTAAGTTTTCAGCACAAACTCTAAAGATGTAGGTCATGCCATCCAGTAGACCAGTGACCCTGACTTTCAATGAATTAAGCAGGCTGTGATTTACTCTGGTCCAATATTTGCTATTGATTTCCCGCTTCTCAATCCAGTACCCCAAAACAGGGCTGCCGTTGTCTTTCGGCTCATTCCAGCTCACAAGCATGCTGTTTTCAGTAACTTCTCCCACTCGTGGCATATTGGGTGCATCAGGGGGATCTGAAAACCATAGCTCATTTTTAATGATAAAAAAATAAAACTATCTAAAACAAATGTTATTAGACACATCTGAAAGATCTTACCAAATTGATTCTTAGCTATAACTGGTGATGAGTAGCATGCAAGTCCAGGACCAAACTTGTTTTCTGCTGAAATCCGGAAGATGTACTCCTTGCCTTCGATCAATTTTGTTACAGGATATTTACATCCTTTGCAAGTTGAAGTCACGGTAATCCATCCGCCGTCATCTTTGGTGTTGTCTTTTTTCTCCAAAATGTAGTTCAGAACTTCACTACCACCATCATCTTTAGGTGGGTCCCATTTACAAATGAGAGAAGTGTTCCTGATTTCTTCAAAAGTAAAGTTAACTGGAGGTCCTGGTACATCTAAAGAACATAAATTATAGGGATAAAACGTAGCAACCAAATGTGCAGACAAAATTAAAGAAGTTATAATAATTTGAAGTAAATAAAAGTTAATTAAATCGCTCTTACCAAGGACATTGACGTCACATGATGCTGTTGCGCTACCATGCACATTTTCGACCTTAGCCATGTACACTCCATGGTCACTTCTAACAGAGTCACGGATCATCACAATGGCCACACCCTTTTTGCTGGGATCAAAAGAAACCCGTTCATTAAGGGGTGGATGGTATGGCTCCTCGGGCTCAGAATAAGCAGCTTTACTCTTCTTCTTCATAGTCGGTTTCACTGGTTTCTTTATTGTCTCTAGCTTAATGACTTCATCATTTCTGAACCAAGTCACAGTTGGGTATGGAGATCCAGAGATATAGGCATCTATAGTAATCTCTTCACCTTTTTTGAAGCTGAGGCTTCCAATGAGAGAAACCTTCGGGAGTTCTAAAGGGAAAGAATGAATATACTATAAAAATGTTATCTATGATTTGGCCCTTGTCAAAGTCACTCAGATTTTTTTGCCTCCCCTTTTCTTCTGTATTCATATTGAAGTACCATGCATTAGCTTACCGTCTAGTATATCCCAGAGCTTGACACGCACTGTTTTTATGACCAAGTATCATACACAATGCATATTACATGGAGGTGGTTATAATGGTTTGGTTCTTCGATGTGTGTGTGTGTGTGTGTGTGTGTGTGTGTGTGTGTGTGTGTTTGTGCGTGTGTTATGCTTAAACCTTTATTCTAACATTGTGAGGACCGTGTTTCATGCAATCAAAAAATGAAAAATGCCCCACACACACACACACACACACAGCTAAAATCCAAAGAATTATTATGATTTCTGGTTTTGCATACCAACAGGGTCTGCGGCTTTCACTAGCGGTGTGGTAGAAGAAGGATCACTAATTCCAAAAGCATTCTCAGCACGAACACGAAACTGGTATTCTTCTCCCTCTTTCAAGCCTTCCAAAGTGTATGAAAACCCAGGCACCAGGATCTCATTGCATCTTTCAAATCGAGTACCATCTTTTGTGACTTTCTCCAGAATATAACCTTTAATGGGGCTACCACCATCAGATATTGGTGGTTTCCAAGTGAGGGTTACAGAATGGGCAGTAACATTATTGGCTTCAACTTTGGTAGGTGGATCTGGACGGTCTAAAAATGCAGAAGATAAAAGTTAATTTGCACTTAAAATATTTTTTTTGTAATCTATAAAAAACAGTAAAAGAAAACTGTAGCATGTGGTATGTCCTAGTCACCATTAATGCTTACCTTTCTGATCCTCAATAATTACAGGATTGCGGCTCTCGATATACTCCCCACTGCCAACCTTGTTTACAGCCCGGACACGGAAGTAGTATTCTGCATTAACAAGCAAATCTTTAACAGTGCAGCTCAGATTTTCATCTGACATGACAGGCCTGTATGTTTTCTTAGAAGCTTCCCTCCGTTCAAGAACATAGTGAAGAACAGGACTGCCACCATCATCCTCCGGAGGTTCCCATGTGACTTTGCAGGAACTATTAGTAACGTCACTAGCAACAATATCTTTACAAGGCCCAGGAATACCTATAAATTACAAAGAAGCCATTAATAAAAATTGTAATAGCACAACTTAATGACGTTTTATTTTTAAAGCAGTAGCACTGCTTGCTATGAAAAGATCAATAGAAAACATATGCAATCATACTGTTAATCATACCAATGACTTTAACGTTTAATGATCCACTTATCGTTCCGAGCTTGTTTTCCAGAGTGATAGCGTAGACTCCAGCATCAGCACGGACACATTTGGAAATATCCAAGCAAGCAGCAGACCGTTCACAGTGTAGGGCAACTCTGCCATCAGCTTTGAGGTCTGTGCCATCTTTTTTCCAGGATACCGTGGGTAACGGTACAGCACTGTATGGAACTGGCAGTTGTAATTTATCCCCTTCTATTGCAACAATGTCTTCAGTGATTAAATCTAGGGTAGGAGCACCTTCAATAACAAGAACATTTTTTTTTGTAAATTAAGAATATTTAATATCTAACATATATCTATTTAATACATTTTTCTATCTGTTTGCCTTTATTTACTCACTTACTTGCTTCCATACTTTCTTAATTAAGAGTATTTAACAGTATCGTAACAGTAAAGTATCTACGCTTAAAAATTCATAAAGATGCTTACAGTCAGGATCCTTGGCATAGATGCTCTCAGAGACGTCAGAGGGGTCACTGATTCCAATAGCATTTATCGCACGGACTCTCATCACATATTGTTTCTCTGGTATTATTCCTTCGACGGCTGTGAATTTTAGCTCTTTCACTGGCCGTGAACTGACTCTCATCCACTTCTCAGTGCCTGCTTCACACAGCTCTATGTGATAGCCAAGGATGGTGCTGCCACCGTTTTTTTCTGGTGGCTTCCAGCTTATGGATATATGGTGTCTGCTAGCATCAGTAATATTCAAGTCCAGTGGGGGCGATGGTGGACCTGTGGAATATTATCATAGCATATTAAATATTATGTGTCAACTCGTGCCCTTTAATACTATGCTATACAGAGAAGATTTTAAATACAGCATACTTATCGGGTCTTCAATTCTAAGTACATCTGTAGGTTCACTTGGTGGCCCAACACCGGCTTCATTCTCAGCCCGAACCTGGAACTGCACTTCGCTTCCTTCATCAACATCTGTCACCTGGTACGCGCAGTCTGGCCCTTGAGTCTTTCCAGCCTTTACCCATCGAGTTCCGAGTTTTTCTTTTTTCTCAATGACATATCTACCCAAATGAAAGGAACACAAAATCTAAAAACATTTCCTTAAAAAAGCAAACAGGCTGGGTATTTGTGTAAAAAAACATTCCTAACATACTTCGTAATGGGTCGACCGCCATCATTCTTTGGAGATTCCCACTTCAGGTCAACGTGTCTTTTAGTTACATCCAGCACAATTAATGCATAAGGTGGCCCAGGGGTAGCTAAATGTAAAATGAAAAATGAATCCTTGATGTATAGTGTCGATTAATGACAACTTACTGAAACAATATACTGACAAAATACATTTTAACAAGACAAACTCACTGAAAGTATCCTTGGCAAGAACAGAGTCTTCCAGTTCACAGTATTCACTCTGCCCAATCGCATTCTCAGCTGCTACACGGAACACATAAAGAGACCCTTCATTTAGCGGTGTAACGGTATGCTTGGTCTCCTTCACAGTGGTATCTACCGTCTGCCAGGCCTTTCGCCTCACATCTCGCTTCTCAACAATATAATTTGTAATGGGAGATCCACCATCCTTCTCTGGAACCGTCCACTTCAACTCAGCATCTGTCTTAGTGATATTAACTACCTGAAGCCAGCGAGGAGGAGAAGGTGGATCTGTCGAACAAAGATACATTCGTTACTATTTTTTATACTTTAGAAAATTTTAATCGACGTGCTTGTTGAAAAACTGGTAGGTCACTTACAAAGTCTCTCCTTGCAGGTCACGGTGTCGCTGGGTTCACTCGGTTCACTCTCCCCTGCAGAGTTCACAGCTCTAACTCTAAATGAATACTCTTCCTTCTCCATCAGACCCTTCAAAAAGTGCTCAGTCATGGGGACATCTTCAGCCACACGCACCCAGTCTTCAGTTCCACTTTTAAGTAACTCAATTACATAGGAATCTATCTTGGCCCCGCCATCGTGCTCAGGTTTGGTCCACTGAAGTAGAGCTGAAGTCTTGGCCACATCCTTGATAACAGGTTTACCAGGAGCCCATGGAACATCTAGAACAATAAAGGACACAATTTGAAATTGGAATACATCTTGGTTTTTAACTGCTGTGCTCGCCAGCTCAAATTTTTCCTTTTATTCTTTTATTTAAATTTGTTTTTAAATATTTTGTACATTGCAGTGATCACACAGTCAAAACAAGAGAACATTACTGGGCTGAAATGAAATAGATAAAGTAGATAAAGGAAACAGCTAAAATGAGAGTACAACTTCAGTAGAAATTACTGCAGTCTTCTGCAATTTGTTGAAGCAATCAAAATGACTAAAACAAAATTAAACTAATTTTTCAATTTTACAAACAAGTTTTATTCACAAGAGTACCAAGGCAACTTAATAGTCTAAACATTTCTAAGTTAGTGTCACGCCCAGCTCGTCCGATGCTTGTGCGTGCCACGCCCCCTCTTTAACCGTGTGTGCTGCCCCGATTGTGACCAGCTGTTTCCCATCAGTTTGATATGGTCTGTGTATTTAACACACAGTCCGTATCCCCAGATCCGTCATTAATGTTAGTTTGTCGCTGCCCTGTGGTTTCCTGGTTTACCCATAATAAACCCCGTTTGCCCGTATTTATGGCTCCACTCGCCTGTTTGCCTGCTCGCATTCAAACGCGACATGACACTTACCAATTGGATTCTTGACCAGAATCTGGTCGGTCTCTTTGCTCGGTTTTCCGAGTCCTGCAAGATTTTCAGCTAAGACCCGAAAAATATATTTCTTCTTTGTGGGTAGTCCTTTAACCCTGAACAATTGTGCAGAAACAATGGTTTTCACATTCATTGCACAGAAAATATATTTATATATATTTATTTATAAATATTTTAGATCCTAACCTGTAAGAGGTATCCTGAATTGGCATCTTGTTGCACTTTATCCACTTGTCATTTTCTGGATCATACCTTTCAATCCAATATCCAGTGATAGGACTGCCACCATCATCATCAGGTTCATACCATGTCAGTGTCAAAGAGTCCTTAGCAATATCAGAGGGGACCAATTTACTTGGGGCACCGGGTGGGTCTGCAATACCAAGATGTATTCAGTTACTAAACAGTAAGAAAACAGGGGCAATACTACAAAAAATACTTTATCTTACTGGCGAGCACAGCAGTTAAAAAATGTATTCTGATCAATTGGAAATCTGAAAA
>JABFDZ020000039.1:8833075-8843167 GCA_019775955.2 Pollimyrus isidori
TGTCACTTTCTTCATAGTTGAACTAGGTTCTTCTGGTGTTTCCTCTTTTGCAACTTTGACAGCCTTTGCTCTCTGAGAACCATCTGGTTCTTTAACCGCTTCATCCTTTTGCAGTCTCTTAGCAGCTAAGGGGTCCTTGTCCTTTTCTTTTCCCTTCTCTTTGACTAACACTGCTTCAGCCTTTTTAGGAGTAATAGGTTCCTTGACTACATCATCCTTTGGTGATTTCTCAAATTTCTTGAAAGTCAAGGGCTCCTCTTCTTTGTCTTTCTCCTTCTCTATTTCAGGTTTAGCAGGTTTCTCAAATGGTTTCAAGGTCACAGTCTCTTTATCTGTATCTGTCTTTGGAAGTCTTGATATTTTCTTCATAGTTAACATAGGTTCTTCTGGTGTTTCCTCTTTTACAACTTTGACAGATTTCTTCAGCTCTAACCCTCCTTTTTCATCAGTGGGAACTTTATTTAAATGTAACTTTGATTCCACAATGCCATCTGTTGTGATAGTTTCCTTAAGCTCCTTAATCTGGACCACTTCAATCAACTCCCTTTCTTCTCTACTGTGGATTTTTACAATAGTTTTGGAAGTTTCTTCAGTTTTAGAAGTTTCTTCTTTAACTTCAAAACTCTTTATAAATGTTATTTCCCTTGGAGATTCAGAATAGGCTATGGCTTTTTCGGCATGACTTGAGGTCTTTAGAATTTCATCAGCTGGAGCTTGGGGGACTTTTCTAAGTGTGACAACTTCTTTTTCCTCTTCCTCACCCTTTGATATCCTGGTTATCTTCTTCAAGGACAGACGTTCCATTTTTTCCTCGTCTACATAAATTTTACCTTTTAATTTAAGAAATGACGGTCATTGAATTTGTGGGTTTGGGATAACAAAGGGTTGACATTTAAACATAAACCACATGACATAACTCACAAAACACCACCTCTCACACATTCTCAGAATGCCATCAGACATTTTACCATCACAAAACATACACCAAGGACAACCACAGACAATAAACAAACCCACTACATAAAGACAGACTTCAAACTCAAAACAGCATTCAATAGTATTATCCAACATTGATACTATAATCATTTATGTTTTGTATAGCTTAGACAAGCAAAGCTTCTGCCATACCTTTTTTAAGTGCTCCTGGTGCTGTAACAGGTCCCTTGGCATCATCTAGGCCAAGAAAAAATTGTCACCATCAAAAAAATAATATATGCTAGTTATTATACTGGGTTTCACCTTTTGGTATCCTGTTTGTGAGGCATACTTGGAAGAATGGGTAATGGTCTGAATTGCTAATTTGGTTATAAATAACAGTGGAAATGCTTGATAGAAAGGCTCGTGCACAGACAGACAGAATAACAGGCAGAATAATAGGCAGGCAGACAGACAAAGATTGACAAAGAAAATGGTTTTAAGAAGTCATTTAATGGAATTGAATAAGAAAAAAACATGGATGTGTTTTGATACAAACATATAAAGCTGAAACACAACAAACAACCACAAAACATAACCATATAGAGATAACAACAAACAATAAAGAAAAGGTATTTAACAGGAATGATTTGCGGAGTTTAATGTACCTTGTACTGGCTTTAGAACTTCAAAGATAGAATGGATTGTGGTTACTTGAGTCTTAAAAATGTTTCAAAGTTTCAAGAAGTAGTAAATGGCTTGGATGCTAACTTAATAAGAGGGAGGAAGAAACCTCAAACAGACATGACACCTCTGACGAGGCTAAATTGTATGCTTATACTTACACACATCAGTCAAGAAAGAATGGAAGAATGCTGTTGCAAATAATTAAAATACCTGGAACTTCCTTTAATTCTTTCTCCAGTTGTTCGATTGTAGCTTTTGGTTTTTCTGGAACCTTTTTCACTTCTTCTGTCACTTCAACAAGATTGTACATTTACTATTCACAAACATCAACCAAGAAGGAATGCTATCTATTTAATTAAAGTATCTGGAACTGCCTTTAATTGTTTCTTGACCTGTGCTGTAGGTTTTTCACTTCTTCTGGCATTTCAAGAACATGATTAATCATTATTACGTATGTTCACTTTAATTTTATTTTCAATATAAGATATAAAATATTTTTTAAATATGAAGAAAAAAGATCAAACATGTGGACCGATCAACAAGATATATGTGAACATTTATATAACAGCAAATGAAGTTTGACGACACAAGTAATCTCAAACATAAAAACAAACAATTACAAAAAATACCTTTGGGTGGAGAAACTTTCTCTGCAAGATGATCAGGGACAGGTTTTAGTGCATCAGGCACAGCTTTCTTCTCAGCTGTTGACACTTAAAATGGAATAAAAGTTATGATTCAATAAGATATTTACACACCATTGTATCAATCGAGGGTAAAGACAAAACACATATCCTTGGTGCAAGATTACGTAAAAAGCATGCAGTAAACTAAGAATCCCTGTTCTTATACTTCATAAAGTATATTAGTTTTAAAATGCGTCTGGTATTATTTCTGTACCTTTTGGAGGACCAACTGATTCAGGGGCTATTTCAGGGACAATCTTCGTTTCTTGTTCTGGCACTTTTGAGAAGAACATTGCAAGATATTTGTCAATGGGCAAGGTAATATCAGAAGTAAACATTTGGTCATTCATACAGAGAACTGACGAAAAGATATCCAGCAATTATGGTCTCACATAAAAGAAATTCAATACTGAATGGCTAAATGATCATTTTCAAAGATCATTTTTCAGAAATACCTCTTAAAGATGAAGGTTCAATCACTGCACTAAGACTTTTCTGGCCTGGTACCATTGCTTCTTGATCAGAAATCAATATTTTATCTTGATGAATTTCATCAGTTTTCTTAATTTTTTGTATACGTTGTTTCTGAAAGATCATTTCACTTGGAAGAATTTCTTCTTTATCAGATATTACTTGTTTGGGGGCCATTTCCAAAGCATGGGGGGGCATTTCTGTTTTGATAACCTTTTTAGTAGCTTCTTTATGAGCTGATACTGTCTTCGATTTTGGTTTCTCTCCTTTCTTAATGGCAGCATGTTTAGCTTCTGGAACCATTTCTTCCACCTTGGGAATTTCTGCCTGTTCTGTCTCAAGAATTTCTTTAGAAGAAACCTTTTCATCTGAGATTGCGTCTTCTTGCAAAGAAAGATCATATTTTCGCAAAGACGTTTTCTTTTCAGGGACATCCACATTTGTTGTAGACTCTTCTCTTAAACCAGGCAAATTGTCTTTTATGCCTTTGCCATGTACGTCTGCTAGGACAAAAGTAGTTTCTGTGGGAAAAATCTTCTCCACATGTAACACCTCTTTGCCCGTTGCAGATATTATTGTTTCAGTCTTCTTAGTAGTTTCTGTCATTTTAAGATATAGCATGTAATTAAGCAGAAGAAAGACCACCATATAGTGATATTCTCTTAAGTCAAAACAACACTACCACATGCACGTAGGTGTAGAATGTAACACTGTGCACAGAAGAATGTAACGCTGAAAAAAGATACAATGATATTACCAGAAAGACGGAAAGATTAATAAGTTTTCAATAATAAGATTTCAATAAGAGAATTATTTCCTCAAATACATTATGTACCTTTTAGAGGAATAACTTCTGTAACTGGAACATCACGAGGAGGCATCTTCTTTTCTGGTTCTCGTCCTTGCAAATACAGTACAGCATTTGATATTAAGAATTAATAACACAAAGAGAGTTATAAAAAACTAAAAAAGATAGATTAGTGGAGAAGAGAAGTAGATTCATGTTCATTCATTCTTCATTCACGATACATGTAAACCATGAAAACACATGTTGGTGACATGGATGGTAAAAGGAAGATTTCAATTATTAATGATATCATATTCCTGTCGGTACACCTTCCCATGGTTTTTGCTCTTGTATGACCACTTTTTTTCTTTTGAAAGCACTGATATTATTTAAACATAGTTTTGCAGGTCTAGTTGTCTAATTCCATTTTATGCCAGACTTCTTCCAGTTAATTTTTTTAGCAGAGAAAAGTTAAACTGTTTGAGTTCATACTGTTTTTTCCAGTTTTGTGAATAGAATTTTGAGTTAGTGTAAAGAGCCAAATATCCGGTGCTTTTGAAGGTTCCTCCTAATAACAATGGACATCTGGTTTTGAAGTGCAGTTCGGCCCTCAAACGACCAATTAATTATAAAATCTTTTTGTAAGCTGTTCTTAAGTGTAATATTCATAGCTTGTAGATGGCAAAAAAATGCAGAGGTGCATAGAGAAAGATACATGTCACATATGCAAAACAGACGATGTGCATTTTAACAAGTATGTAGATGAAGAATATTTTTAACATTGCAAGGATGTTCTTAACACACTCATCTTCTACCTTTTGGAGGGGCAACTTCAAATATAGTTAAAATTTAAGAAACCACAATCTCTTTTGGACTAGTCCCATTCAGATGACAATCCATTAATTTAAAGTTGGATTGGATAAAAAATAACAATATTTGGCACAAAGAATAATCAACAAGGAATAAAAGAGATGATGCATGTTTATAAAAAATGTTAGATTAATATGTATCTTTGAACGACAAGTCATGTAAATGTCACTATACAAAATTGGATGTGTTAATAAAATACATAATGAAATGACTTAGTGAATAATGTATAAGAGCCTTCCTTAATACCTTCCAAAGTTTCATCGGGAGAAAGTGAGGTTTTCCTTTGAAGTGCATTGCTTCTAAAGACAAGGGTGATCATATTTCCCTTTGGAGAAATTCCTCTTTTAATAGTACTTTCTATACCGGCACTTCCTTCAATAGATATCTGTTGCTTAGGCATAGAAATTGCTTCTTTTTCTTCAGATGTTAGTCTATCCTCCTGTTGTATATTGTCCTCCTGTTTAAAACAAGGCACTCTAGTGGTTCCTTGATGGATTCCACCCACTTTATGTGTGACTGCTCTACGCACATCAAGAGTAGTTTCCCACTGACTGTTTTCTTCCTCAGGAGATAATTCTTCTGCTTTGGAATTAATTTCCAATCCCTTAACCAGAATTCCCTCTAAAATAGCAGTGTTTTTAGCATCTTTTTCCAGTAAAGTGTCCTTTTTATGAAGAGTCTCTCTGAAAGTATCTCCTTTAACAAATAACTCTGTCTTCTTCACAATACTTTCTTCAACTTTAGTTGATGTTGTATCTGATTTTTGCAAATTCTCATCTCCTTCAGAACTAAGTTGGATTTCATCAGCTTCTTGAAGTGTGTCTCCTATCCCCATATTAATTTCAGCTTTGGACTGAATGTAGACAAAAGCTTTTTCCATCTCTTCATTAGGTACATCATCGTTTTTAAGTGCAATAATTTTAATCACACCTTTTACAGGTATATCTTGCGTCTTGACTATAGCTTTTTCAGCTTCAGATGTCAGCTTATGTAGCTTTTCTACATCCAAGTCATGCTTAGAAGATGGTTGCATGGTTTCTGTCCATTCAAATCGGTCTTCTCTTCTAATGGTATTTTTTTCATTCTTGGGTAAATTGTCTTCTTGAATGGAATCATTGTGAAATCGGCTAGACAAAATTCTACCACTAAAAGCAAATTCACAATTCCCTGATGAAATTTCTTTTTTTAATTGCGCTGTTTTACATGACTGAGAAAACAGACCCATACTATCAATATCATTTTCTCTGGGGAATACATCAGTTTTTGGTAAGCATATTGTATCTGAACATATATTCTTCAAAGACATTTCATCTCCTGAAATCGAGAAAAACTCTTTATTGGTAAAGTCATCACATGGCAAGTTTGAACTCCGGAAGACCTTTTGAAGGCGTAAGGTTTGTGAAGGGGGAGCTTTCTCAGCTTTTTCCTCCTTTCTTTGATTAGGAGTAGATACCGCTGCCTTTCCTTTCTTGAAAACTGCCACGCAAAAAATAACATATTTCAGAATTAAAAAAGGGTACCACTGTCAGGAAAAAGTCACTTTAGCCACCCACCCCCCCCAAAAAAGAGCATCAGTGTACTACAAACTAATAATAAAACTAACATTTTTAGTCTTTACAAAAAGAATATTTGGACAAAAGAGATATAAGGCACACCCAACAAACAATACTAATGTCAAATGGATGGAAGCAGCTTTCTAGTGTACCTTTTGCAGGAGAAACCATTTTGCTTGACTCAGAATACATTGGGTGTTACGCCCAACAGGCGGGGCCAGGTTGGTGGGAACACATAATCACTGATCTCTCCACTATTTAAGGTGGAGAGAACTTCATAGCAGTGTGAAATATCGTTGCCATGTTTTGGAGCCGTACCAAGCATTTCTTTGTCTTGTGCGTTCCCCGCTTGTCTTGCCTGCCCTGCTCGTCTCGCCCGTCACGTTTACCCTGCCTCCCTCATCTCGCCCGCTTGCCCTGTCTGCCTGCCTTGCCTGATCTTCTGATCTACCCTCCTGGATCCACCTGGCTTGTTGTCACCCCGTCTCGTCACCATCTGTAGGACTGACCTTCCCAGCTATTGGACTCTCGCGGCCCCCCCAACAATTCTTCTGGATTATCTCCTCTGGCTTTGGCGATCTTGCCATTTACAATAAAGTCTTGCTGCACAACATATTGGGGTCCACTCCTGTTCTGTTCGCCAATCGTAACACTGGGAACCAATTCCATTTTTGCTTCAGTTACATTCCGGAATACTGATTGAGATTTGATGATGGAGAAAGAAAAAGATAAGCAATATTTTTCAATACAAGACATCCACTGGCATCGGAATATGAAGAGATTCTGATGGCAAGATATGGTGTTGGTCCAAAAAATAAGCATGATAATATAGCTTAAAAATGCAATGAGATGAGTATTTATGAAGAGATAACATCCATTTTAATGAATAATAATGTGGGATGTTAGGATGAAGTTTCATGTGAAGCACTTTGAATGGAATGTATGTAATACCTGTCAAAGGAACATCTGATGGCTGAAAAAGCCTTTCTTCAATTTTCACACCCTCTTTCTGTTCAGAAGACATTGTCTTGAAGGGCACTCCTAGAATTATTTCTTTCATTTTCTTTACGTCCATTTTACCATCACATGGATTACTAATTTCTTTCTTGATATACATTACTTCTTCCTTAGAAGGAACTACAATTTTCAAAGGCAGACTTTCTTCAGTTTTATAATTCTCCATTTTTCCTTTTCGCACTGTCATCAAGGATTTTACAGACGTGTGAGAATTTGATGTCTCATTCTCTTGAAGAAATGTTTCAGTTTTTTGTGGGGATACCTTCTTCTGATATATATCAATCTCCTGTCTTGAAACTGGGAACATCTTTACATTGACAAATTCTTCACCATTAGTTAGCCGCCTACTCTGAAGAGAAGGACTTCCTTTGGGAGATGCACCTTCCATTAAAGATGGGATTTCTTCCTGTTCTTGAATTATAGCACATTTTTGGGGGTCCCGGGGAATTTCTAGCACTTAAAACACAACATAAATTTCATATTTTACAAATACAAAAAGAACAATGGAAAAACTGGTTTTGTAAAACGTTTTAGGGAACATCACAGCACATTAAGATGGATGACATGGACAAAGCTACACACAAATACAAAAGGTTTGCAGCTAAAACAAACAAAGGGTGGACATGAAAAAATGCTACAAGGATGAAATTTAAGAATTGTAGCTTATTGTAGACTAACCCAGGAAATCATTTGAAGATTTTTCACTGAATGACAATGAACTATATTATAAAAGAGGAAGAAAACTAAACCTGACACCAATAAATTTCCCAGAAGACTTTTTGATGATAATATATAAGCTAATTTAGGTATTTACAGAGAACTCTCAAGAGCAGCAAAAAAGAAGCAAGACATTTTAAAAGGGAAGATGTGTTGTAACACAATATGTTGAATGAGGAATCATATATATATCTTGATGGTGTAATCTTTAGTGTGGTAAATAAAAGTCCTTGCTTTTGTTTAGTTCTTTTCTTCTCAAAAGAAAATATTTTCCTCAGATCTATTTCAGGAGTTTCCATGGTGGGTTCTTCCAATTTACATATGTTTACATATGAAAACTTGCGTCTCCATGGAATTTTTGCTCCATTAGAACCAAAGTTGCCTGCAATTTTTGAATCCTAATTTGTTTTTCCATCTTGGGAACCATCGTCACTTAAAAATACAGTATATATCTGAGCTATAACAAATGGTCATTGCAAGAAAGTCACCCACAAAAATTGCAAATATTAAGGAGGACAAAACACTTGTTTTTGTTGTTTCATGAGACCTTGACATAATAGCTTAACATATAGGACCAGAGTGAGTTTTAAAAACCTCTTGTTTTTAACAAGACATTAATGAAATCGACCTACTTTTGTCAAGACACTTCGATGTATAATGCAAAGGATATAAGTAGAATTGAATAGCGAGTCAATGACTTAGTAAATAACAACAAGAGGCAAAATAAACATGGCTTAATATAGAATGAGAAAGATATGATGTGAAGCAAAAAATATTTAAAATATGTTATCAAGCCTTCATACACCTTTGTTTAAGAGAGTTTTCATATTAGTAAGATTAAGATATTAACTTTTTACCAAACAAGAACAGCTATGTAAGAGACTAATTCTGAATACGAGCTGCAAAATTTCTTGAGTTCATTATTATGTTTAATAACTTCAGATAAAAATGCTTCAATACCTTTGTCAGGAACAGCTTCAGCTTTTGGGACTCTTTCTTGCTTTGTTTTAAACTCTTCCTTCTTGTAAGGAAGCACTTTCCTTGGAACAGTTTCTCCAGTTTCTTGTAGGGTTTCTTTCTGCCTCGAGATTTCTTCTGTCTTCAAACTAATTTCTTCTCTTGAAGTAAGTGATACATCTTCTACAATAAGTATCTCTTTTTCCCCAAAGAATTGTTGGGCACTCTCGTACACCCTTTCAAGAAGATACGTTTCTTCTGTGTGAGAGGTCTCCTCAGTTTCATATGAGATCTCCTCCCACTTTTGAATCACAGAAGATGAAGCCACCTCAGGTTTCTTGGGAAGTGCCATCACTTTAAGAAGCAACATGGAAATGTAACATGGAGGACATGTGACGGGGAAAGCATGCTATGTACAGCACACATTTAAGAATAGCATGTTCACCTTTATACCTCAAAAAGGAGTATGTATTTATGGATTTGACATGGACAGATACTGAGGACAAGCCTGTGGCTGCTTTTGTAGCTGCAGATTCTGAATTTTAGGCCCAAAGAAATAATTCTGCATTTGCAAAAATACTAATAAGGATGCATTTTCAGGTAAACTAAATAAAATATTTTATTGTGTGTAAAAATATATCTTCTATGATATAAATAATTGTAGATTAAGTTCATTGTAAAATATGTTCTTAAACGTTAAAATAATTAAATTATGTTCCTGTAGTGGTTACTATCATCATATTTTGGTTGTTACTGTTGATGTTATGATTTTTCCATCTGTCCAATGTCTAACCTGCATATCCTACTGGGAACAGCCCATCGCAGGGCAGTTATTCTTTGTTTTATATGAAAAAAATGAATACATTTAACTTATTTGCATGTGGCCACAGTATGTCGTATGGAAATATACACATGAATATGTCTTTTACTATTATGCTATGTATAGTTGAAAAGTTTGTTTCCTTGAAAAAAAATTTCCATTTGTAACAATTTCCTTAAATAATTTACAGTGTGAATAGGGTTAAACAAAAACTTGACGTAGACAAAAATCAACCACAGAGATATAGAACACATGAACACGAAATTCAACTAAGAAGAAAACAGGAGAAGACAAAGTCAGACGTTCCTAAAATGTCTGTCTGGTCTTAAGCGTACCTGTAGTTAAAGTGACTTCAGCTTCCTTTCTAGGTACAACAACCAGTAACTTCTCCTCAAGGACTTCTATCTGTTTTACTTCAGGCACTTTAAAGATTTACATTTACATTAAGATACCATAATGCATTGGCCAGCCTCTGCTATTAGTATTAACATTTAAAAGCTTATTATACTCTTATTGCCTTTAGCAGAAGAAATAAGACACATAGGACAAATTCAGCACATGAATAATGCACCAGTTCAAGAAAAATATAGAGAAATATCATCCAACTTCTAG
>JABFDZ020000039.1:8901512-8972146 GCA_019775955.2 Pollimyrus isidori
TCGTCACCACCCAGTCTTCCCAGGTAGGTGGTTACCTTCACTTTCCCCCACAAGGAGAGGCGGTTAGCCTCGCCACAGATGGATGGATGGTCGGGTGCTAGAAAATTATTGTAAGCGGGCAGCGGGTGAACAAAGAGTGAAAATATAGCGGGAGCGGGTGGGTGCGGAATAAAACCTTGCGGGAGCGGTGCTAAAAAAACAGTCCCGCGCAGACCTCTAGCTTGTTCCCTGACTGAATATTGACACACTCCCACCATTTTACCTGTATTAAACATCAAAAGTCCAGTTGATTTAATAGTTCCAGTTTTGTTTACTAACTTACATTTGATATTTGCTGTTTTAATTTAATTATTGATATGCATTTTTGCTCTTTCACTAACAATGGGTTTCACAGGAAAGCATAACTGGAGAATGATATACCCTTTTGACTGTGCAGTGGATATATCAAGAATAAACACCTCAGAATCATAGTCAATTGTTCTCTGCCAGAGATGAGTACAAAGCTCTCTGTGGATAAGAGGCAACTTCTTAACCATTTGTCCTGTTAATTAACCTGAGGCTGAACTAGGAACAAGGTCACCACAACTGGAGTAAAGCGTGGAAAAATGTCCCCTGGTCTAATGAATCTCCATTTTAGAGTAAGATTTTGAAAATAAACTAAATCCATGGACCCAACCGACCTTGTGTCAGCATTTCAGATTGGAGTTGGTAATGTGATGATTGAAAATGCCAGTTGAGCATTGTTTAAATGCCACAACCTATCTGATAATTATTGCTGAACAAATGCATCCCTTTATAGCCACAATTCATCCACATTATGTCTTCTAAATGGCTACTCCCAGCTGGATAATGTTCCATATCACAAAGCACTTCTGCCATTAACATAACAATAGTTAATGTATTTCAATGATCTCACCAGTTACAAGCTATGAATCCAATATAGCACATTTGGGATGTGGTGGAAGAGGAGATTCACATCATAAATGTGCAGCTCACAATCTGCCTTTCATGTCGACATGGACCAGAATTTCTAGGGGAACGTTCCCTCGAACGTGCTACACTGAATCACAGGCTGTTCTGAGAGTAAAGGATTGTCTTACCCACTGCATAGCAGAGTAGTGGCTCTGAGGCTAGGGACTGAAGGCAGCCAACTGAAGGTTGCTGGTTTGAATCCTGTGAATGCCAACTGTGATTTTACTCTGTTGGGCCCTTGAGCAAGGCCATTAAACTGCAATTGCTTCATCTTGGGTAGGACATTAATCAACATCCAGCCCTGCAAGCAGGTCCTCCAACTGTCATGTAACATTTGGGGGTTGGTGGCAGGATTGGCACTTCAGCCCCTGGAAAAAACTTCATACTCTTCCATTTAAACTACTGTAGTGTGGTGCGGAGGTATCACCCGCTGCATTCGGGTTCACATTCTTGAGGTGGTCTGTTGTGTGGTGACCTGTATTCAACATTCTGTATCAGTGCGTGCTCCTTACCTTACCCAGCATTGAGGGGCAGTATGTGGCCCTGTGCTTGTAAGCAAAACTTCAGCAGTTTGATTCACATGACCAGCAAAGTATTACAGCTGAGCACTATAGGAAGCCTTTTTTTGTTTTATATAATGCACACTGAATTCGGGGGCAGCAGTCTCAGCAGGGAAACCCAGACTTCGCTCTCCCCAGCCACTTCTTCCAGCTCCTCTGGGGGAATCCTGAGGCGTTCCCAGGCCAGCCGAGAGACACCTAGCCCTGCAGTCAGGTTTATACACATTTATGAAAGAATTCATCATTCTGTCACAATGTGCAGGGCATGGACCAGGCTAGCAGGAAAAGTAGATGAGGACTTGGGTAAAAAGGATTTTTAATGGGCACACAGGCATATGAAACACAGTGTTGAAACAATACAATGACCGAACTAGGGGAACATACTCTGACATGACTTATATACACCGAACTAAAGACATTTGAAAGCAAACATTCACATGGGGGCTAGTATTTTTGACCACATAATTTTTTTTACTATATTTGATATAAAGCAAGCCTAAAAATGTATTTTTTATTCCAAAATGTACCAAAACCTACTAAATATTTGAATGTTTGATTATATCAAGTTTCATCAATGCTGCAAACACTGGGAAGAAAATTAGGAAAATGTTCCATAATTCCTGGGGGGCTAATGATTTAGCCTTTAACTGTAATTCCTGGAAATCGTTTTATGGGGTTAAAGTAGGAGAGATGCTTATGAAGGACACATTGTCCTTTCACGCCTTTCACATTCAGGAGTGTCTCATCCCCTGCAAGTTTGTCTAAAAAGGAATTATGTTCTTCAGTACTTCGCAACTGAAAATCTGTTGAATCGGTAATAGATATATCTTTTCGACTGATGAGACAAAATCTGCAAAAGTTTTCAGCACTAAAGCTTAGGCCTACCTGGAAGCTGGCCAGTCTGTGGGCTCCAAGATTGTCAGCACATACACAGAAAAGTGTTCCTTTAAGAAACTGATCTAGAGCCTCAATATATTTCCTTTCCTGTTCCAAAAATTTTTATATTATTTTATAATTTTCCTTGACATACAAATTCCTTTTGTAATTAGTTGATAAGTGCCCTTTTTCTGATTTGGTAATAAGGAAAGGATTTTTTTAAATTATTGCATCTCCAATTTCTCGAAAAGCATTGTCATCAATCTGTATGTTATTTTGAGTATCTCTCTGATTTTCTGAAGTGCAAGAGATTTAGAAATATGCAAGATATCATTCCATTTTTAAATTATTTTCTGTGTTGCACTCTTTGAAATGTGTAGCACCGTTTGCATACTCAAAAGATGAGGTGCAAGTTTGTGTTCAAGAACATCCCAATCCACATCCTCTTGAGCAGTCTCTTCTATGTGACTGAAGAGAGAAACATCTTCTGTTTGAAAGAAAGGCTCCTCTACAGCATCAGCACAACTTTCAGTGTCAACCAAGTCAACTAAATTGGACTCCACAGATCACTTATAAAATGAGATTTATGGGTCCTACTTCTATGGCAGCTGAAACTTGAAAGTTTGTTTGTCTTAAAACCACACTTTGAAAAGGGACAGCACACAGTCTGCTATATGGAGGCCCCACCTTGCAATTTACAGGACTTACATGATCTGTTGTCATAGAGATACCCCATGCACTGTAGTATGGGAGTGCAGTGCCCATGTGTGTCGTCCATTTTATTTTAATTTGCATCATTGCTAGCAGGGTGGAGGTTACATTGCATGAATAATTGTATAACTTGTATAATTGTTTAACTTTGTATTACAGGCTGCATTTTGAACATTCATTTTTTGTTTGGTTAAGTGCAGTACAAGGTTTACCTCCATGGTGTGTCTGGAATTGGATGGCCAAACAGAAAGGGGGAAGTTTTCAATTTGCTATATGGAGAAGGAAGCAGGGGATGTACTTGGAAGCTGCCATGGAATGGGGTTGTGGTTTGGTGGACAAAAAGCCATATTGGAAGGGCTGGGAGATTATTGCTGCTTTCATTTTAGTGGGATACTGAAAGGAATATGTTGTCAATAGGTATGGTATCATGTCTTCATTGATATGAACCGCACTGCTGGATTGTTTTACTATTCTGTTGAAGGAAAAATTAAAAGGAACACCAGCTGAATATCTTGTGTGGGAATTCTATTGTGCTGCTGGGCAGAACCATTACATCGGCTGCTAGTGTCTTGTTGACACATACAACAGGATACCTTCAGATGTCTTGTGGGGTCCAAGCCTCCACAGATCAGAGCTGTTTTGGCAGCACAAAGGGGACCCACAAAATATCAGGCAGGTTAATGTTATGGCTGATCACTGTATGTTCAATCAGAATTATATTTAATAGACAAAAATACAAACATGTTCTGAGGTGCTGAAATCATGCTTTATTAAATCAACAGTTAATACGACTCATGGAGGTTGCATATATAGGTATTGCTACATAAGGAAATTCAATAAAATCAAAGTGCAGGGCTAACATGTAATGCATTTGTTTTCTTTTGGTACAGCTGGTGATGTTGCTGCGGTACACTTCCTTGGCGAATGCCCTGATTAATGACGAGGTGAAATTCTAATGCTAACACACAGACACACAGAAACACAAGCATACACACAGACACACACAATGCACCCAAGCAAACCTCCTAGAGCTTGCTCTCCTTCTGCAAAGAAGTCCTTGAAGTACTTTTACAGATAATGGCCAGGTGATGTTGTTTTCAGAAGTCTATTCAAGGAGTCCTTTGCCAGAAACAGAGCACATTAAAAATAGCTCAGAAAGTGCAGGCCGCTCGCACTTTGAGCATGTCATAAGAAATGGTGGTATGACACAGTCAGTCTGAACACAAGGCCCAGTTGTGCAGCTTACATGAGGGTAAAATGCAAACAGCACTCAGGGTCTTATGCACATGTAACAATTCATATGAGCATGGTAATGTTATTGCACGTATGGTTATACGGTGCATGACATTGTCTCTCAAATCTAGCAAAAACTTCAACAGGGAGCCTCTCCACCTGTTGAGGCAATCTTAAGACATCAACTTATTGTTGAGGCACATAGTTTAGTTTCAGGTTTTTTAGGGTATTCGTTTCATTCGAAACTTTCTCCTGATAAACATTTAGTTCTATTTCTTTCAGTTAATGTCATAAATAACATTTCATACATATTCCATAACCGGTAAATTCGGCTATTTACATTATATACATGTCACAGAAAAATGGTTTAAAAATCCTAGTGATAATAATCCAATATGGCAAATTTTATAACAACTGTAGACTTTAGTCTAGTGTGGCATAAATTAATGTCAAGTTTGGTAAAAAAAAAAAGAAAAAAAATCCTATTTACAAAAACATTTAGCAATGCCTTTATCAAGTAAAGAGTAATTTTCTCACTTAATATCATTTTATTTTTTACAGTGAGCGAATCCTAATGTTTACCGTTGCACTGTCAGATCCAAGCTCATTGGATAGTTTAAGGGTGTAAGCTCCAGCATCATTTTCTTTCACACTAGTGATGATGAGGGTAGTGAGATCCTCCGTGGTCTCAATATGGAACCTGTCACTTTCCTCTGTAAAGGGCAGGGTCCGTCCCAAATGAGTCCATTCGATATCAGGCACAGGATCTCCAGAGAAAGCACAAGCTACAGTAAGTACCTTTCCTCTTTCGATGCTGATGTCTTCAGGAAGAGCTTCAATTTTTGGTGGTGACCCTATTGTGAAAAAAAGAGTTCCATTTAAGAGTGCCCAGTATTGTAGACCATTTTTATGTCAAAACAAAATAAGTGAAATCCCTGTAATACTAAAATGCTTTCCAATTCCGACTCTCACCTTGAAGCCTCTGTGTAATGGCTCTTTTAGAGGATCCCTCTATATGTGAATGACTTGACATTTTCATCATACTGCTGGAGCTCATTGCTATCATTGATTCAGATGTCAATGAGGACATGCTAGTTGCAGACATGCTTTCAAATTTAGCTTCAGCCATGCTGGAGCTCCTGAAGGAGGCCTCCTGCATAGAGGCAGCCATATGGATTGCCTTGGAAGAGAAACTTTCGTGCACGCTGGAAGCTGTAGCACTTTTCTCCATGACTATCTTTTTTGTGGGTTCTTCAACCAGAGCTGTGAGAACATAGCATATTAAAGGAACATAAGAGACCAGTTTTAGATGGAGAATAAATCCATCTGAAAATGTTCCCCTCAATGTTTCCTTCAGAATATAAACACAAAAAAATGTAACTCTAAGTGTTATTTTACAGTACATTCAGTGGCTAATTTATAAGATACACCTGCCTGTTAATCCAATTGGCCTGCTCCATCAAACAATAAATCGTATGTACCTCTACATAAAATATATGGAAAGGTAGAACATATTCAGGTACCCTTTGACTAAGCATTAGTAGAAGCAATTTTCACCATGGCATCTCAGAAACAGCTATCCTACTGGAACTTTCACATATGACAGTATCTAAAAAATATTGTGATTGGTGTGAAAGGTTTTGGAGGCAAAGTAGGTTTTACCCTGTACTAGTTAGGTATACCAAATAAAATGGCCACTGAGTGTAGACTTTTATACTGAACATATAATCATGTCATACTTTGTACTTTTATTTCCAAGCGTGCACTCTTGTCATGCATAACTGGAAAAATAAGGGGAAACTCCAGAAAAAAGGCATGTTTTACAACATGTGTAAAACATAATACCTGCATTTCCATGCTCCAAGCACTTTATATATGCACTATTAAATAGCATTGGTACCTTTAATCATAACAAACATAATAGCAGCTATGTTCCTTATCATTCACTGTATGATGATGCATCTGGTGCAACCCAACGCTAGGTCACTGATGGACATGTTCTGAGAATGTACATCACTGCTTGTATTTAGAAAAATATGGCACATGCATAACTACCACAGGGAAATACGAAAGGTGACCATTCTTGTTGAGTGGTTAGAATTTACGTAAGTTATAAATATAACATTTTGCGTTTATTTATTCATTACCATATAATATATAAATACAGAATAAATGTTAATGCCGATGTACCAATGTATTTATAAACAGCACTAAAATGAATATACAGTGGTACCTCAGTTCTGGAACTCGAATCTCTTGAAAGTCGAACAAACTAGTTTGACCTAGTACTCGATCTGAATATCATAAGTGGAACCGTGAACACTAACTCAATATAAATTGTACGCGCCTGGAAATGAGTTATACTACAATGCAATTCTTACTTGAATGCCTTCTTCACAGACTGGACAATTACCCAAATAAAGCAGCGCAACATTACAGTAACTAACAATAAATAAACCACTAATTTATGTGTACTATTAGAGCGTTTATTTCATTTATTTAAACTTTATTTTAGCAGGTAAATTAACTGAAAACCAGTTCTCACTGCTATACGTTATATTCGGGAGAAATAGCAGATTACGCATTGGAACTGCCTGGGATACGAACTTCATTCGGTTCCAGTTTGTGCAGCCAGGGGAGAGGATGCAATGCATCTAACCGTAATGCTTGCGTTGGGATAAGAATACGTTGTTTTAAACCAGCGCTGTAAGCAAATCTAACGAACCCAATGACCTGGGGAAACAAACTGAAACACGGACATAATACAGAGGACTAATGACAATAACCAGAAACAGCTGATCACATGGGGATCCCACACGAGATTAACAAGGGGGTGTGGCACACGGAAGGAGCAGACGATCGGGCCAGGACAAGGGTAATGTTGGGATAAGATCTTTATCATTTTGGAAGCCATTAAGAAAAAATTCTCTTCTTGTTTTATCCTGTTCATTTTGTGTTTAAAGGCTGAAAAATACATATTTACTGTAGGTGTAATTTTGGGGGGCCAGGAACCAATTAATTTGTTTTACTTTATTTCTTATGGGAAAGGTTTGATTAAACTTTTTAGGATTCAATCCGGAGTCTGGAACAGATTAAGTTCGAGAACCAAGGTACCACTGTATACTATAAGCTATAAAAATACATTTATACACAAAAACTGCAATTAATAAATATGAAAAGTACAGTATGTATGAAATAATCAGTAACAAGCAGACATTATCACTACTGTTTAGTATGTATTGTACCTATATTTGCATATATTATATTAGAAGTATTTCAAAAAGTATTCAGTATATTATACTGTAAGTGTGAACTAAACATTGATTCTTGTTAGGAAGTTATGCTTTCCTCTTGTTAGGAAGTTATACAATAGTAATTCCCAGTCCAATCCTAATGACAATAGAAGTTCCAAAATAAAGAGTATAAAACTTCTAGACATTATATATTAAAAAATAAGAACATAAAATCTTACCAAGGACATTTAGAGATGCAGTAGTAGAGCACTGTCCATACATATTTGTTGCTTTTACTGTGTACTTTCCACTGTCTGAAATTGAAGCTTCTGTAATCTCTAATGTGTATACATTTTTAGAACGGCTTAGTTTCAGGTGAGATGATAAAGATACCTGAAAGACAAATAGCAGTTAAGCATTTGTTAATATTTGTAATTATTGTGTTTGGAACTATAAGTAAATAATAATAATAATTTCTTACCAGAACATTGTTCTTTAGCCACTCAATTTCAGGGCTAGGATCTCCTGTGATTTCACATGTAAAAATCACATTCTGCCCTTCATTGACATTCTGGGACTTTGGCTGTACTAAGAATGATGGAGCATTTGAACGCTTTGATGTGACAGTTGTATCAAACTGACACTTAACAATCCCATGTTCAGTTGTAGCTTCACACGTGATGATTCCATCCTCGTGCTGGCTGATCATCTTGATGGTCAAAGTATGGTCATTCCCAGAGACACCATATCTATAATCTGCTGAATTAGCCAGTTCTTTTCCATTTAGTATCCATTTCACATTTGATGCTTCAGGAATATTTGCTTTCAGAGTAACAGACTGACCCTCAGACAAAGACAACTTAGTGCGAGACGCTTTTACTTCTGAGTAAGCCTGAACTTCTTCATAAAAAATTTCCTTTTTCACAACTTGTTCTGTCACCTCTGTTTTTGTATGAGAAGTTAAGACCGCCTCTTTCTGAGTTGCCTTTGTCGCTGAGATGCCCATTTCATGTTTATGCTGTGTTTCAATAAAAGTTGTGACTTTTGAGTAAATAGTTTGAAACACTTGACCAACAAATGAAAATGATGTTCTGGATACCTCTCCTTCAGCAATGACTTCACATACATATTCTCCTTGATCTCTTTCAGTAATGTTATGGATGCCGAGAGTACATGTGCCATCAGTGGAAGTATGGAAATCATAGTGAGTACCTTGTGTCAGTCTTTTCCCATCCTTGTACCATATAGCTTCACTTATGCTGCTTTCAGCTACACAAACCATCTTTACTTTGTCCTCAGCAGCTTCTGCTTTAAGTTGATTGAGAATCTTTGGTGGTTTCACCTTTTGAAAAGACTTGAGAGCTTGTGGGGATTTAACTCTCTGAGGTTCAGGCGATATAACTCTCTTGGGAGATTTCAGTGGTTCAGGTGACTTGATACGAGGTTCTGGAGACTTAGGAGGTATGAATACTGGAGATTTCACTCTAGGCTCTGGTGACTTTACTGATGGTGGTGATTTTATTGGTTCAGGTGTCTTAATAAAAGGTTCTGGGGATTTAACACCCACCGATTCTGCCAATTTCACTCTAGGCTCTGGTGACTTTACTGTTGGTGGTGATTTTATTGGTTCTGGTGACTTAATCTGACGTTCTGGGGATTTAACACCCACCGATTCTGCCAATTTCACTCTAGGCTCTGGTGACTTTACTTTGGTAGGTGATTTTATTGGTTCTGGTGACTTAATCTGACGTTCTGGGGATTTGGCACGTGCGGGTTCTGGAGATTTCACCGTAGGCTCTGGTGATTTCACCTTTGGTAATGGAGCTACTGTCTTTTCTTTTGGTGCTGCCCTGCGAATTGTTAGGCTGAACTGTGCCTCCTGTTTACCATCAGAGTTCTGTACAACCACTGTGTAACTGCCTTCATCGGATAATTCAACTGAAGAAATCTCAAAAGTAGACTTGTACTGTGTTGTAACAACATGCTGACGATAAGATGAGACAATTGTTCGTCCTTCACGCATCCAGGTAACAGTAGGTGCTGGTTGCCCATCAATATCACATGCAAATCTAGCAGTTTCTCCTTCTGTTACTGTCAAGGACTGTGGTTTTGTAAGTATTCTGGCTGGTATAGTATCCTTCACTTTCTTGTGAAGACTTACTTCTTCCACTTTTGTGGCTTCCACCATTTTGACTTTCTTTTCAGATTTTTCATATTCAACAGTTTCATGTGTTTCAGTCAGTTTTGTTGTCATTTCTTTCACTGCCATGTGAGTTTCAGAAGAGGAAACTGCCTTGATAGAAGATATATGATAATAATCAGTCTTGGTAATTTCAGGAACAAAAGGTGTTGGTGGTTCTTCATCTTTGCGACGGGAAGAATATGTAGAATATTCTCCACCTGAAACATCTAAAGTGCCATAATCTGAGGCCTCTCCTTTGTTGTTTGTGCAAACAACACGATAGGTGCCACTGTCTTCTGCTTGACAGTCGCACACCTGGATAGACAAGACTCCGCTCATGTTAGTAAAATGGTATTTGCTGCTCTCTTGAATCTGCTCTCCATTGTGGTACCATCTGATTTCAGCTTCTGGCTTAGCCTGAACATTCAAAGTAAATTTGGTATTCTGTCCACATGGTACCCGATGAGACCGCATTCTCACGGTTATCCGTGGGGCATGGTCAAGGCTGAATGGTTGCTGAGTCACTACTTCATACTTTCTTTCAGATTTCAGTGCTGCCTTTCTTGCTTCATATCTTGACATGATATCAAATCTTGCAGATCTCTCAAATCTGGAGGATGATCGTGATGATCTTTCAGTGGAAACTGGACTTGGGGAGCGAGGACGAGTTCTTTCAGGAGTAGGTGATCGCCTTTCTAAAATTTCACCCTCTGCTTCAGCTGCAGGGCGAACTCGTGGTGGTCTTATAAGTTCAGATACAGGGCGCATGAGTTCAATGTATGTAGGAGACAAAGACCTCCTCCTTCTGAGGACCTGTGAAATGGATCGAGGTGTAGTACGAATTTTTTCAGTTTCTTTCAGTGTATCCTTTGTTACTGAAGAAACACGTGCTTCTCTCTCAATTCTCTTCTGTTTGTACTGAAGGTATTGTTGATCCTCTTCTTCTTTTTCTTCCCTTTCATATATCATTTTTCTAGGTGAAGGATACCGTAGTGCAGATAATTCAAAACGTACAGGACTACGACTAGGTGGTGAAGCAGAGAAGCCAAGCTCCAGTTCATCCTCAAGTTGAAGTGTTTCTTCTTCAGTTCTCTTCCTTGACAAGTAATCCTCAACAGGGAGGAGAAGCTCTTCATCAGAGAGATCACCAAGGGATCTTCTTCTAAGTCTGTAAGAAGCTTCAGATTCAGGTGATGGTGTACGATACCTAGAAGGCCTTACTGTTTCCAAGTCATCTTGTGAAATTATTGGAATACGCCATCTGGGCTTGTATTGATCAGTCATTCTTGGAAGTGGAACAACATAAAATTGCTCCCATCGGGAGAGACGAATGCGTCTTTGTCGCTTATGAACATATTTCTCCATTCGCTCTGGGATTTCATACTGGTCACGGAGTTTTTTGTACCATTTCATATCAGACAGTGGTACAAAGTGTTTGATTCGCATATCTTCATCAATGGCAGCTGGAGCATGAACACGGCATTCTGGAATTTGATATGGCATACGGATTCTTATTTCTTCCATTTTAATTTTCTTTTCTTCTTCAATTTCAAATTCACCTTGCACATTCTTTGTGCTAACTGCTGGTTTATACAGACTTGCTGCTTCTTTCAGTGCCTCATGTGCTACAGGGTTTAATGCAGTTGCTTCAGTACTTGACAGGAACTGAGCAAGTTTCAAAGTTTTGCCAATTTGGCTCTGAACATATTTTTCTTTGTCTTCTTCATTCTTGTACTCTCTCTTTGTATACGTCATACGCTCTACTTTCAGTGTAGCTTGGCAACTTACAGAACCAGCTGAATTTGTAGCAGTGACTCTGTAGGTACCGTAATCTTCAGGAAGAGTTTCTCTGATATGCAGAACATAACATTCTAGGTCTTCTTGAACAACTTCTATCTTTGTACCCATACGTAATGGTAAATTATCTTTCTCCCATTTCAAAGTAGGTGTTGGGGTTCCAGAAACTCTGAGTTCAAAGTGAATGCTCTGGCCTTCAGTGCACTCAACATTTGCTAGCAAGCGTTTGAACAGTGGTTTCATTGTATCTGTGGTAACTGGGTGAGGTATAACAGTGAGACGTGCCTTGCAACTGTCATCACCAAATTTATTTTGGGCCACAACAGTATATTCAGCATCATCCTCATGCTTAAGATTGTGAATCACAAGTTGATAGAGACCCTTGTCACTTGTAAAGGTGTACTTCCGGTCATCTTCTCCTGGTATGATCTTTTGTCCAGATTTCAACCATGTAACCTGGGGCTCTGGATGTACTGTTATAGTTACTCCAAAGCGCACATCCTCACCAATGTAAGCAGTACGGTTGTACAGAGGTAAGGTAAATTCAGGTGGTCTCTGAATGAGTCGAGTCGTGTCAATTCTGCGTTTCACTTTTTTCATAGTACGCCCAATGAAGTACTCACGGCATGATCTCACACCTTCTACAAAGAGTTCTGCATATGCATTGTCTTCACCTAACTCAGACACAACTTTACACCTGTAGGTGCCATCATCTGTGCTAATGATGTCTTTGACATAAATGGTAGCAACTCCTTTGGCATAGGTGATTTCATACTTGTGACTTGCCTCTAGTTGTTTAGATCCAAAGTACCAGGTTACTTCCGTGCTGCTGGTATAATTCTGAATATGGCAGGTAAATTTAACATGTCCCCCTTCTTCAGCAACACCATGTATAATTTGACCAGCTTTCAGACCTTGTGCAGGTTGTGCTATCTTTACTTTTCCAACGGAAACACCTCGCTGACTTCTGATAGCACCACCTTGAGCAATTCGAGCTGCAGAAACAACAAAGTTTGAATCCTTCTTCACCAAAGTCTGGTAGTACCTTCTGTGTCTCAAAGTCTTTATTATTTTATTGCTGAGTTGCTCTGTTTTCATTTTCAACCAAGGATGTTCCAAGGCTTCAGCTGCAGTCATGCGATGTTTGCATTCTTTAATTAGCAGTCGATCCACAAAGTCCATTGCTTCAATACTAATCTCCTTAAAAGCTTCTTCTTCAAAAGTATACTCAACATTACAGATTTTCTCAATCATTTTCTGAGTAGTTTCAGATGCAAATGGATTAAGTCCACTGAGAAGCACATAGGCTAAAACACCAACTGACCACATGTCAGTTATAGTGCTAACCATGTCATGCTGGTGCACTTCAGGGGCATAATACTCAGGGGAAGTAAACTGAATTCTGATGTTCTCTCCCGGTATCAGGAGTCTGGCCTGGCCCATCTCGATAATTTTTATGTTGCTACTTTTTCGTGTTGTGTATATTATGTTATCAGGTTTAATGTCAAAATGTGCATAGTTCTGACTATGCAAGAACTGAAGAGCTTCACAAACTTGCCTGATATAAATGACTATTTCTCGTTCAGTGAGGTCAAAGTTAGCTGTTCCAAGACGTTCAAATATGTCCACACCAGAAATAAATTCATATATGATGACTAATTCTTGAAGACTCTCAAAAGATTCATGAAGATACAAGAAGTTTTTGTGTCGAGCCACATTGAGTGCTTCAATTTCTTTTCTCACAAGTTCTTGATCTGTGCCTTTTCCTTTGACAAATTTAGCCATATATGTCATTTTGGAACTGATTTCAACACAGCGATGAGCAATTCCAAATTGTCCACGACCAAGTTCCTCAGCAATCGTGTACATAGTAGAAAGAGCTTTTATGCTAGAAATTTGTGCCTCCTCCTTTTTGATTTCTCTGGTTTCATCAACTTCTTCATCATAGTTTCGAATTATTGACTTATCCTCCTTAGTTACCACAGGAGCAGTTGGCTCAGATGGTTTGCTCTGCCCAAATTGATTTTCGGCAATCACACGGAACTGGTATGCTGTCTTGCCAAACACATTAATGACTGTGTAATGAGTTTCTTGGGTTTGAGCAACACGGATCCAGCGATCTCCAGTGCTGGGACACTTTTCTAGAATATAGCTGGTAATTTGGCTTCCACCATCACTGGCTGGGGCAGACCATGTCAGGGTGACGGAATCCCTGGATATGTTACTCACAGTTATTCCCTTTGGTGGATCAGGTACATCTGCAACATCAAGTTCAACAGTCTGTTGATCAGCACCAAACCTGTTTTTTGCAGAGATAATATAATAACCAGCATCTTTTCTTTGGACTCCATTGGGGAAAACAAGTGATGTAAATGATCTTGTAATAATCACTTGATGGTATTTCGTGTTATCAATGACCTCCTGTCCTTTCTGCCATGTTATAGCAGGTTCTGGTTTGCCACTGAATGGAATCTTGATGGTAACCACATCTCCCCGAAGGGCATGGACAGCACCCATGCCTTGGAGATGTTTTGGCAGGTGAATCTTGGCAGGAACTTAATTGAAAAAAGAAGCAATTGTTAGTGTAATGACAGTGGGATAAAAAATTTTGATACTGGAATTATAAACCTTGCAGTTTAATATCTAAAAGTAAAATTTCTAGAAATGTTAAAATATATATCCAATAAACCCCAACTCACCTTCAACGTCCAGTGTGACAGTAGTTGAAATAGATCCTCCTTGATTTGTAGCTCTGATCTGATAGACAGTGGCATCTTCCTCATCAGCAGCAGAGATTACCAGTTGGTAGTAGCCACCTTTGAATTCTTGTATTTTAATTTTCTTTCCATCTGGTAGTATTTCTTTTCCACGTTTATACCACTTAACAACAGGCTTTGGATGTCCAGTAACCTTGCATACAAATGTTGCATTACTTTTATACTTGACACTCATGTCTCTTAGTTCTTCTTTAAAGCCAGGAGGAGACATAGGTGTGTCTGATTTTGGAATGATAGGTGCAGATACTTCACTCCATTCACTTTCCCCTCCAATATTTTCACATTTGACGCGGAATTCATATTCAAAACCTTCTATTAGGCCTTTGACTGTATAGACAGTTTCAAGAATTACATCTGTTGTTACAGCAATCCATTTGTTTTGTTTCTTCTCGCGTTTTTCAAGGTAGTAACTCTTGATCTTGGCACCTCCATCACTTGTAGGTGGTTTCCAAGATACAACACAGGAGTCTTTTGTGATTCCTGTCACAACTGGTTGTTGGGGAATTCCAGGCTTTTCTGTAGAGAACACATTTTACCAGGTTATTGTTAGACCTTATGAAAACAGGAACACATGTGAAAGTTCCTACCAAATAGACTGAGCTACCTACCAAATGGACTCTTAATGATGACCACAGACGGAATCTCAAGAGGATCACTTATCCCATACTGATTTTGCGCAGAAACACGGAAGTAATACCCAGCACTTTCAATAAGATTTGGAATTCGGCAAGTTGTTCCTGAGATTGAAGATGAAACAAGGTGGAATTTTTCACCCTCCTTTGCTTCACGTTTTTCCACAATGTAGTTTGTAACCATAGCACCACCATCATCTGCTGGTGGTTTCCAGCTAATGATCACAGAGTTCTTCAGCAGCGCATCAACAACAACTGGTCCCTCTGGCACAGCTGGTTTATCTGTAAAAATAAGGAGAATACATTTGTTTAAAGAAATATCTTTCTTCAAACACATAAGTGATGCATTGTTTTATTTATTTTGAACAGATCACATTAACAATTTATATTCTTAATTTCTTGATAGTGTTACCTTGAATTTCAACACGAAGTACAGTATCAACTGTACCAAAGATGTTGCTCATCTGGATCTTATATTTTCCTGCATTAGTTTTCCGCTGCACATTTCTTACAACTAAGTGGCTATAATGTTCAGTGTTTTCAATTATGACATTCTCAGAAGCCTTCAGTGGTTTCTTCCCATAGAACCACATGATCTGTGGCACAGGACGCCCAATGTACACAACATGTAACCGCAAGCTTGTACCACATCCTGCATAATATTTTTCTTTCAATGGGAATCCAGGGTGGAACTGAGGGGCAGCCTGCAAAAAGAGCTTGCCACTGGTTTCTATTTCCCCGGCATCATTAATAGCTCTGCAAGTGTATAGACCCTCATCTTCCTGCTCATCAGTTAGAATGCTGAGTGAATGGTTACGCCCATCAGAGCTCATCTTGTATTTACGACTTTGTATGAGTTCTTTTCCAAATCTGGACCATTTGATCTCAGGAAGAGGTCTACCAAGGATCTGGCATTTCAGTGTGCCTGATTGTCCAAGTTTTGTTGTAACATCTTCCATTTCTTCTTTAACACTTGGTGTCTCCCCAACTGTTAAAAAGCATGAGAAAAGGTAAATAAGACAGGAAAAGCTGTCATACATTTGATGGTTCATTTTGTAATCCATAAAAGTAATACAATATCATTCAACAAATTGCATACCACTCAATTTAGTTTTGATTCCCATTGCTGTTCTGCGAGGCCTGCTAATTCCACTTTCATTTTCAGCAAGTATTCGGAACTCATACTCTGTGGCTTCCATGAGACCACCCATAGTGAACTGCCTGTCCTTTGAGCGTTCTTTGTTGCATTTCTTCCAGGCACTTTCACCAGACTGCCTGTACTCAATCCAGTACCCTAGGATTTCTTTTCCACCATCACATTCTGGGCGTAGCCAGTGAATGGTGATACTGTCCTTAGTGATGGAAATGATGTCAATTTCTCCAGGCTGGCTTGGTTTGTCTTTTTTATTAAAACAAAAACACAGTACATAGTCAGTTCCATATACATAACATGTAACATCGTAAGTTCTTTATTGTTAGGCAAGAATTTACTCACCAAATGGATCCTTGCATATGACTAATTCAGATGATGGTCCCGGTTCACTCTGACCAATGTCATTTTGGGCAATGACGCGGAACTGATATTCTGCATTAGGGATGAGTCCAGTAAGAGTGTACATTGTAGTTGTAATATGAGTCTTGTTGTGACGTACCCATTTTTCAGTGGACACTTCTTTTCTGTCAATATAATATCCAGTAATACGAGAACCGCCATCATCCTTAGGCCTAGACCAAGATAAGGCAACGGTAGTCTTTGTGACATCCATAATTTCTGGTGGATTGCTTGGAGGCTCTGGTGGAGCTGTTGTAGTACAAAAATGTTTAAACAAATTAATTCATCATGTAAATCGTTCAAAAATTGAAATGATAAAACTTGATGATATACTTACAGAGAGGTGTCTTTGGTGTGACAGACTCATCTGATTTCAGAGATCTACTTATGCCAAACTGGTTTTCAGCTGCCACCCTGAAGTGATACTCAACATTTTCTTTCAGTCCTTTGACAACTAAAGATGTGTCAAGCACTCTTGAATCAACAGTGTACCATGCTGCCTTGGGAACCTCTCGCCTCTGAATAATGTAACCAAGAATATCAGAGCCACCATCATCAGAAGGTGTTCTCCAGCTCACTCTTACTGAGCGAGTCTGGATATCATCAAATTCAAGTGGACCTTCAGGTGGATCTGGTCGTCCAATAACTTTTACTTTTATATATACTGCCTTCCGACCACATTTATTTTCCAGGACAAGGTCATAGGTGCCAGTATCATCCCTGTGAGCTTCCTTAATGACAAGCTCAGTGAGCTCTTCACTGGTCGCAATCATGGCCCTGTGAGAAATATCACGGCCTTCCTTTGTCCACTTGCATATTGGAATTGGCTTGCCCTTAATGGGAACAGACAATCTTATGACTCCACCTTGTCTGACAATCAGACCTTCTTGGTACTTGACATCCAGCTCATAATCAGGATATGCTGAAATAAAAACAAAAACACTCATTTTTGACATGACACACACTATTAATAAAGAAAAAACACATTAAACACATATGTATGTGGTATGTGTCTCACCAAGCATCTCTGTAACTTTAACAACTCCAGGTACTTCTACTGGTTCACCAGGTCCACCTGCATTACATGCCATAACACGGAATCTATACTCAGCTCCCTGGGGCATATGCGTCAAGGTGTATTCACAAATCTTAGTAGGTGTAGTGTTGCATTTGGTCCATTCAATCTGATCAATCTTCTGCATTTCAATCAGGTATCCTGTAATACTAGAACCACCCTCTTCTTCTGGGGGATTCCAAGCCAAAGAGACAGATGTTCTAGTGGTATCTGTAACTCTTGGATTCAGTGGTATACCAGGTGGATCTGTTTAGGTGCATGAAAACAACAATTTAATCCATTTATCAAAGTAAATGACTTTAATTCAAAGTCAATTTGTAAAGGAAAAAAAACCTACCAATTGGATCCATTGCCACAACTGATTTGGAGGTAGGACTTGGCTTTCCAGAGCCTCTAGAGTTGATGGCTGTAACTCTGTGCTCATATTCAAGGCTTTCAATAAGGCCCGTGGATCTATATCTTGTCATTGTTACTGGATTCTTATTAATGCGCACCCATCGGTCAGACCTAACCTCTTTGCGTTCAATGATATAACCAGATACCTGGGAACCACCATCTGTCTCTGGTGGAAGCCAGGTAATAGTCATTCCATCACGAGACACATCAAATATGTCCGGTCTACCTGGTGGCCCTGGTATAGCTGTAAAAAGGGTACATAATAAATTGTTTTTTAAATGCTTTCTGTTTGACGTTAAAAACATTGTTTCATGTCAATGGCAAAATTACTTACTTTTGGCACTCTTACACTCCACAACATCTGACTGCAAAAATGATCCAATACCGAATCGATTTGTTGCAGCCACACGGAACACATATTCAGTACTTTCAGTCAGTCTAGTGAACTTGAAAGTGGGTCTGGTAACAGATTCAGACACAGGAAGCCATCCTGGACGATGAGCATCACGCTGTTCAACCACATAGCCACTGATATTAGCACCTCCATCTTTTGCTGGTGGTTCCCAGCTGACAGTGACAGATGTGGCATCAACCTCCTCGATTCTTAAAGGTCCAACTGGCATGCCAGGTTTGTCTGTTTCAAAAAGTTGAGTAACCTTAACTTAAATTTTCAGAGATCATTTAAAAATACATTTACAATGAAATATGATACTCACCCAGAATGACAACTTTAATTATCTCAGTGGCAATTCCTGCAACATTTTTGACCTCAAGTGTGTAGTCACCTGTGTCATCAATTGTGGTTTCACGCACTGTTAGTTTAGTGTATTTTGCAGTGGTTTCAATCTTTACACGGTCAAGTTCCTTTATCTTGGCACCACTAAAGAACCAAGAGCAAACTGGTGAAGGTCTGCCATATATGGGAATTTGAAGCTCAATTGGTTTACCAACTGGTACATTGACAATCTTCTGTGGGATTCCTGCCACATCAATCTTTGGTACAACTGGAAAATAAATAAAATTTAGAGACTAAGTACAATGATTTAAAGACCAATAATTTAAATGAGATTGAATTATTTCATTACCTCTTTGTTCTTGTATAGTTACAGGTGACACAATTTCTCTAGGTTCACTGATTCCCCGGCTGTTAATGGCTCTGATTCTAAAGAGGTACTGTTCTGACTCATTCAGAGAGGTTATGGTATGCTCCAACACAGTTGATTTCAGTGTTGCGACAGTCATCCATCTCTCTGTTCCAAACTTGCAAGTTTCAATAATGTAGCCAGTAAGTTTACTGCCACCATCATGAAGTGGTTTCTCCCATGCCAGCGTAATGGCAGATTTTGTTACATCCATTACTTCCAATTTCTGAGGAATCATTGGAACCTCGCATACTAGCACAGCATCACTGATTTCACAAGGCTCACCAACACCATAGATATTTTCTGGCAAGACTCTGAAAAAGTACCGTGTTCCTTCACTCAGTCCAGTGATTCTGAATAATGTCTTATTACATTTAGATGTAACTGTTTTATAAGACTTCATTGATGCTTCACGTTTCTCAATTATGTAGTTGTTGACAGGTGCTCCTCCATCAATACTTGGGACATCCCATGTAATAACAACAGATTCTTTTGTATAATCTTTAACCTTAACAGAACCTGGTGGACCAGGGGTATCTGAAACAAAAACATTTTTTAGAACCACAATTAATTTTCGGAAAACACAGTATTATTCTGTAACAAACAACTAATTCTTGAATATAAATTCTTACCATAGATCTTCACAAGAATAAGAGCTGATTTCTTGCCCCATGGATTCTCTGCCTCAATAATGTATTTGCCAGCATCATAGCGATTTACTTTTTCAATCGTCAAAGTTGTATAACTGTCAGTTATATCGATAAATCCTCTACTCTGAAGATCTACACCAGGCTTTCTCCAGGTAATTACTGGTATAGGTCTTCCAGTCACAGTCACAAACAGGCGAAGTGATCCACCAGCTCTTACACAGACAGTCTTCTTCAAGTCATCAGCAAGTTCAAGGTCAGGTATTTCTATAAAAAAGTATAGCAAAGCAACAAAATACAATTAAAATGGTTCCCATTATCATTTCATGTTGTACAATATTTTACATATCTTTAGTTGGAATCAGGGGTGCTGTTAGGCATAACTTAGCTAAAATGATTTTAGCCAAACAAGTAAATTTGCATTTATTGGCTTAAGTCATAAATAGTTTTTATATTACTGTATATATAAGTTTGCTATCAAAACACTTCCCCATGTAAGGATTCAGCCCTCCTATCCATTCCTCTCTATCTACACTCATGGTTGGAATAATCATTTCGCATACCAGTTCTTTCAAGAGGCTCAATTTCTGTGGATGGTTCACTGAATTCACCGGTTCCATTAAGATTAACTGCAGCGACTCTAAATTTATACTTCTTGTTGCTTGCAAGGCCAGCTGCAGTGTACTCTGTGGTCTTCAAGAGCTCTTGTTGAGCCCTATACCACTGCTCTGTTCCTTCCTCAAGCACTTCAACAATATATCCAGTTACATCAGCACCACCATCATACATTGGTCTTGTCCATACCAAACTAATGCTATGTTTGGTGGTATCTGTCACGCGAGGAACTGATGGAGGAGCAGGAGTATCTGGAACAGCAGACAACACAAAATTTGTCAACAGTAAGATGAAAAACAAAGAAAATCTAAATTATGTACATTTAAATAAACAAATGGTTAAAATGTAATGACAATTTAAAAAAAGGTCTTACATGTTGGCTCCCTGCAGATGGCATAGTCGGAAGCTTCACTTGGTTGACTGTTACCAGCAGCATTCACAGCCGTAACACGGAATTGATAATCACTGCCTTCAAGAAGACCAGTAATCTTGAGTCTTGTATCATATATGGTGTACTCTTTGTTAACTCTTGTCCACCTAACACTCTTCTTTTCACGTTTGTCCACAAGATAGTTTTTAATTTCACTGCCACCATCACTCTCAGGCTTAAGCCATTCAATAATGGCATGTTCCTTCCCTCCAGCAATGATTTGTGGTGCACCAGGAGGTGATGGAATTGCTGTAAAAGTGAATGAATAAATAAATTATGTATATATCTTCAATCAATGTGACAAATAGTAAAATCTTTTGATAACAGATATTTTACTTACTGTATGCATTTCTGGCAAAAATGGGTTCAGATTCAAGTGGTACACCAGGTCCATACTTATTTACACCTCTAACACGGAAGATGTACTCATTATTCTTAATCAGTCTAGTAGCAACACAAGAAAGGGTCTTGCACTCAGCTTCCATTAATACCCAGTTAAGTCTACTAGTTTCACGTCGCTCAACAATATAATGGGTCACTGGGGCCCCACCATCTTCAGGGGGTATTTTCCAAGAAACCGTGCACTTTTCCTCTGTTACTCTAGTGATTAATATCTTATCGTCACAAGGCCCAGGAGTATCTGGAGAAAAAGAAATAAAATCAAATAGTTATTAATTAAGCAAATTTCCAATATGAACACTCTAAATACCATTGTTTTATATATACTGACCAAGAACTTTCACAAGAACAGCAGTAGTCTTGATTCCACTGGCATTTTGGACTGTTAGAATGTATTTTCCAGAGTCACTTCTGTCACAGGACTTGATGATAGCCATAGCACGAGTACTGGTGTACTGCAGCGAATACTTTTCACCATGATCCAGTTCTTTATCTCCCTTAGCCCAAAAAACTTTTGGTTCAGGTTTGCCACCAACTGCAGCATCAAGAACAAGGTCTGCACCAGCACTGATTGTCACAGTCTCTCCAATAAGCTTGCTGTCAAGCTCAGCCCTAGGGGGTGCTAAAGGATGATAAGAGAGAGCAAAATTTTAACACTGAAATAATATTAAAGAGATAAATTTGTATAATTAAGGAAAATAATCTTACTATAATCATCCTTGCAGGTGATTGGTCCTGTTGATTCTGAGGGCATACTATGCACTCCAGCTCCATTCTTGGCAATAACACGGAACTCATACACTTCTCCCTCTCCTAGGGATGGTACTGTAAAGTAAGTTTCTGTGATAGTTGTGTAATTGCATTTCAGCCAACGACCCTCTCCCTCGTCACTGTAAAGCTTGCGCTCCACAATGTACCCTATAATCCTGCTGCCACCATCATTCAATGGTTCACACCATTTAAGTGAAACTGTGGATTTTGTCACATCAGTCACTTCTGGTCTAAGAGGGGGATCTAGGGACAAAAGAATTAGTAATATTAAGTATATTCTTCAATGAAATTTTAAAAATCAGCACCAAAATATAACTTCAACTTACCAACAGGATTCAGAGCCAGCACTGGTCTTGACGCTTCGCTAGCTTTACTCAATCCAGCAATATTCATTGCATATACTCTGAATTGATATTCAAGTCCTTCAATGAGAGAGGACACTTTGAAGTGGCGCTCAATGCATGGGATCTTGTTCTCCCTCACCCAAAGGATGGTATTTCGCTCTTTTTTCTCAATCCAATACCCAGTCACTTGGCTGCCACCATCGTGATATGGTGCTTCCCAGCAAATAGTCATAGCACTTGCAGCAACTGATAATACATCTGGTCGTGATGGTGGACTAGGTGGGACTGTAATTAGAGGGGGGCCATAGTAATCAATGTTCACGCCATTTGGCTTTATGTAAACTGAAAACATTAATTATTTCAAAACAAAACTTACCAAATGGATGCTCAGCAACAATAGCTTGAGATTCAATTGATTTGCTCACACCAAATCTGTTCTCAGCACAGACACGGAATGTGTATTCCATGTATTTAGTAAGATGAGTAACTTTAATTGTTGTTCGTTTCACACTGGAGTTCACAAGCTGCCATGTAGTAGACGCAGACTCACGCTTTTCCACAATGTAGTTGGTGACATCCGTTCCACCATCATCTTCAGGTTCAACCCATGTCAATACACAGGACTCTGAAGATATGGATGACACTTCAACAGGCCCTACTGGTGGCCCTGGTCTTCCAACAACATTAACAGTAACAGTGAAGGTTTTGGATCCTGTGATATTTTCAAGAATAAGATAATATTTTCCACTATCGCCTCTCATGGAGTCCTTCACTGTCAAAGATGTTCTCTCTTTTGTGGTCTTAATTAAGATCCTGTCAGTTTCCTTTAGTTTCATTTCTTCAAGTTTCCAAGTTACCTTAGGAGCTGGTCTTCCACTAATAGGAACATCTATAGTGAATGCATTTCCTGTTTTGCATGTGATAAGTTGATTGGTGATTCCACTAAGATCTGCAGTTGGCTCAATGCGAGGCTCTTTAATTATTACAGAGGCAAAAGCATCTCTTGGATCACTGAGGCCTGCATCGTTCTTTGCTTTTACACGGAAGTCATATTCTGTGTTCTCAACTAAACCTTCAATAACCATGTGTAGAGATTTAGTTTGACCTCCAAAAACCCAATGATCAGAGCTCTTAGCTTTTGTCTCTACAATATAGCCTGTGATGCGACTCCCACCATCATGTTCAGGTTTTAGCCAGGCCAAGGTAGCAGTAGAATTAGATGTATCGATAATATCCAGTCGTTTAGGTGGAGCAGGTTCTTCAGTGGCAATGATGGCCTCTGACATTTCATAAGCTTCACCCAGTCCAAACTGATTTTCTGCCATAACTCTAAAAAGGTATGGTACACCAATTGAAAGATTGGTAACTCTCAATATTTGTCGAGAGCATTTAGTACTAACTTCCTGCCAGCTAAGACGACTAGCTTCACGTTTCTCAATGACATAATGCTGAATTCGAGCTCCACCATCATTGAGTGGGGCATCCCACATCAGTGTCAAAGCTCCTCTTGTGACATCCTTGAATGTGAGAGGTCCTGGTGGTCCAGGTGTATCTAGTACCTTCACTGTAAAAGTGATAGATTTGCGGCCACTATTATTTTCAAGTGATAATGTGTACTTTCCAGCATCATATCTGGTACAGTTCTCAATAGTCAAAGTACTCGATGTTTCTGTGGTATTAATATCAACCATCACCCCAATCTCTCCATCTACTTTTGTCCATGTGGCAAGAGGAGGAGGTTTTCCTTTAAAGGGTATATAAAGAGTGACTGTTCCTCCATTCTTCACAATATGGGTCTGTTTGAAGCTGGCATCAATGTCAATTTCTGGTGATGTAAGTCTGTCTACAGTTTGAACTGCATTAGGAATTTCAGAGGTTTCTCCTTTTCCAGCTCCATTAACGGCACAGACTCGGAATTTATATTCCTCACCAGCTTCCAAATCAGTAATAGTATAATGGGTATTAATGCAAGTTGAGGTATTAACTCTGTGCCATTCTTCTAGACTTGCCTTACACATCTCAATGATGTACCCAATGATCTCCATACCACCATCAAACACAGGCTTTGTCCATTCCAAACTGACAGATGTCTTTGTCGAATCTGTAACCTTCACAACAGTTGGAGCACTTGGTGGACTTGTTGGTTCTTTGCATTTGAAAAGTCTTGAGGTACTACTTGGTGGTCCTATTCCAGCATTATTTTCTGCCATCACATGGAATTCATATTCATTGCCTTCAGTAAGATTTGTTACTCTGTGTCTAAGTTCAGCGATGGGTCTCTTTGATGACACCCTCACCCAGCGCATGCTTTTCTTTTCACGTCTTTCTAGAATGTATTGTTTGATTTCATTTCCTCCATCTGATCTTGGTCTGCTCCATGAAAGAGTAATACTATTTCCTGTGATATGGGTTGCATCAGGTGTGCCAGGAGCATCTGGTACAGCTGTGAAACAATAAATATGTTTCAGAAACAAAATTCATGAAGATATAGAGGTAGATTTTTCAAATTATATTTAAATTTAAACTTACTAAATTGCATCTCTGCTATTACGGGATCAGACTCCATCGGTTTACCAACTCCAAACTTATTGATCGCAGAAACTCGGAATTGGTACTCATTGCCCTTGATTAGCTTGGTGGCATTGAATGAGCAGGCTTCACACTGGTCTGTTACAAGGGCCCAGGAAATCCGAGATGTCTCACGCTTTTCAATCCTATAATGAGTAATGGCAGCACAGCCATCATTTTCAGGTGGGTTCCACCAGATTGTTGCTTTCTCTGCTGAGATATTTGTGAACCTGATTGGTCCAACAGGTGGTCCAGGTGTATCTGAATTAGACAAAGAAATAATATGTTTTACAAAATAAATGATCACCCTAAGATAACCAAACATAATGCAAAACTATCTGAAAGAAATATAAACCTTGAACTCTGACAAGAATATCCTCTTTCTTAGTTCCAGCACTATTTTTGGCCTCCACGGTGTATACACCACGGTGATTGCGGTCAGAATCTCTGATGAAGACCATGCTCGATCCAATAGCTGTTGTGACCTCAATCATCATCTTCTTGTCAATTTCTTTTCCATCCTTAAACCATGTGACTTGAGGTAAAGGACTTCCAGTGATATTTACATTGATTGTAATATTTTCACCTGCTTTTACTGTTAAACACTTCTCTGCAGTAAACTCAATGTCCGGAGAAACTAAGACAAAAAAAAAACATATATATATATATTAATAATTAACTTGGAAAACATTATCTTATTGAGAGTATGTAAAAAAACAATAAAATATTCTAAAAGGTATATGCTTACCACTTTCATCTCTGGTCATAATATAACCAGATGACTGGGAGGGGGGGCTAACTGTGCCAACTGCATTTCTTGCAATCACTCTGAATTCATACCGATCACCTGCAGAAAGTCCTGTTACTGTGAACTGGCATTCACTGATATCAACAAAGTTGCATCTTAACCAACGTCCCCGTCCCTGGCGCCGCTCAACAGTGTAAGCCACTATTCTGCTGCCTCCATCATGTTTGGGTATATCCCATTTCAGTGTAACGGATTCTCTTGTCACATCAATGCAATTAGGTGTACCTGGTGGGTCTAAATTGGAAAAATACTATTAGTAACCCTAGTAACTCTACAACTATGCATTCACAAATAATAAATAAGTAAAAAAAAAAGGTAAAAAATAAACCAAACTTATACTTACCAACTGGAGATATTGCCAGGGTGTGCTTGCTAGTTTCACTAGCTGGACTCATGCCAGCATTATTTTGTGCAAACACTTTAAATTGATATTCTAAACCTTCAATAAGCCCAATAATTCTATACTCTCTGCCAGATATTGCTGTTGAATTAACTTTGGTCCAGAGAAGGCTGTTCCTGTCCTTCTTCTCCACGTGGTATCCAGTAATTGGTGAACCACCATCATAACCGGGTGCTTCCCATTGAATAGTCATGCCATCACTAGTGACATTGTAAACAACTGGTCTTCCTGGTGGTCCTGGTGGTTTGTACTGGTGTTGAGCAACCACGGCTTCTGAAGTCAGGGCCTCACTCACACCATATTTATTTTCTGCACGTACTCTGAATTGGTATTCTGTTCCTTTTACTAGGTTAGGTATCTTAAATGTTGTCCTAACTACGCTTGAGCAAACCAATTTCCAAGCAGCCTGAGAAGTTTCCCGTTTCTCCACACTGTAGCATGTTATTTCTCCACCCCCATCATCATTTGGTTCATTCCAGGAGATGATAATGTTCTGTGCTTTAATTTCATCAAATTTGATGGGGCCAATAGGGGAAGAAGGTGGTCCAAGAGTAATAACTTGAATATTGAATGAATTTTTGCTGATTTTGTTGTCAAGGGTAAGTGTATACTTCCCTGCATTATCCTTTCTTACATTTCTAATAGTGAGGGTAGCTTTATTTTCTGTTAACCTCAAACGCACCTGCTCACTCTCCTTCAATGGCAAATCATCTTTCAACCACTGTGTAACTGGTTTTGGTTTACCCTTGTATGGTAGTTCAATGTTAACAGTTTGTCCAATACGCACACTAACTTCATTCCCAGGGTAATCAATAAGGTCTGCTTCTGGTGGTATAATTATGTCTTGCACTGTGACAGGTCCAACTTGAGAATAGTCACTTTGGCCTTTCTCGTTCTTGGAGTAGACTCGGAAATCCATGACTGTAAGCTCTTTCAGGTTTGTGACCTCATATTGACAGCGTTTAGAAGTGCCAGCTACTATCCACTCTTTTTCATCCCTTGTTTTGCTTGAAATGACATAATCTGAGATATGGCTGCCACCATCATGATCAGGTTTTGTCCACTGTAGTATTACTGATGTTTTTGTGGTGTCCTTTATCATGAGGTCTTTGACTGGACCAGGTGTCTCAGTAGCCCTCACGGGATCTACTGTTTCACAAGTATCGCCAACTCCATTTTCATTCTCAGCTGAAACACGGAAGAAATAGCAAATTTCCTCAGAAAGGCCTTCAATTTTATATGTCGTGTTTGAGCACTCAGTTGTCACATTAGAATAAGATTTCTTTGTAGAATCCCTCTTTTCAATTATATAATTGGTGATTGCAGAACCACCATCAATCAGAGGTGGCTCCCAGCTTAAAGTTGCTTTCCCACGAGATACATTCTTCACTACTACTCTTTGGCAAGACGATGGAGTGTCAAGTACTTTAACAGACACTGTTATTGTTTTGGGCTCCCCCACACCATTTTCAATCTCAAGATGATATTTGCCAGTGTCATCACGAGACACTTTTGGAATGATAAGAACAGTTGATGATTCTGTATTGTGAATATTGTACTTTGGATCACTGTTAATGTTCCTGTCTGCCCTTCTCCAGGTGACATTTGGCACAGGTCTTCCTTTCAGTGGAATTCTGACTTCAAGGTCCTTTCCTGCTTTGACCATATATTGGGTTGTCATTGAGGCATCAATATCAAAGTCAGCTTCCTCTGTAAAAATTAAAATAATAATGTTAAACAATGCTATATTCCAAGTACTACTGCTACTACTACTGCTATTAATAATAACAACAACAACAATAATAACAATAAATGATAATAATAAACAAACACATAAATAAATAGTTAAGAAACTATACAAACCAAGAATATCCTTAGCTTGAACAGGCTGAGCCATTTCAATTGGCTTTCCAGATCCGACACAGTTAACAGCAGAGACACGGAAAAAGTAGTTGATTCCAGGTTTAAGGTGAGGCACAACATACTCTGTGGTTCTCACTTCACCCCTGGAGCTGATAACAAGCCAGTCTTGCTCATCAGCCATTCTTTGCTCAACAATATAGCTTGTAATCTCACTGCCACCATCATACACAGGCTTCACCCATCCAAGGGTAATAGATGTTTTGGTTGAGTCAACCACTTTAAGTTTAGTAGGTTCACTTGGTGGGTCTGCAAATGAGAAAATGATGAGTGAAATCAAAGATCACATAATTTGAAGAAGCAATAAGCATTATTAGGTGCAATTAAAAATGACAATATTTACCAACTGGATCAGATGCTTTATAAAAATCAGACACATTTGAATATGGGCCTGATCCCGCTTTATTGATTGCGCAGACACGGTACTGATATTCATTCCCTTCTGTAAGGCTTGTAACTTTCTGTCTTGTGTCACGAATAGGATTTTTGATGACCTTAAACCAACTTAGACTCTTCTTCTCACGCTTTTCCAGGAAATAACCATCAATATCACTACCACCATCATCATGTGGTCTCTCCCAAACCACTGTCATTGTTGCCCTAGTAATCATTGAGACTGTAGGCATGGTGGGCTTTCCAGGAGGAACTGAAATGAAAAATTCAAAATAAATTTGTTTCTAAAAGTGTTTCTAATACATGTTTAAAATTAGCTGTAATGTTGCTTTTCTTACCAAATGAATTCCTTGCAATCACTGGCTCAGACTCCAGAGGATCTCCAACTCCATATTTGTTAACGCCTCTGATACGGAAGATGTATTCATTTCCCTTAATCAGGTTTTGAACGGACATGATACATTCTTCCAGTTTTTCAGATACAATAGACCATAGAATCCTGCTTGTTTCTCGTTTTTCTACAATGTAGTGGGTGACGATTGCTCCACCCTCATCTGTCGGGGGATCCCACATTATGGTGATCTTCTCTGCTGTAACAGTCTTGAATTGTATAGCTCCAGGTGGAGGTCCTGGTTTGTCTGCAAAAATACAGCATTGTGAGGAAAATGCACATTTTCAATTTTTATATTACTCAAAGCATTCTTCATAAACTGCTTATCCAGCAAAGGGTAACAGTAAAAAAAAATCATTGAAATATGAAATGCACACCTAAAATCTGTAGCCTGACGGTTGCAGATATGGATCCCAAAGAGTTCTTGATTTTCATTTCATAAGTGCCACTGTTTACACGACTTGCATCCTTGATAAAAATGCTAGAGTCGTCCATGCTGCTCACAATTGATAGCTGAGCACTTGGTTTCACTTCCTTTCCATCTTTATACCATTCAATTGTTGGTCGAGGCTTTGCAATAATTCCAAACTTAAGATGAACATCTGCTCCTGCCTTGTACTTCACGACATCCAAATACTCTGGAGGTATGTCAATCTCAGGGGCACCTGAAACACAAAAAAGACAACTTTTTCATAGAAACAGAAATAATAAACTAATAATTATTTATCTAGGAAATAAATAACACTTACCGTATGTATCAACACACGTGACTGGTCCAGCAATAAGTGATGCGTTGCTTACAGAACCAACTGCATTCTTTGCAAAGACTCTGAATTCATAGGACTGATCCTGTGTCAAACCAGACACAGTGAATTTTGTGTCTGCAACATTAATTAGATTTGCCTTTGACCATCTTCCTTTTGGTGATTCTTTGCTCTCAATAATGTATCCAGTGACTTTACTGCCACCGTCATAGGGAGGCTTTTCCCAGACAAGGGTAATGGAGTTCTTTGTAATGTCAGAAATATGCACATTGATAGGAGGTTCTGTAAAACAAAAATATTTAATTAGAAATCAACTCAAAACAACAAAATACCTAATCAATTTTAAACTATTAACAAAATATTTACCACAGGCATCAATTGCAAGTACTGCATCTGAAGTTTTGCTGGATTCTCCAATGCCAGCTGCATTCTCTGCTGCCACCTTAAACTCATAGATCAGGCCAGGACTGATGTTTGAGACTTTGAAATGTGTAGCACGGATGACAGTTTTGTTAGCTTTCTGCCACAAGATGCTGTTTTTGTCTTTCATCTGCAAGTGGTATCCAAATACACGGCTTCCGCCATCTGAGACAGGCTCTTTCCAGTTGACAGTAATGCTCTCCCTTGTTACAGAAGTCACCCATGGGGTTGATGGGGATCCAGGGATTGCTAATATTGAGGAAAGAAATACCAGTGTTTTCAGTAAAATTGTAATAACACAGAAATATAAAATTAATATTAAGAGAAGCATGTAACTTACTGTACGGCAGTTCCACTCTGATAGCTGGAGAGTCCAGGTGATCACTGATGCCAAAGCGATTTTCTGCCTTGATTCTAAACTGAAACTCTTCACCTGTTGCCAGCTTCATGATTTTAATAGTACCCCGTGCTACTGCCGATGATACTTCTGTCCAGTTGGCAGTTGTCGTCTCACGTTTGTATACAATATAGTTAGTCACTGGACTTCCACCATCATATAGAGGAGGAAGCCATTTCAAACTTACACTGCTTTCTGTAACATCACTAATATCCACTGGACCAATCGGAGGACTTGGTCTGTCCAATACCACAATATTAACAAAAGACTTGGTAGTTCCACTTGTGTTGGAGGCAGTGATGTCATACCTTCCAGCATCATGGGCAATACTCTCTCGAAGGCAAATAATGAGACCTTCAGGAGTTACTTCTGAATTAAATCTCATTGTTGATTTCAGAACAACATTGTCTTTTGACATTGAAATCTTTGGCAGAGGTTTACCAGTAAGAGGAATTTCAAATTTTAGGTTTGATCCTGCTTTAACATATACAGTATTTTGAGGGAAATCTTTCAAATTAATTTCTGGAGATTCTACAAAAGAGACAACAAAAATAAAAAGATTAGTATTCATCTCAATATCACACTTACTAAGAATCAGTGTCCAAAGTATTTACCAATAACTCACCAAGCTGATCTTTTACAAGAACTGGTAAGATCATCTCTTTGGCTTCACTTAGACCAGCATGGTTTTCAGCACGGACTCTGAAGAAATATTCAGCATTTTCCCTCAGACCAGAGACAGTATAGTGGGTGGATTTTACCACGCCACACTTTACCCACTTCTCTTGGCCCTTTTCAAGAGTATCAATCAGATAACTGGTGATTCTGCTTCCTCCATCATGCTCTGGTTTACACCATGCTAATGAGACACTGTCCTTTGTAACATCAGTAACTCCAAGCTTTGGAGGTGGGCTTGGTTTTTCTGAAATAAGAGTTAAATGATATATATTTTTATAAAACATATTAAATATTTACTTACATTTCAGTGCTTTTTAATTTTATGAGGCTTACCTGTAATCTTTGTTCCATCTTTGGTCTCAAATGGAACACCAACTCCAAATTCATTTTCACCAGTGACTCTGAAGTAGTATACCCCTCCTTCCTGCAAATCTGTAACTTTATAAGTCAAGCGGTGGCATTTATCAGTGAGTTTTGTCCATCCCATTTTGCTTGCTTCTCTTAGTTCAGCGTGGTAATTTTTCACAGGTGCACCACCTTCATTTTCTGGTGTATCCCATGTTAATGTTGCAGAGTTCTTTGTGACATCTTTGATCTCAATTTGAGAAACTGGTCCTGGAGAGTCAAGGACCTTGACGACTAGTGTCAAAGTGGATGTCCCAGCAACATTTTGTAGTGACACAGTGTACTTTCCAGAGTCATTTCTTGTTGCTTGCTCTACTGTTATAGATGTGCAAGTATCACTTGTATCAATAGAAGCTCTTACTCTGAGGTCTACATCTGCTTTATTCCATACCACATTAGGCACTGGTTTTCCCTTGAATGGCACAGTCAAAGTAAATGAGCTACCATCCTTAACGATTAGTGTCTTTCGCATCTCATTACTAATGTCAAAAACTGGTTCATCTTCTCTGTCCTTTGCCACTTGAGGATCAGAGGCTGGGCTTGGATCACTCAGGCCAATCTTGTTTATTGATTTCACAGCAAACACATACTCTGCTCCAGATGTAAGGCTTACAACAGTAAATTCAGTGTTTCTTGTATTTTGGACAGCTACAACCCAGTCCTCATCTTCAGTTTTCTTGTACTCAACACTGTATCCAGTTATTGGTGCTCCACCATCAAAAAGTGGCTTGTTCCAAGTAATAGTGATGGAGGTCTTTGTTGAATCAATTATTTTAGGTTTAGCTGGTGGGGATGGTAAAAACTGTGGGTCTTCTGCTTTAGTTAATGGACACGGGTGACTTGGAAGACTTAAACCAGCAGCATTTTCTGCATAAACATGATACTCATATTCACATCCTTCCCGCAGATTGGAAGCCTTAACTCTTAGGTCATACACCGGCCTTTTATTCACACGGACCCAACGCAGACCTGTCTTCTCACGCTTTTCAATTACATAACCACAAATTTCGCTACCTCCATCAGAAGCAGGTCTTTCCCAGCAGATTGTCATTGCCTCAGCTGTTACACTAGTGACTTCAACGTTTGTGGGTGGCGATGGGACAGTGAATGGATCTATAGCTTTAGCAGGATCACTTTCAAGGGGTTCACCAACTCCAAATTTATTTACACCCAGAACTCTGAATATGTACTCATTACCTTTGAGAAGCTTAGTGACTTTGCATGTTGTAGCTTTCATCTCTCCATGTACTACTGTCCAAGTAAGGCGACTTGTTTCACGCTTTTCAATAATATAGTGGGAAATTTCTGCACCACCATTTTCTTGAGGTGGTCCCCAACTCAGTGTGCATTTTTCAGCTGTAAGGCCTGTAACTTCCAGAGGCCCTGATGATGGTCCTGGTCGATCAAGCACCTTACAGTTTACTGCTAATGATCTTGTACCAGCAACATTCTGTAAAGTTAATACATACTGTCCAGAATCTCTTCTGATGCAGTCTTTGACAGTTATGTTAGTGTTGAAGTTTGTAGATGAGATCTCAACCCTAGCTTTACCCTCAATTTCTTTACCATCCTTTGTCCATGAAATGACTGGATGAGGACGACCAGCTATATCTGCATTGATCTGTAGGACTTCTCCAGCTTTCACAACTACTAATTGTCTAAATTTGTCATCCATCGTGATAGTTGGTGCCTCAACATCATCTTTTACAGTGACAGGGCCTGTGTTCTCAGATGGCTTACTGAACAATCCATTTGCATTCCTAGCAATGACATGGAAATCATATCGCTGATCCTCTGTAAGACCTGTAATATCAAAGAATGTTTCCTGGACATTGGTGAAATTGCACTTCAGCCACCGCCCATCTGGAAGTTCTTTTCGTTCAATAATGTAACCCGTAACCATAGCTCCACCATCATACTCAGGTTTTGTCCAAAACAATGAAACAGTTGTTCTAGTGATATTTGTCACTGTAGGTTGACCTGGAGGATCACATGGATCTCTTGCAGCCACAGCTTCAGAGGCTTTGCTGCATTTCCCAATTCCAGCAATGTTTTCAGCATAGATGCGAAATTCATATAATAAACCCTCTTCAATGCTGGTCACTTTGAATTGTGTATCAGCAATAAGGCCTCGGTTTATCTTTGTCCAGAGAATGCTACTGGGTTCTTTGCATTCTAAGTGGTATCCAAGTATTGAACTACCCCCATCACTGGCTGGTCTATTCCATTCAACAGCCATATGGGTCTTAGTAGCATCAGTAACTCGGACAGCAGAAGGTGGGCCAGGTGGCATAAAGGGATACTGAGCAATAACTAATGATGAATCAACAAAGTGGCTTTTTCCATATCGGTTCTCTGCACAAACACGGAACTGATACTCAGAACCCTGGGTCAAGTGGGAAACTTTGATTGAAGTCCGGGCAACTGTTGCTGACACAATTTGCCATGCAGTGGTGGTAGTATCTCGCTTCTCTACCACATAATTGTTTATTTGGCAACCACCATCATATTCTGGTGGATCCCAAGACAATGATAGATTATCAGCACTAACTTCATCAATTTTAATTGGCCCTGGTGGCCCAGGTTTGTCAAGGACAATGACACTAATTTCAGAAGATTTGGTGCCAATTGCATTACTTAATGTAATTTCATACATTCCAGAATCCTCTCTGGCAGCATCTTTAATAACAATTTTACTTGAGGTCTTAGATGTTTGAACATTTACCCTAGTTGTTTGTTTTAATAGATGACCATCTTTCTTCCATGAGACCTCTGGTAGAGGTCTGCCTCTAAATGGAACATCTATTTTGAGATCATCTCCAGCTTTCACACTGTAAGTGTTGAATAAGAGATTGATAATAGGTTCGATTTGAATGTCCTTTGCAATCACAGGTGCACCAAGTTGCTTTGGATCACTCTTTCCTTTGTCATTTACAGCAATAATTCTAAACAAATATTCTTCACCTGAAGTCAGGCCATCAATAGTTGCTTCTAGAGCCTTAACCGTGGCACACACAGTCCATTTTTCACTACCTTTAGTTTGCATCTCAATAATGTAACAAGTAATTTTGCTGCCACCATCATGATCTGGTTTCTCCCATGAAAGACTAACACTTTTTTGAGTCACATCCACAAGTGTGACTTTACCTGGTGACAAAGGTGCTTCAGACACTTTAACAGCATCTTTAGTTTCTGCTGGTAAACCAACACCATGTTCATTGACAGCTAATACACGGAAATAGTAAAGTCCTCCCTCTCGTAAGTCATCGACTCTAAATGAATTCCTGACACAGTTATTTGTAACAGTAGTGTATGCCATTCTTGCAGATTCACGTTTCTCTACAATATAATTTGTTATCTTGGCTCCACCATCAATGAGAGGAGGCTCCCAAGAAAGGGTTACTGAGTTTCTCTTGACATCTTTAATATCAAAGTTAAGAGGCTCACTTGGAGAATCTAGTACTCTAACATTTACAAACGCTGATTTTGTGCCACTGTTATTTTCCAGAGTTAAAACATATTTTCCACCATCATATCTGTTTACATTGTCTATTACAAGCATAGTATAGGAGCTGGTTATTTCAACTTGTGCTCGTTCAGCTAATGGACTATCAGCTTTTTCCCACTTGACTTCAGGTTCAGGTCTTCCCTTGATAGTAACAAACAAACGAAGTGTTCCACTTGCTCTTACTGTGACTATTTTCCTGAGTTCAGCATCTAATTCAATCTCTGGAGCTTCAAGTTTTTCAGCTGCAATCACAGAGCCTGGGACATCAGCATGTTCCCCAACTCCTTCAACATTGACAGCCAAGACCCTGAAGGTGTATTCTGCATTTTCCTTCAGGTGTTTTGCAGTATAGTGTGTTGTTTGTATACCAGTTGGTGGTGTGCATGTGGTCCACTCATCTTCAGAAACTTCTTTCATCTCAACAATATATCCCATTATGGATGCACCACCATCATAGATTGGTTTGCTCCAGGCAAGGGTCACTGTGGTGCTTGAGTGGTCAGTTACTTTAGGATTGTTTGGAGGACCAGGTGGATATGTTGCATCACAAGCTTTGAAAAGTTCTGATGCCTTACTGGGCTGCCCTACACCAGCAGCATTTTCAGCTGAAACACGGAATTCATAGTAGTGGCCTTCTGTAAGTCCAGAAACTCTAAGTCGTAAGTCAGTCAGTCTCTTTTTATTGCATTTTGTCCATCGGATGCCTTCTTTGTCACGTTTTTCAAGAATATAGCTATCAATTTCTGAACCACCATTATCTTCTGGCCGCTCCCATGTGACAACCATAGAATCTCTTGTTATAGCACTTGCTTCAGGCATGGAGGGTGCACTTGGTGGCTTGAATGGATTGCGTGCCACTACAGGCTCAGATTCAAGGGGTTCTCCCACTCCATATTTATTAACTGCCATAACTCTGAAAATATACTCATTTCCAGGCAGAAGTTTTGTCACTTTATAACTAACAGCTTGGATTTTAGGTTCAACTACAGTCCAAGACAGCCTACTAGTTTCTCTCTTCTCAATAATATAATGAGAAATACTAGCACCACCATCATGTGAAGGATGACCCCAAGATAAATAGCATTTCTCAGCTCTTACACCAGTGACTTTTAGTGGGCCATCCGGAGGACCAGGTCTATCAAGAACCTTCACATTTACTGGTATTGATTTAATTCCACCAACATTGCTGAGATGAAGCACATAATGTCCGCTATCAACTCTAATGCAGTCCTTTACTGTAAGTACTGTTCGCTGGATGGTGGTTTTAACTTCCATTCTTGGAGTTGTCTTATCAATTTCCATTCCATCCTTTATCCATGTAATATCTGGAAGAGGTTTTCCAAAAATGTCAGCATCAATAGTAAAAGTTTCCCCAGCATTGACGACAATAACATCCTTAAACTTTGAATCCATTGAAGCTGTTGGAGCTTCAATTTCATCTTTAGCAGTAATTGGTCCAGTGGTTTCAGACGGTTCACTTAAAATGCCTGAGGAATTTCTTGCAATTACCCTAAACTCATATCTTTCTTCCTCTGTTAATCCCGTGCATGTGAATTCAGTGTCAATAATGTTGGTGAAGCTAGCCTTCATCCAGCGGCCTTCAGGTAATTTTTTCTTCTCCACAATATAACCTGTGATTTTACTGCCACCATCATATTGTGGGATTGTCCACTGAAGGGTTACATGGTTTCTAGTGATAACTATAGCTTCAGGAGTGCCAGGTGGATCACAAGGGTCACGAGCAACAGCACATTCTGAGACCTTGCTTGGAGCACTAGTGCCAACTATGTTTTCTGCATATACTCTGTATTCATATTCAATGCCTTCTTCAAGATCATTTGTCTTAAATCGAGTGTCTGAAATGAGAAGCTTGTTTAACTTATTCCACAAAATGCTGTTTCTTTCTTTCCGTTCAATATGGTAACCAATAATAGTGCTGCCTCCATTGTTCATTGGAGCTTTCCATTCAATAACCATATGATCTTTTGTTGCGGAGGAAACAAATGGGGTACCAGGTGGACCAGGTTCCTTGAAAGGGTACTTTACAAGAACTGGTGGTGAATCCAATGAAGTGCTCTTCCCATATCTATTTTCAGAAAAAACTCTAAATTGATATTCTGAACCTGTTTTCAGCTTACAAATTTTGATAGTTGTCCTTGCAACAGTTGCTGACACAATCTGCCAATTTGTTGTAGTTGTGTCTCGTTTTTCAACAATGTAATTGTTTATTTGACAACCTCCTGTGTAAACTGGTGGTTCCCATGAAATGGTTACAAAATTAGCACTTACTTCATCAATTTTCACGGGTCCAGTTGGTGGACCAGGCTTATCAAGAACAATAATTCCAAGCTCTTCTGTAGTTGCACCAGCACTGTTTGTGGCAATCACTGAGTACTTGCCAGAATCATCTCTATTAGCTTCTTTAATATGAAGAACTGTTGAGTTCATTGTACTTGAAATATTAACCCTAGTTGTCTCCTTGAGTGAATGTCCATCTTTTTTCCATACAATCTTTGGTGTTGGACGTCCAAACACTGGAATCTCTATTTTAAGATCATTGCCAGACTGAACACTATAAGTATTGCATGTTAGTTTAAAACTGGGTTCAATAGTTATGTCTTTGGCAATAACAGGAGCAGCTAATGGCCTTGGATCACTCTTTCCTTTATCATTGTAGGCTATGATACGGAAGAAATATTCCTGACCAGAACTTAACCCTGTAACAGTGCCTTCACATGCCTTTGTTATGGTTGCAACTACCCATTCCTCTGTTCCTTTTGGCTGCATTTCAATGAAGTAGCCTATAATTCTACTGCCACCATCATATTCTGGTCTCTCCCATACTAAAGAGACACTAGTTTTAGTCACGTCTGTTAATGTGACTTTTCCTACCGGCAATGGGATTTCTGCTGCTTTCACTGCATCCTGGGTTTCAGCAGGAAGACCAACACCAAATTCATTCTCAGCCATAACTCTAAAGTAATAAATTGCTCCTTCTTTGAGATCTCCTACCCGGAAGCTTGTCTTAGTGCACTTAGTAGTAACATTGGAGTATCCAATTCTGTTTGATTCACGTTTATCAATGACATAATTCTTAATCTTTGCACCTCCATCAATGAGTGGTGGTTCCCATGCAATAGTTACACTGTTCCTTGTAATATCCTTCACTGAAAAATTCACAGGAGCTCCTGGTGTATCCAGTACTTTAACAGACACAAATGCAGACTTTGATCCACTGTTGTTTTCCAAATTCAGTATATACTTTCCAGCATCATTTCTGTCACATACATCAATTGATAATTGAGTATAGTCAGAACCCTTTTCAATTTGTGCCTTTTCAGATATCTCTCCTTCATCTTTAGACCAGCTCACCTCTGGGATTGGATTAGCTTTGAAAGGTATATTGATTCTCAGGGAACCTCCGGCACGCACCACAACACCTTTTCGTAGTTCAGAGTCAAGTTCAATTTCTGGTGCCTCCATTTTATCTTCAGGCTTTACAATGCCAGGAATAGCTGCTGGTTCACCAACACCTATCCTGTTGATGGCACATATTTGAATTTTATATTCTTGATGTTCTATAAGTTTGGTTATTTCAAATGTATTGATAGGCAGGCCAGTTGGTGGTGTGCATGCAATCCATTCTTCCTCTTCAGCTTTACAGATCTCCACAACGTATCCCTGAATCTCACTTCCCCCATCATAAATTGGTTTGTTCCATGCTATTGAAATTGAATTTTTAGTGGTGTAAACCAGATGTGCATTAGTTGGTGGGCCAGGTTTAAACATTGGATCACAGGCTTTATAGTATACAGTTGGTGGACTTGGTTGACCAACTCCTGCTGCATTTTCAGCAGATAATTTAAATTCATATTCATGATCTTCTGTCAGGCCCGTTACTCTGAAACGTAGATCCGTAACTCTGCGCTTGTTGCATTTTGTCCATCTGACTCCAGTTCTGTCTCGTTTCTCTATAATGTACCCAACAATTTCATTTCCCCCATCACTTGTTGGTCTGGTCCAGCACACAGTCATTGAATCCCTTGTAATATTAGTTACTTCGAGTTCTTGTGGCGGCCCAGGAGGGACAAATGGATTTTTCATTATCACTGGTGCTGATTCTAGTGGTTCACCAACACCATATTTGTTGACTGCCATTACACGGAAAATATATTCATTTCCTTTTAGAAGCTTAGTTACTTTAAACAAGGTAGCTCCGCAGTCACTAGCAACTACAGTCCAAGCAAGACGACTTGTTTCTCTCTTCTCAATAACATAATGAGAAATCATGCTACCTCCATCATGACAAGGAGGGAGCCATGAGAGTGTGCATTTTTCAGAAGTTACTCCAGTAACACTAAGTGGCCCTTCAGATGGTCCAGGTCTGTCCAGTACTTTGACATGGAATGGGACTGTCTTGCTGCCAGCAACATTATTTAACTGCAAGGTATACTGGCCACCATCAATTCTTATCGCATCTTTAACAATAATCATTGCTTTGAGGTCAGTATTCTTGATCTCAGCTCTTGCAGTATTTTCCAATTCTTGATCACCCTTGAACCACTGAGCTGTTGGGATTGGCTTACCATGTACATCAGCATAGAGTTTAAATGTATCTCCTGCATTTACAACAATAACCTGGTTGAATTCTGGGTCTGTTTCAAATGTTGGAGATTCAACTTCATCCTTTGCAGTGATTGATCCGGTATTCTTTGATGGTTTGCTAATGGTTCCAGCTGCATTCTTTGCAATAACTCTAAAGTCATATTTGCAGTCTTCAGTCAAACCAGTAATAGTAAACTCTGTTTCAATAATGTTTGCAAAACTGGCTTTCATCCACCGTCCTTCTGGCAAGTCTCGTTTCTCCACAATGTAACCAGTTATTATACTGCCTCCATCATATTCTGGCTCTGTCCACTTCAGTTTGACTGAATGTCTATTGACAAAGACAGCATCTGGGTTACCTGGTGGATCACATGGATCACGTGCAATGCAGCCCTCAGATAATTTGCTACAACTACCAATTCCAACAATGTTTTCAGCATAGACTCTGAACTCATATTCAATACCCTCTTCCAAAGGACTTGTTTTAAAGCGAGTATCCTGAATAAGTGTTTTGTTAATCTTTGTCCAAAGGATGCTGTTTTTCTCTTTTCTTTCCAAATGATACCCAATTATACTACTACCACCATCAGAAATTGGCTTGTGCCACTCCACAACCATGTGATCCTTTGAGACTGATGCCACAAAAGGTGTTCCAGGAGGACCTGGTTCTTTGTACGGGTACTGCGCAAGAACAGGATCAGAGTCTATTGCATAACTTTTGCCATATCGATTCTCTGCAAATACTCTGAACTGATATTCTGCTCCAGTTTTCAAATTGGTCACTTTAAGAGTAGTTCTTGCAACTGTAGCAGACACGATTACCCAGTTTGTAGTGGTTGTGTCCCGCTTTTGAACAATGTAGTTTGAAACCTGGCAGCCGCCAGTATACTTTGGTGGTTCCCAAGACACTGTGATGCTTTCAGCACTAATGTCTTCAAGTTTAATGGGTCCAGTTGGTGGGCCAGGTTTGTCAAGTGTAATGATTTCAAAAGTAGTTTCCTTTTGTCCAAGAACATTGGAAACTGTGATAGTGTATATGCCAGCATCATCTCTTGTTGCTTCTTTTATACTTAGGTTTGTGTGGTGTAACGTGTCAATGACATTAACTCTTGTAGTCTGTTTAAGAGGTGAGCCATCCTTTGTCCAAATAATATTTGGTTTGGGACATCCAGCAATAGGGATTTCAACTTTGAGATCATAGCCAACTTGTACACTGTAACTGCTGGATGGGGACCTGACATCTGGAGCAATAACAAGGTCTTTTGCTTGTACTGGAACAGCTAGTAGTCTAGGGTCACTCATTCCTTTGTCATTGACCGCAATAACTCTAAACGCATATTCCTCTCCCTGGGCTAAATTGCTTACTACAGTGTCCAGGGTTTTAACTTGAGCACATACTGACCATTTCTCAGCATCCTTAGCTTGCATTTCCACAACATAGTAAAGAATTCTGCTACCTCCATCATGCTCAGGCTTTTCCCAGGAAAGAGAAACACTACTGCGTGTAACATCAACAACAGTGACTTTACCCGGAGGCTGGGGTACTTCAGAAACTTTCAGAGATTCGGGTGTTTCTGCAGGAAGTCCAATTCCATGTTCATTTTCAGCAAGAACTCTAAAGAAGTAATTGGAGCCTTCTTGAAGTGCTTCAATTTTCCATGACATTTTATGGCAGTTTGTGATGACAGTTGAATAGGCCTTTCTTGTGCTTTCACGTTTCTCAACAATATAATTTTTGATTTTAGCTCCACCATCCAATAAAGGAGGTTCCCATGTAAGTGTTACAGAACTTTTTGTGATCTCTTTCACTCTGAAGTTGATGGGTTCACTTGGTGTGTCAAGTACTCTGACACTGATAAAGACAGACTTCACTCCACTAGCATTTTCTGCAGTAACTGTATACTTTCCACTGTCAAACCTGTCAACATTTTCAATTGTGAGGGATGTATAACTACTAGTTGTATCAATCTGAGCTGTATCCTTGATCTCACCATCAGCTTTTTCCCACTTAATATCAGGGACAGGTCGTCCTCTAATTGGAATGAATAATCTTAATGATCCTCCTGCTCTAACGGTGATCATTTTCCTTAATTCCGGATCAAGATCAAGATCAGGTGCTTCAATCTTTTCCTCTACAACAATTGTTCCTGAGATATCTGCATGTTCACCAACACCTGCCTTGTTTATAGCATAAACTCTGAATTTATACTCTTGTTTTTCTTGCAGTTTTTTAACTTCAAAGTGTGTTTGCGTAACACCTGATGGAGGAGTATAAATTGTCCATTCTTCAGAGGGTACCTCACATGCCTCAACGATGTATCCTTGAATCTCACAACCACCATCATAAATTGGTTTCCCCCAGGAAAGGAAAACTGATGTCCGTGAAATATCAGCCACTTTAGCATTATTTGGAGGACCTGGTTTGAAAATAGGATCTAGGGCCTTATAATAAACAGATGAGGAGCTTGGTGCTCCAACTCCAGCAGCATTCTCAGCTGAAACTCTAAATTCATAGCTGCGACTTTCAAGTAGTCCAGTAACCCTAAAACGCAGTTCGCTTACTGAGCGCTTATTGCATCTTGTCCATCTAACTCCTTCTTTGTCACGTTTTTCAATTATATATCCTGCAATTGGATTTCCTCCATCCTTAGCGGGTCTTTCCCAGGTTACAACCATTGAATCTTTTGTGACATTAGAAACTTCTACTGCTGTTGGTGCATCAGGAGTTACAAATGGATTTTTGGCAATCACTGGTTCTGATTCAAGTGGTTCACCAATTCCATATTTGTTTACTGGAATGACACGGAAGATGTACTCATTTCCCTCCAAAAGTTTTGTAATTTTAAGATTAAGAGTCTGAACTTTAGATTCAACAACAGTCCAAACTAATCTGCTGGTTTCTCTCCTTTCAACAATATAATGAGTCACATCACTGCCACCATCTTGCTGTGGTGGTTTCCAAGAAATGAAGCATTTCTCACTTGCTACACCATAAATGGAAATTGGGCCTTCAGGTGGCCCAGGTCTATCTAATACTTTGACATTGACATTAACTGATTTTTCTCCTCCAACATTCTTGAGTACTAGAGTGTACTGGCCACCGTCAACCCGAATTGCTTCTTTTACACTCAATGTAGTAGTGAAGTCTGTATTTTTAATCTCAAGGCGAGCTGTGTTTACTAGTTCTTCATTTACTTTCATCCAATGGACTGTAGGTATAGGTTTTCCAAAAATATCTGCATCAATCTTGAAGTTCTCCCCAGCATTTACAACAATTGCTTGAGTATATTTTGAATCTATGTTAATGCGAGGTGGATCAACTTCATCCTTTGCAGTGATTGCGCCAGTACTTTCTGAAGGATTACTGAAAACACCTGCAGCATTTCTTGCAATGACACGGAACTCATACCTTTGTTCCTCAACTAAGCCTGTCACAACAAATTCAGTATCAATTATATTTGTAAAACTGGCCTTCATCCAGCGGCCACCAGGCAGCTCTTTTTTCTCAACAAGATATCCAGTGATTTTGCTTCCACCATGAAACTCTGGCTTTGTCCACCTGAGAGTAACAGAATTTCTTGTGACAATAACAGCTTCAGGAGTGCCTGGACATTCACATGGATCTCTTGCAACATGTATTTCTGATTGCTTGCTAACTTTACCAATTCCCACAATATTTTCAGCATAAACTCTAAATTCATATTCAATACCCTCTTCAAGACCAGTGACTTTAAATCTTGTGTCTTGAATGAGCGTCTTGTTTTGTTTAACCCAAAGAATACTGTTCCTTTCCTTACTTTCAAGGTGATATCCAAGTATCTTACTTCCACCATCATCTGAAGGTTTATTCCATACCACTACCATGCTTTCCTTCGTAGAGGATTGCACTGATGGTGCTCCTGGAGGTCCAGGAAGCTTAAATGGATATTGTGCAACAACGGACTCTGAAACAAGAACAGAACTCTTTCCATATCTGTTTTCAGCTGCAATTCTGAATTGGTATTCAGTACCAGTTTTTAACCTTGCAGCTTTAATTGTTGTTCTAGCTACAGTTGCTGACACAATCTGCCAATTTGTAGTGGAGGTATCTCTCTTTTCTACAATATAATTGTTGATTGAACAACCACCATCATATTCTGGAGGCTCCCATGACAAAGCCATACTGTCAGCAGTGACTTCATCTATTTTGATCGGTCCCGTTGGTGGGCCTGGCTTATCAAGAACAACAATTTTAATTTCAGCTGTTGCTTCTCCAGCAGTATTGGAAAGTTTAATGGTGTATTGGCCAACATCATCTCTGCAAGCCTCTTTGATTACAAGATACAAATGTCTTTCTGTGATCTCAGAATTAACTCTGGTAGTTTCTTTCAAAGTGACACCATCTTTTTGCCAGGAGACAGCTGCTTTGGGACGAGCAACATAGGGAACATCTACTTTCAAATCATCTCCAGCCAGAACACTGAATGCAAAGAATAAAAGTTTGAATGATGGAACAATGATAAGATCTTTAGCAATAACAGGAACACTAAGTTGGCGAGGATCGCTTATTCCTTTCTCATTCATTGCAGATACACGGAACAGGTATTCTTCACCTTGTGTAAGACCTGCAACAACTGCTTCATTGACTTTTACAGTTAAGCACTCAGTCCATTTTTCACTGCCTTTGCTTTGCATTTCAACAATATACCCTGTGATTCTACTGCCTCCATCATGGTCTGGTTTCTCCCATGACAGTGTCACACTATTGCTTGAGACATCTTGAAGTGTGACTTTTCCTGGTGGAAGGGGCTTTTCAGAAACTTTGACTGACTCAGTAGTCTCAGTTGGAAGACCAATTCCATATTCATTTTCAGCTAAAACTCTAAAGAAATAGTTTCTTCCTTCCTCCAACTGGCCAATTTTCCAACTTGTTTTGTGGCAGCTAGTACTAACAGTTGAGTATGCTTTTCTTGTTGATTCACGTTTTTCTATAATGTAATTTCTTATCCTAGAGCCTCCATCTATTAAAGGAGGGTCCCAGATCAGTGATACTGATTCTTTGGTGACTTCTTTTATCATGAAATTTTGTGGTGCTCCAGGAGTATCCATTACTCTGACATTAACAAAGGCTGTCTTGCTCCCTGAGCCATTTTCCACTGTCAAAACATACTTTCCACTGTCAAATCTGCTTACATTTTCAATTAATACAGATGTAAATGATGACGTGCTCTCAATAGTTGCTCTCTCAAGTGGTTCTCCATGTTCTCTTGACCATTTCACTTCAGGAGCAGGCCTTCCTCTTATAGGCACAAACAGTCTTAGTGTGCCACAAGCTCTGATGTTGACAACTTTCCGAAGTTCTGCATCAAGCTCAATTTCTGGTGGAATCTCCCTGTCTTCTGCCTTTGGTGATCCAGGAACAGATGCTGGCTCTCCGACTCCCTCACAGTTAATGGCAGAAATATTTATTCGGTATTCTTGGTTTTCTTTTAAATTGGTAATTGTAAATGATGTCAATGTTAGTCCTTCTCGAGGAGTAACAATTGTCCATTCATCTTCCTCTGGAAGGCAAGTTTCAACAATATATCCTGTAATGTCCGATCCACCATCATATACTGGCTTATTCCATGCAAGAGTAATTGATGACTTAGTTGTGTCTAGCACTCTTGGATTTCCTGGTGGGCCAGGCTGAAAGATGGTGTCACAGGCTTTATAAAATGGACTACAGGAACTTGGTACACTTAAACCTGCAGCGTTCTCAGCAATAATTCTAAATTCATACTCGTGTCCTGGTGTCAGTCCAGATACTTTGTACCTTAGATCAGTTACTGTTCTTTTGTTGCATTTAACCCAACGGAGACCAGTTTTGTCTCTCCTTTCAATAATGTAATTGGAAATATTGCTTCCACCATTGTATTCCGGATGCCCCCAGCAAACGACCATTGAATCCTTAGTGATAGTTGTTACTTCAGGAGTTTGTGGAGGATCAGAGGGCACATAAGGGTTAACTGCCATAACTGGCTCAGATTCAAGGGGTTCACCAACTCCATACTTATTAACAGCCATAACTCTAAAGATATACTCATTTCCTTTAAGCAGCTTAGTCACTTTAAATCGGTTAACTTGTAAATCTGATGCTACATTTGTCCATGCAAGTCTGCTTGTTTCACGTTTTTCAATTATGTAATGTTCAATTTTTGCACCACCGTCATGTGAAGGTGGCAACCACGACAGAATACATTTCTCAGCAGTGACATCTGTAACAGCAAGTGGACCATCAGGTGGACCTGGCCTGTCAAGAACCTTAACATTAAAAACATGTTTAGCAAATCCTCCAGGGTTACTAGCAGTCAACATGAATGCACCTCCATCTCTTCTTAAGGAGTCTTTATTGATCAATAATGTGCTGAAGTCAGTTGTTTTGATTTCAATTTTTGCTGTGTCCTCAAGTTCCTTTCCTTCTTTTGTCCAAACCATGGATGGTAAGGGTCGGCCAGTAGCTTCAGCTTCTAATTTAAAGACCTCCCCTGCTTTTATCACTATGACGTTACTGAACTTAGCATCAACTAAAAGTCTTGGCTCCTCAATGTCATCTCTGCAGGTAATTGTTTCTGATGGTTTAGATGGCTTACTTACAGCACCAGCTGAATTGCGAGCAAGAATGCGGAATTGATATGATGTGTCTTCCTTCAATCCACTTACAGTATATACTCTCTCAAGAATATTACCGAAGTTTGCCTTAAGCCAGCGTCCATTTGGTAAGTCTTTCTTTTCAACTGTGTATCCAGTTATAGGGAATCCACCATCACCTTCAGGCTTTGTCCATTGAACTGTTACTTCATGTCTAGTTATGTTGATTGCTATTGGTTGACCAGGTGGATCCACAGGATCAAGAGCAAATGTTTCTTCTGAAGGCTTACTTGGTTTACCCACACCAGCTATGTTTTCAGCAGCAACACGGAATTCATAAGATATTCCATCTGTGAGTCCTGTGGATTTGAAAATATTTCCTACTACCAGGGCTTTGCTGACTTTTTGCCACAATATACTGTTCTTTTCTTTCCTTTCAATGTGATATCCTAAAATAGGACTACCACCATCAGAATTTGGCTCATTCCATGTAATGGTCATTGTTTCTTTAGTGAAAGCAATAACTTGTGGAATACCTGGTGAGCCAGGCACTGTAAATGGATATGCAGCAATCACAGAATCAGATATGATACAAGGTCCACTACCATACCGATTTTGTGCTTTAACACGGAACTGATACTGAACTCCTGTGGTAAGACGAGCAGCTTTAAATGTAGTACGAATTACTGTTGCTGCAAGTTCAACCCATGATGTGCCTGTGGTTTCCCTCATTTCAACAATATAATTGTTAATGGGTACTCCTCCATCATTCTCCGGTGAATCCCATGAGAATGTTATATAATCACATGAAATTTCATCAAATTTAATTGGCCCTTTTGGAGGTCCAGGAATATCATGAACTTGAACTGTGATAGTTTCTGTCACGGTCCCAAGAATGTTCTTTCCTGTCATTGAGTATTGTCCACCATCCTTCCTTTTACACTCACTTATATTCAAAATAGTTGAAGTAGTAGTATTTTCAGTATTTATTCTTTGCGTCTGTTTAAGATCTTGATCCTCTTTCTTCCAGGATACTGTTGGTCTTGGACGACCCAAAACAGGAATTTCCACTTTTATATTATCACCTGCTTTAGCAATGACTAATTTCTGGTATACTCCACGTAGGTCAAATGCAGGCACTGTTGTTTGTTCCTTAATAACAACAGGTCTGCTTTCACGAGGATCACTTCTTCCACAGGCATTAACAGCCATAATGCGAAACACATATTCCTCATTTTCACTTAAATGTGATGCTGTGTAGTCAAGAGCTTTCACTGTTGTCAGATGAGACCACTGCTCTGTACTTTTCTTTTGAGCTTCTAGTACATATCCTGTAATTCTACTGCCACCATCATGTTTTGGTTTTGTCCATGTAAGAGTGGCATAATCCTTACCAATATCTGTGACATTAAGGTTTTCAGGAGCTGTGGGAGCTTGAGATGCTCTGATTGGTTCAGAAGTTTCGGCTGGTTCCCCAATACCATATTCATTTTCAGCTGCTACTCTGAAATAATATTCAGTGCCCTCTGTCAGATTTGGAATTTTAAATGAACACTTCTGCCAGTTTGTGATGATAGTTGAAAATGCTTTTCGAGTGGCATCCCGCTTCTCAATAATGTAATTAGTAATCTTTGAGCCACCATCAATAATGGGAATTTCCCACTGAAGAGTAATGCTGTCTTTGGTAATTTCTCTTGGCTTCAAGTTGATAGGTGGTCCTGGAGAATCCAAAATTCTTACATTCACAAATCCAGTCTTTGTCCCAGCAACATTTTCTAAAGTCAAAATGTATTTTCCAGCATCATTTCTTGTAACATCTGGAATAACTAAAAGAGTGTATGACTCTGTGGTATCAATGTGTGCACGGCCCTTAAGCGGTATGTCTTCTTTCTTCCAGGTGACCTCAGGAGTTGGACGACCTTTGATTGGCACAAAAATACGTATGGAGCCTCCTGCCCTAACAACTAGAGTTCTCCTTAGTTCTGCATCAAGTTCAAAATCTGGAATTTCTTCACGGTCTACAACCTCAACAAGTTCTTCCACTTGGGCTGGCTCTCCAATACCTTCATCATTAATTGCACTCACTCTGAAACTATATTTTACACCAGGCTTTAAGTTTGCAACAACAAATTCAGTAATTCTCAGCGCAGTGCCTGTTGTATCTTTAATCCAATCATCGTCTCCTTCTTTTTTGTGCTCAACAATATACCCAATAATATCTAATCCACCATCATAATGTGGTTTTCCCCACTTGAATGTTGCAGTTGTTTTAGTTGTATCAGTAATTCTTGGATTGGATGGAGGCCCTGGTGGATCTGAAAGATCAATTTAACAAAGATTTAACAGTTATACTGAGTCAAAGTGCTCTACAAAAAATGTTCTACATTTCAGTAAACAAAATCGCTTAAGAACATTTACTTACATGCTATATCCTTGGTCATCACATGGTGAGATGGGTCACTTGGTTCTCCAAAGCCAGCCTTGTTTTCTGCTGTCACCCTGAATTCATATTCAACTCCTTCACTGAGGCCTTGTACTTTGTAACGGAGATCAGAGATAGATTTTTTCGATGCTCTAACCCATCTCAAACCTTTTCTTTCTTTTCTTTCAACACTGTAGCCCAGGATATCACTTCCTCCATCATTAATTGGTCTTTTCCAGGAAATAGTCACAGTGCTTTTGCTTACATTATCAATTTCTGGTTTTGAAGGTGGTCCTGGTGGACCTAAAATTTGTAAAAAGTAAACATTTAGAAATTTCTCAATACACATGTGATACGTACACAAAATACATAGTCCATTTAGCTCAACTTACCAAAACTATCCACCATTTTCACAGGACTTGATTGAGTTGCATCTCCAATGCCATACTGATTCACAGCAGACACGCGGAAGATATATTCATTGCCTTGGATTAATTTGCTTGCAACAAAGCGGCAATCCATAACATTTTCAGCTAACATAGTCCAAAGTAGTCGACTGGTTTCTCTTTTCTCTAAAGTGTAGGACTTAATTGGAGATCCTCCATCTTCATCTGGTGGCAACCATGTTAAAGTGACTTTTTCAGCAGACACTGAGCTGGCTTCAATGGGACCAGGAGGTCCAGGAACATCCAGAACTTTTACTTTTACATGTTCTTCTTTGATTCCAAATGGATTACTTGCAGTAATAGTATATTCCCCAGTGTTCTTTCTACTTGCATACTTAATTGATAGGGTAGATGACGTTGGTGTACTTGTAACCTGACAAACATCAGACGGCTTAAGCTCTCTTTCCCCTTTAGACCATACAGAAGTTGGTGGAGGTTTTCCAAGGATGCTTGTTGCATTTATTACAATAGTTTCACCAGCTTTAACAGTGAGACCATCCTTCACATCTGGATCAATAGTAATAGCCGGTGGCTCTGTAAAGGTTATGGTAAAATATTATTTTCAAAGACACAAAAATATATTTGTGTTTAAAAATATTTATTTCATAATCAACATCTTACCATATTCATCCTTGCACACAAGAATGTCGGTTTGCTCTGATGCAGGACTAATTGCTCCTGCAGCATTTTTTGCTCTTATTCTGAATTCACATTTGCTTCCCTCCTGTAAGTCTGTCACTGTGAACGCACAAGTCTGAATATTTATATGGTTAGCTTTCATCCAGACTTTTCCAGGGACGTCACGTTTTTCAACAATATATCCTGTTAGTTTGTGACCTCCATCATATTTTGGTGCACTCCACATAAGTGTAACTGAACTTCTTGTTATGCTAATCACATCTGGTTTTCCAGGTGGATCTAAAAGAAAAAAGGGCATAAGGCAGAAGAAGTTTTATTTTCAAGCACAATAAAATCACACCAGAAAATAAATTATATAGCAAATTACCTATTGGATCCAGTGCAACCTGAGGCTCCGTAGGTCTGCTGGGTTTTCCAATACCTGCCATGTTTATAGCCATGACTCTAAATTCATACTCAAGACCTTCGGTTAAGCCAGTCACTCTACATTCTTTCATTCTCAGAGCTGTCTTGCTGGCTCTCTTCCACATCAAACTATTCCTGTCCTTGTATTCAACATGGTATCCTGTGAATATGAGATTAATATGTGCCAATATTTTTCGTAAGTACACATGTACTGTAAAAACTTGGAAATTGAAAATTCAAGTCATTAATTGAATTGAAATATAATTACCAGTTATAGGAGAGCCTCCTGTGTTTCTTGGATCAGACCATACCAGCATTGCTGACTCTTGCCGCATTATTGTAATTTCTGGTGGAAGTGGTGCATCAGGTACATCTAGAGACAAAAATGATAGTAATTTAAAATCTGTTCTTTGATGCAGTAAAAATTGTCCAAGAAAGAAAATGGCACTTACCAAATGGATGTTTAGCGACAATAGGATCAGATTTCAGCCATTCACCAACTCCATATTTGTTTTCTGCACAAACTCTAAAGATATATTCTGTTCCATCATGCAGCCGTGTGACTCTCATAGTGGTTTTCTGTATAGCTGAAGCACAAGTAACCCATTTGTTAGCAGTTGAGTGTCTCTTCTCCAAAATGTAATTAGATATTTCTGATCCACCATCATCCACAGGAGGACCCCATTCCAACGTGATTGCATCTGCTGTGACTTCATAAAACATGATTGGGCCAGTGGGTATTCCAGGTTTTCCAACCACCTTGATGTTTACTACAGACTCCTTTGTTCCAGCACTGTTCTTTAGAATGATGGTATATTTATCTGCATCACTTCGCTGGCAGTCACGGATCAACAGAGTTGTGCTTGCTGGCGTTGACTCAGAAGAGATTCTGCCGCTGTCAGTTAAAGTTAGATTTTCACCTTTCTTCCATATGACAACAGGTATAGGTTTACCAATGATGGGGATATTTAAACGAACAGTGCTTCCCTCCTTTGCGACATAGCACATGTCTTGCAAACCTCTTAAGTCACAGTCTGGAGGAACTATAATAATATATAAAATTAAAAATTTTGTTAGTGATTTAACCGTTTACCAATGACTAATAAGCACCAACAAAGGTAGTCTGTATTTATCAACCAAAAGTAGTCTAAATCATTTCATAATAAAGACTGCACAAATATTTTAATGATGATCAGTACTTGAGAAGGTACTCTTCACTGCTTACCAATTTCATCTTTAGCCACAACTGTTAATTCCACTGGTGTACTTTCTCCAGCTTCATTCACTGCTTTCACTCTATAGGAATACCCCTTTCCTTCTTCAAGATCTTTTGCACTGTACTGCATGTTTTTAGATTTCACTAGTACTTTCCACTTATCTTCACCTTCCATGATTTCAAGCACATAGGCAGTGATGTGACTCCCACCATCAGTAATTGGTTTCTTCCAGCCAAGGGTACATGAATCTTTGGAGACTAGTAAAGCCTTCAAGTCTGTCACTGGACCAGGTTTTTCTGGGAAAATTGCATAAAAGAATAGCTCACATTTTGAGTCTTATATGATTCTATATCTACATTGGCTCAATTTTAATTTTCGAATAAAATCGAGCTAATACACACACAGGACATTCTGCTTAATCGGTGCCATTTCTGTTCTCAGGACATTATATGTAGACGTGTAAAATTAATAGTATGTTAGTTAAAATACACGTTAGTTGTGTCACCAGGCTTTCACTCCTTCCTGCTACCATAATACATTTCCACTCTTAAAAAACATTGCCATATTCCTTAAGTGCCAATTTCAACTGGAAGTTACATCATCTCAGTCCTCTTAAGACCATAGGAAAACCAAAAGTAAGTTCTTTCATGTTCTTTTTTGATGATATTTTAATATGTCTGAGGCGGTTCATCTGAACATTAAGTACCATTACCCAAATGTTCCTCATGCTCAGTGTTATCATATCATTAGCTTTGATAACGTGGCTATGGATCATGAATTTGCTAATTTTACGCTAAAACTACAAAAGTCACTCCTGTCACAATCAGTCCTGTCACACATATAAAGAGGAAAGTACATTGCAAGCATATTTAGTGATTTTTAATCTCTCTCTCTCTCTCTCTATACATATATATACTGTATGTGCACATTAAAATGCACACTTTATTGAGGGGAACACAAAATAAGTTGATATGACTATTATTAAACAGCTGTAGGAGGTTTTGATAACAGGACTGAAGTAAAATCAACCAAGTTCCACTTAAAAACCTTGAAAATGCACATTTTAAACAGTTGATTACGTGTGTGAAGAAATGAAATTTACTTTTAAAGATTTATAACATGCACATGTCACCGATTCACCCAGATACACATTTTGTGTACATATCTGTGATCATAAATAAAAATTTCATATAATACAATACATTTTCACTCACCAGAGGCTCTAACAGCACCTGCCGTTTCACATGGCTCACCGATACCATATTCATTTTCAGCCAAAACTCTGAAACAATAGGCCTTGCCTGTCTCCAAATTAGGAATCCTGAAAGATGTTTTAGGACAATCAGTGGCTACTGTGGACCATGCTTTTCTCTCTGCATCCCGCTTTTCAACAATATAACTTTTCACCGCACTTCCACCATCAATTTGAGGGGGTTCCCAAGAAATTGATGCATGGTCCTTTGATGTTTGTTTCACAGTAAGGTTGAGTGGTGGTCCAGGGGAATCTACATAAAATTCATAAAATGAATTAATATATATAACATTAATTAGTAAAAATATTGTTAAGGAATATCACATGTAGTCATTTTTATAATGTAGCTAATTAATATTGATGGAAAAACTTAAAACTTACCAAGAACTCTAACAACAATTGTGTACGTCTTGGTTCCACTGCTGTTTTCCAATGTTAAGGTATATTTTCCTGCATCATACCTGTTCACATTCTCGATATATAACAGCGTGTCCCACTCTGATGTTTTGATCATGATTCCTTGTCTCTCTTTAAGGTTAGCATTTATTTTAGCCCAGGTTACCTTAGGAGCAGGCCTGCCCCTCAGTGGTACATAGAGTCTCATTGTGACTCCAGCACGGAGCACCAAAGCCTTCCTAAGATCTGCATCAAGTTCTGCTTCTGGTGCAACTAAAAATAACCATAACAATAAGATATTTTAATGGGTAAACCAATAACAGTACATGAATAAGTAAATTAAATAAAATTAGATAGTTGGAAAAGGAGTGAACGAATAAACATACTTAATATGTCCTTTGCCAAATGTTTTCCTGGAACATCACTTGGCTCACTGTACCCAATCTTGTTCACAGCAGTCACACGGAACTGGTATTCTGTATTGTCCATAAGTCCAGTTAGAAGGAATTTAGTCTCCTTGAGGTTCTTAGGAATATTGCACTTCATCCAGTCCTCAGCATCTGCCCTCTTACTCTCAACTAGGTAACCCAAAATTTCACAACCACCATCATAGGCAGGCTTTGTCCATGAGAGAGTAACTGAGTTGTGAGTTGTGTCTATGACTTTTGGGAAAGCTGGTGGTCCAGGGGGGTCTGTGAACCACACACATGAATTATAAGACATCTAGTGGGCTGACTATAGCTGTAAATGTGTATGCAACCTAGAACTTCATACTTACACAAAGGATCAAGTGCATAGGCAGCCTTAGATGGTTCACTGGGTTTGCCTAAACCAGCTTTATTGAATGCAATAACTCTGAATTCATATTCAGCTCCCTCAGTAAGATTGCCAGCTTTAATAGTTCTATCTATCACTGGCTTTCTGTTGACTTTAGCCCAGTTGACATCTTGGGATTCACGCTTCTCAACCATATATCCTAGAATGGTGGATTTCCCATCATCTGCAGGTGCTTTCCAACTAACTGTCATATGATCTTTTGTGATATTGGTAATAACAGGTGGCTCGCAAGGTCCAGGAACATCTGCAATTAAGACATTATGATCTGAAAATGCTGCTTAATAAAAGTATAATTAAAAATGAACACAAGGCAGTTATTACCATAGGGATTCTTTGCAAAAACAGGATCAGTCATAATGGGGTCACCAACTCCATATTTGTTCTCAGCACTGACTCGGAACTGATATTCATGACCCTCAATCAGTTTCTCTACAGAGCAGTCAGTGAGCTGGCCATTTATATTAGCTGTGACCTGAGCCCAGTTTGCTCTGCTTGTTTCACGTTTGTCAACAATATAGTTTGTGATTTCTGATCCTCCATCTGAAAGTGGTGGATCCCATTTCAGCTTGACACGATCCGCATACACATTCGCAATCCTGACAGACGATGGTGGGCCAGGTTTGTCTAGGAAAGGGAATCATATATTTTAAAATTCTGTTAACAACATGTGACAGTTAATCAAATTTTACATAAAAATATATATTTTTTTTAATCACACTGTATAAAGAAACTCACCCAGAACCTTTAGCTTAATGTTGCCAGATTTTGAGCCACTTGCATTTTCTGCCACAATAGTGTACTCCCCGGACTCTTTTCTAGTTACTGAGAATAATTCAAGGAGGAAAAGATGTCTCTTCTGGGAAATCTTCATCCCTTCAGCAATTTTCAACAGCTGACCATCCTTCTTCCATGTAACCTTTGGCATTGGTTTTCCAAAAACTTCTGCCTCTAAGCAAACATTGGCTCCAGCTTTTACTGTTATGAGGCTCTTCATATGAAGTCCAATTTCTACTCTTGGTGGAACTGAAATAACAGTAGAAAAAATACATTTTAATAATTTCAGTTTCAACACTAAATGCCTTTTTAAATAACAAAATAAAATTCTTATATATGATAAAAAAAATCTTACCATTTTCTGCAATCACAGCAATTGGATCAGAAAGTTCAGATGGTAAACTAAGGTTTATTGCAGTCTTGGCAATTATTCTGAACTGGTACTGGGACCCTTCATCCAGTCCTGTTGCAACATATTCTTCTCTGGGTACATCTCGGCTGCTTGCATTGCAGCGTACCCATTTCTCGCCAGGAAGCTTCAAAGCTTCAACATAATATCCCACAATCCGGCTACCACCATCATGCTTTGGCTGACTCCATACCAAAGACACAGAATTTTTGGTAACATCAATAGCTTCTGGTTTTCCTGGTGGATCTACAATTTTAGAACAGCAGAGGCGGAAATACATTACACTTTCCACTGACTGCATAACTACTTACTAAAGTGAAAAATGAGTAATGCAAACATAACATACCAACTGGTGTTCTTGCTGTGATGAAGTCTGTTTGTTTACTTGGTTTGCCCTGTCCAGCAAGGTTAATAGCAGATACCCTGAAGGTATATTCTAATCCGTCTATTAGTCCGGAACATGAGTATTCAGTACCACGTACAACTGTTTCATTAGCCTTAACCCAAAGAAGGCTGTTTCTCTCTTTACGTTCAATACAATAACCAACAACTGGGCTGCCACCATCAGTTGCTGGTCTTTCCCAAGCTACCAACATGTTGTCTTTGTTGACTTTCTTGACATGACAATTCTTTGGTTCACTAGGCACATCTGAAAATAGACAAATTTTAGTTAATATAAGCATGTTTTGTACGATGAACTTATTTGAAAACATAGATTATCTATCTACAATATTAGCTTGAGGCCTGAATATTTCTTTAGCCGTGAAATCTCATTGTTTCATACAGGTATGTACATTCTTAAGTATGTTTTTATAGTAAAAAAATCCATCACAAAGGAATTTGTTGCAAGAAGGCTTGATATCTCACCGAAAGAATATTGAGCAATCATCTTCTGAGACACAATAGGTTCTGAGATGCCAAAGCGGTTTTCAGCACGAACACGGAAGCAGTACTCTTTTCCAGGTGTAAGTTTCCCTACTTTGCAGGAAGTACTGGTGCAGGAGGTAACCGCAGTGACCCAGTCTCCACTGCTCACATCACATTTCTCAACCACATAGTTAGTGATGTTGCTTCCACCATCTTCTCTTGGTGTATGCCAAGAAAGTGTACAGTTATCAATGTCAATCTCAGTAATCTCAAAAGGTGGCTCTGGAGGACCAGGAATATCTGAAACAGACAAAGTGTCATTACCATCAGTACTGTGATTTTCATTTATTTTTATTGATGTTTTTTATTATTCAACTCACCCATTATAATCACTCTTAGTATTTGGTTAACCTTCGCAGTGCTGTTTTCAGCAGAAAGACTGTAGTAGCCACTGTCCATTCTTGAGACATCTTTAATAATAAGTATACAACAGTTCGGATATTTTTCTACTAATATCCGATTAGATGTCACAAGATCCTCATTTCCTCGCATCCATTTACAAGACGGTGCTGGCTTTCCAGACAAGACAGCTTCCACCTTCAGTTTTGAACCAGCTTTGATAGTTACCACATCAGGCATAAGGATCTTTGGTGGCACTAAATACAGAATAAATTAAAAAAATATATTACTCTTCAGTTCTGTTTCTAAAAACAAGATCTGCCATTTCAAATATTTTTAAAAGGCATTTACTTACACAATTGCTCTTTTATCTCATACATTCCTTCAACTTCCCTTGGCAAACTGCAACCCACTGGATTCCTAGCTGCAACTCTAAATTTGTACTTCTTTCCTTCCTTTAGCCCAACAACAACAATGCTTAAATCTTTGACAACAGAGTATGGTGTCCATTTGTCTTCTGGCTGACCATCTTCCTGGTAATCCACAACATACCCATTGATTTTAGCTCCTCCATCTCTCAGGGGTCTTACCCACCCCAGCACAGCACTGTTCTTTGTGATCTCCAGAATGTCAACCTTTTTAGGTGGATCAGGCTCACCTGGAAAGTAAATAAAATACACTGAGACTCAGAGATCATTTATGCACTCATTTTCCATAACTGCTTTTCTATAGTGTTGCAGTGAGCTCACAGCCTATATTAGGAAGCAAAGAACACAATGTGGGGGACACTCGGTATAAGATAGCATTCCATCACTGGGCACAGACAATCACAAGCTATTTTGGACTGTGGGAGAAAAATGAAATGCTCCTATGCAAGGAAGCCTATGTAAAACAGGGTGAACAAGTACATTCTGTACAGAGTGGGAATCAAAATGAAAACCACCAAACACACACAGATACATCTACTGGATATATCAATACTTACTGATGGGATCTTTTGCTAAGTAAGATTTTGGAGAATCTTTGGGCTCCCCAATACCATATTTGTTAACTGCAGTAACTCTAAAATAGTATTCAATGCCAGGGGCAAGATTGGTGACTTTGAAACTTGTCTTCTTTAAATCACTGATCAAGTTAACCCAGGTCTTTCTGTCGACTTCACGTTTATCTACAATGTAGTTTATGATTGGACTGCCACCATCATTCTCTGGTGGGGACCATGAAAGCTGACAAGATGTCTTTGTCACATTAGAAGCTTCAAGTCCTCCAACAGGTCCAGGTGTATCTGTTAACATAATTTAGATTAGAATTACATAATTTCATTTAAAATGTAATACCACATTGTGCAAAATTAGTTCCACAAGTTTAAAATTTTGTAAATACTCCAGACACTCACATAAAAAGAAATTTGGAAAATTACATTTTTGCATTATTAGGGAGAAATCTTAATCGACTGTTAACTGTAGTTTACAGAGAACGACAAACCTTGCACATTTGCAGTTTGTATAGAAAGCTTGGTATATTCTGTCACTAAATTTTAGATTTACCTTCTCCAGAAGTATAATTTCTAACTATCTTTTGAGTTAAGTTGAGATAGGGAAAAAATAATTTTTCAAGACACTGTTAATAATGAAAAATACGTACCCAGTACTTTGACATGCACAAAGACTGCTTTCTCCCCAGCAGGGTTGCAAAGTGTCAAGGAATATTTTCCAGAGTCCTCACGTGTACTTTCAGGGATGACGAGGAAGGTCATAGTATCAATTTGATCCACGTGACCTTTTCGCACAACATTATCAACACCCGTTCTTTTCCAGGTAACTCTGGGCGAAGGCCTTCCTCTAATTGTGGCACAAAGTCTGATTGGGCAGCCTGCTCTAACAGTCAGACCCTTTCTAAGGCTAGCATCCAAATCAATCTCTGGTGCCTCTGTTAAATAAGAAACAACAAAAAAATTAAAGATGTTCACACAGTGTTACGTTTTACGTAAATTCAAGTTTTATCAGGTTTCTATCCATTGGTAAAGCATGACCAGGTAAATTGGTGGTGTAGCAGTTTTAACAAATGTCATGTCCAATAACCCACACCTTCACATGACCGTCATTTCTTTCTTTCTTCTGATACACAACTCCATTACAGTGACGTGTATATTATGTTCTCTTCCATAAACAATAACATATAATAAAATAATTCATGCAAATCATTAACAGGGTTAAATAGCATTTGATACATACATTACATATACATTGTATAGAATTCATAAATATAGCAAAATCCATATTATGACTATAACACAAGTAGTTAATATCTCACCAAGTATCTCTTTAGGAAACACAGCGTCCTTGAGAGTTGCAGGGCGGCCTATGCCAACCTGGTTTTGTGCACAGACACGGAATTCATACTCCTGTTTTTCATCCAGATTTGGGATTGTAAATTCAGTCAGAACCAGTTGTGTACCAGCACTGCACTTCTTCCAGCCTTCTTCTGGATTCTCACTTTCTCCTTTCAGTCTCATTTCAACAAAATATCCAATTATAGGAGCACCACCATCATAAACTGGCTTGGTCCACCCAAGTGTGATTGAAGTCTTTGTGCTGTCAACCACCTTCAAACTGCCAGGAGGACCAGGAGGCTCTGAAAATTAAATTTACATTAATTAAAGCAAAATTCTTAGAATGGTAATCATATAAAATAAATATAACGGACTATATATACATACCGATTGGATCCTTAGCTGCAATGGGTCTTGAGGGTTTGCTAGGATCTCCAAGTCCAACTTCATTTTCAGCCTTGACACGGAATTGATATTCATGGTTAGGAATCAAGTTTGTTACTTTCATACGTCTTTCTGGGATTGGACTCTTGGTTACTGGAACCCAGCGGACAGCTCGTTTTTCCTTTCTTTCAAGTATGTACCCAGTAATGGACTTCCCACCATCATTTTCTGGAGGAGCCCATACAACTGTCATTTCCTCTTTTCCAATTTTAGTGACCTCTGGTGGCTCTGGTGGACCAGGTCTGTTAAATTGTGTTCTGGTAATAATGGGTTTGGTCTCTGATGCAGGACCTGTTCCCATCTTGTTTTCTGCTCGTACTCTGAAGATGTATTCATTTCCTTCAACCAGACGAGTCACATTGGCATAGTTAGTTATGACTGATGCTGAGTAAGTGGACCACACCATTCTCCTTGTTTCACATTTCTCTAAAATGTAACTTTGAACCTCACAGCCACCTTCATCTTCAGGGGGATCCCACACCACTCTGCATCTGTCTACTGATATTCCAGATACTTTTAGATCTCGAACAGGTCCTGGTATGTCAAGGACATTTACAGTAGCATATCCAGTAAAGCTTCCAGCAGAATTTGTGGCAGTAATTACATATTTTCCAGAGTCTTCACGTTTGGATTTAGTTAAGAGGAACTTGGAGTAATCTGCCCCAGTTTGAACATGAAGTCTTGGATTTTTGCTGAAATCCCCTGTATCTTTGTCTTTAACCCATTTAACCTCTGGCTGTGGTTTTCCTCTGAGACCAGCTTCAATTCGTATTGAGTCCCCTGCCTTTACAACAAGTACTCCAGCTAACTTGACATCAAGTACTGGTTTTTGTATTTCTTCTTTAACAAGAACTTCACTTGTCTTTACCCAATTACTTTCCCCTCCTTCATTTACAGTTTGCACTCTGAACAGATATATCTGGTTTTCGATGCACTTGTCAACCATGAAATATGTTTCTTTTATAATACCCTTATGCAATCTTTCCCATTCCTCAGAATCCTTTGATTTCCTTTCCAGATGGTAGCCAAGGTTTGGGCTCCCACCATCATAATCTGGTTTTCTCCATTTCAGGAAAACAAAATTTTTTCCAATGTCCGTAATATGGAAGTTTTCTGGTTCACCTGGTTTTTCAATTGGATCAATTGCAAGTATTGGTGTCTTTGTCTCAGTTGGGCGACCAGGACCACATTTATTTTCTGCACAAACTCGGAAGAAATATTCATGATGTTCCATTAGTTTTGCTTTAACTAGACGATTAGTGCAATCAGATGAAATCATTGCCCAAGCTCTTTGGCTAGGTTCACGACATTCAACAATATAATTTGTAATCTCAGTGCCTCCATTGTCCACTGGGTTCTCCCAAGATATCATACAAGAATCTTTGGTTACATATGTAGCTTTCAGATCACGACAATATCCAGGCCTGTCGAGTACATTCAGTTTTATAGTAGCTTGTGCCTCACCACTATCATTTGTTGCTTTTATGATATAATTTCCATGATCTTCTCTTGTTGCTTCCTTGATGAAAACATGAACAAGAGGAAAGTTGATATTTATTGCTGTGCGTTTGTCTTTTTCTAAAATCTTCTCATCATGGTTCCAGGCAATCTGTGGATCAGGTCTTGCCTTAACATAAGCCATAAGATTAATATTGTGTCCAACCCTTACAGTTACTCGGTCATGGGAAGTAACATCAATCTCTGGTGGAAGAAGAATATCCTTAGCCACAACTGATTCAGGGAGTTCTCTGGGTTCTCCATCACCAATCATATTTGACGCTCTAACACGGAATCTATACTCAGTGCCTTCAGTTAGTCCTGGTACTCTAAATGCACATTGCTTAATAAGATCATCCTTATTTATACGGGTCCATTCAGTACTATCTGACGTTTGACATTCAACAATATATCCTAAGACTGGGCTACCTCCATCTCTTGTAGGCTTAGTCCAAACTAAGTCAGCATAGGAACTGCTCCAATCCTTCAGTTTTGGGTTTACTGGAGGACCAGGTACTGTGATTTGACGAGATGGCTTAACAGGGTCTGACACTGGAGAAGGTCCACTGAAGCCAGCTATGTTTTCTGCAAAAACTCTAAATTCATAGCTATTCCCTTCAAAAAGTCCAAGTACTCTATATCTGAGATCTTGAATTGGAGTCTTGTTCACACGAATCCATTTTCCTGCCTTGTGCCTACGCTCAATTATATACCCACTAATTGGACTACCACCATCAAACAGTGGTATGGTCCAGTTCACAGTTACAGCATTCTCTGAGACATCAGAGGTGTTTGGTTTTCCTGGATGGCCAGGAGGCTCAAAGCTATGTTGGGCAACAGTTGGTGCACTTTCAAGCGGTGCACCAATGCCGATCTTGTTTTCGGCACGAATGCGCATAATGTATTCGCAGCCCTTCTGTAAACGTGGGATTTTAACTTTTGTACTAGTGCTACCAGAACTGACTCCTCCCCATGTCTCTTTGTTAGATTCTCTTTTTTCAACAATGTAATTCATAACTGGACTTCCACCATCGTCTTTTGGGGGGCGCCACTCAATGACCATGTACTCAGGGGTAACTTCAAGTATTTTGACTGGGCCAATGGGCGGAGCTGGGACATCCAGTACTGTTACATGCAAAGCAACAGTCTTGCTCCCAGCAGCATTTGACACTGTAAGAAGATAGACTCCTGTGTCATTTCTTGTGCAATCATTAATGGTCAGTACAGTTGAGTAGTGATCAGTGTCCACTTTCACATTGCGTTCAGTTTTGATTTCAGCGCCGTCGATGACCCACTTAGCAGTGGGGATTGGCATTCCTCTCATTATTGCAGGCAGTCTGATGGTGCTTCCAGCTTTTACAATTATACCTTCAATTAACTTCACGTCAACCTCAACGATAGGCGGCACTAAAGAAAATGATAGAATTTGTATTAGATTTCACAAGTAAGTCATTATCTACAGTTAAAATATGTGACTTAATTCCATGCAAAGAAAAAAGTACATCTTACTAAGTTTCTCTTGACAAAGGACTGGTACTGTGGTGTCAGGACGGCTCAAACCGACTGCGTTCTCTGATTTCACTCGGAATCTGTAGGTTTTTCCCTCCTCAAGTCCAGTAACATGGCATTCAGGAATGCTAACAGTTTTGAAAGTAATCCAGTCTTTTTCTCCCTCCTCTTGGTACTCAACTAAGAAACCAGTAATATCACTACCACCTGTGCGATCTGGCCAATTCCACTGAAGCCAGACTTCAGTTTTATCAACATCCACATGATGCAAATTCTTTGGTGGACCAGGAGGGACTAAAAAAAAGAAAAACGTATTAACATAAAGCGTAAAATAAATGTAAAAATGTATAATGACATGCATAAATGAAATACATTTAATACTTACATAATGGATCCATAGCTTTAATGGGTTTTGTAGTTTGAACATATTCACTTCGGCCAAACTGATTTTCAGCAGCAACACGGAACATATATTGAGTGCCCTCCATTAAATGTTTAATTGTAATACTACGTTTTTTAGATGAAGAGCACACAGGCACCCACTGCGCAGATGCAAGGTCTTTCTTCTCAACTACAAAGTTGGAAATTCGAGCTCCTCCATTATCTTCTGGGTCCTTCCAGGAAAGATATGCTGAATCACTTCTAACCTCAGACACTTTCAGATTCTGAGGAGGACCAGGTTTATCTAAAGGGTGTCAACAATACACTGTTAATTACAAGAAAATACATGCAAACCAATAAAGTAAGCACTATACATAATCACAACAGCATGATGCAGATTGTGTCATACATACCTAATACAAGAACTTTGCATGCGGCTGTTTTTGATCCAGCTGGATTTTCCACAGTTATTGTGTAATCACCAGAGTCAGAACGCAGGCAATAGCGCATTTCCAATTTACTTCCAACACCAGTTACTTTAATATCAGCTCTTGTAGGCACGTCTGCTTCATTCTTTTTCCATGTGACTTTGGGGAACGGTATTCCCTTTATTCCAACACGAATGGTAACATGACTTCCAGCCATGGCACGGATTTCACGAGGCATACCAACATCGACCGAGAGATCGGGTGGCTCTGTTAAAAACCGAAATAAAACACATTAAATCATTCCCATAGGAATACAAAAAGATATGGAGAGAGACAGAGAGAGCTGATGGCATAATTTACAAGAAGAACTATTCTAATGTCACAGGGTGTTAATAGGCTTTTTAGTCAATTCAAAGTATTGCACAGTACAGTACAGCATTATTTTAAATAAATCTGAAATTACCAAGTCTGTCCTGTGCTCTCACTGGTTCAGGGATATCAGCCGGTTCGGAAACACCAGCTGCATTCACTGCCATGACCCTGAATCTGTACAGCTCACCGTCTGAAAGACCAACAATCTTAAACTTTGTCTCTTGGCATGAATCAGGAGTCTGATTAACCTTTACCCAGTCCTCCTGACCAGCCTTCTGATACTCTACAAGATATCCAAATATTTTCCCCCTGCCATCAAACCGAGGACGCTGCCAGGTCAATGATACGGAATCCTTAGTTTTATCAGCCGCTTCTAGTTGCTCTGGAGGGCCAGGTACCACTATAACACAAAAATGCCAATTATTACACATAAATGTCATCTTTTGAGGTATATTTAAAAATAGTAATCACACTATTCAGTAACTTACCAATTGGATCTTTGGCAAAAACAGGTTTGGATGGAGGACTAGGGTCACTCACACCAACTTCATTCTCTGCCATCACACGGAACTCATATTCACATCCCTCAAGAAGGTCTTGTACCAAATATTCAGGTTCTGGGAATATACATTCTTGTACTGCACGTGTCCATCTGCTTGTCATAGTTTCCTTCTTCTCCAAAATGTAGTTAGTGATAGGCTTTCCACCATCACGAGGTTGTTCCCAGGCCACAAGTGCAGAATCTTTGTATACTTCCTTCACAACAGGTTGCTTTGGAGCCTCAGGGACTCCTGAAAGCAATAGGGTTACATTTTTTTCAGGAGGCATACTTTTGCAACTATACAGCATCAAATACATTTTTTAGTGTTACTTACTGAATAAATCTTTGGCTTTCATATCCTTAGAAAGAAGTGGATCACTAATGCCATATATATTCTGAGCACAAATTCTTATGATGTAGTCTCTCCCCTCAATTAGCTTTGGAACAGTACAAGTTGTCCTTGTACATGATGATGTCACAGGCATCCAGAGATCTCTGTTTGTGTCTCTCTTCTCAACAATGTAGTTAGAGACAGCAGATCCACCATCATCCAGAGGGGGGTTCCAGGAAATAACCATATGATTCCGGTAAACTTCATCAAAAAGAACTGGACCCACTGGTGGCTGTGGACGGTCTAAGTAAAACAATATCATATGCCGTTTAATGCATTGGCCATTGTAGTACAAACCAATATTTATTATAAGAATTAAGCTGATGACTCCAAAAATTATATCTTACCAACAACAATGACATTGCAGAATCCTTTGCTGGAACCACTGCTATTTTTCACTATTACAGAGAATTTGCCAGTATCTTCACGCTTAGCATTGATTATACTCAAGCACAGTCTTGTAGTAGTATTTTTGAACTGGATATGGTCATCTTCTTTCAATTCTTCTTCATTTTTGGACCATTCAATGGTTGGAGACGGCTTTCCTGTATAGCGACCTTGGAGGGTACAAGTCTCACCAACCCGAACAATAAGTTTATCGCAGAAATCCAGGTCAATTTTCGGAGGTTCTAATAATAAAAGTAAACATTTGTATGTTAAATTATTGCCAAATTTGGCAATATTAACCAATGTAATGAATTTATAATGAGCAATACAGAGATTACTTACCAAGAGCATCCTTGCAAGTAACTGGTTTAGTAGAAAATGAAGGCTTGCCTTGCCCGATTTCATTCACAGCACTGACCCGGAATTCATAGCTGGAACCATCTTTGAGGCCCTCATATGTGTATTTTCTATCCATCAACTTGTCAGTTGTAAGACGAGTGAATTGATCTTTTCCTATCTGACGGGCCTCAAGTACATACATTGTAACCTCAGCGCCTCCATCATATTTAGGTGGTCTCCAAGCCACACTGATTGAATCCTTCTTGATGGCTGTGACTTCCAGATCTTCCGGTCGCTCAGGTACAGCTGTTTTAGATGGATCAGAATGTAATTTGGTATTACAGAAATTATAGGAAATATATACTGATGTACAGGTATATCAACATATAACACTGATAATCAAAAATAATTATATTATTAAGAATTTAATTACTTACAAATAGGATCCCTTATCAGTACTTCTTTGGTTGTCTCAATGAATGGACCCAATCCAATAATATTTTCAGCAGCAATTCTGAAAAAATAGGCCTTTCCATCATGAAGACCTTGCACAACAGCATTATGTCTTGTTACAGTGTAAGACACAGCAGTCCAGCCTCTGCGATCAGCTTCACGTTTCTCAATGATGTAATTAGTGATAGCTGACCCACCATCATCTTCAGGTGAGAACCATGTTAACTTGCAGGAGTCATTTGTAAGATTTTCACCTGTGAATGGTGCGCCAACTGGGCCAGGAACATCTGTGGATTAAGGTAAAAGCCAGTTTGGCAAACTGTTGTTTCATTTCACCTGCAGAAATTCAGATGCTATATACCATTTAACTACTTACCTAGCACTTCTACAATAACAGCCTTCCTTCGTTCACCACCTTCATTCTTAGCGCTTAAGGTATAAATCCCTTGGTGCTTCCGCTTACAGTTCTTAATTACTAAAGCTGAGCTAATAGCTGTAGTTTCAACAGCAGCTTCCTCTGGTAAAACACTATCATCCCTGTTCCAGGTGATCTGTGGAGCGGGTTTGCCTGACACATATGCTGTGATGCGTATGACACCACCAGCATGAACAACAATCCTCTCCTTCACTGTGGCATCCAGGTCTACCTCAGGGGCAACTAAGAATGGATATATGAAAAGTTAAACAGAGGTCATCTCTACTAAGAAAAAATACAAGTAAAATTTACCGTTCTTGGGACTTACTTGTCCTGTCCTTGACTTCAATCACTTCTGAAACATCACCAGGTTCACCAACACCTGCAGCATTCACTGCTCTAACTCTGAATCGGTAAAGCCCAAGCTCTTTCAGTCCAGAAACCACAAATTTGGTGCCTCTTATTTCCTTATCCTTAGCCTAGAAGAAAAAAATAATGCAAATGAAATGATATGAAGCTTTATTTTCCATTTGTACAACTATACGTACATTGGAATCCTTCTTTTCACATATTACATTACATGCTTTAGGGGTCAACACAGATGTGTTTACTCTACAGAGCATGGGATTGTAAATGACCACCTTCTGAAAACACGCACAGAGGCACAGCTTAGCCAAACACTGCCCATTCAAGTCATATAAGAATCACATAAGTATCACAGTTGAAATGTTTTCTGTTGCTGTTTCATACCTTTTCCCATTCTTCTTTGCCTTCCTCTTTGTACTCAACAAAGTATCCAGTAATTTTTGATCCGCCATCATTGAGTGGTGGAATCCATTCGACATCAACTGTTGATTTTGTCCAGTCAGTTACATTTGGAGTAGGAGGTCCAGGTGGTACTAAGAAAAACACATATAATGTACTTCAGGTTACACTTAAAATATTAACATTTATAAGAACAACCTTATCAACAAATTACTGACTGCAAACATACCGGTGGGGTCTCGGGCACAGACTGGATCAGATGGCACACTTGGAAGTCCACATCCAGCCGCATTAATGGCAATTACTCTGAACTGGTAAACAGATCCTTCAATTAGACCAGTTACAGTGTGTGAAACACCAAGGGGCATGATTCTAATTGGATCACGGTTCACTTTGGTCCAACGCTTAGACGTTGTTTCCTTGCGTTCCAGCCAATATCCAGTGACCATCGACCCGCCATCATATTCTGGCTCTTCCCAATTGACTATCATAGAGTCAGCTGTCACCTCTGTAACAGTTGGCTTCTCGCATTGACCAGGAACAGCTTTTGAGAAAAAAAAAGGATCACTGTTTAGTTGCAGTGTCTCAAAACAGCACGTGCAACATTTAAAAAAATGATACTTACTGAAAAGATTTCTGGCTTTCTCGGGTTCACTGTTTAGAGGTGGCCCAACTCCATATTTATTCTGAGCCATGATACGGAATTCATACTCATGCCCTTCTGTTAGTCTCTGAACTGTGTACAAGCATTCTTTGGGATCACTGGAGACATGCACCCAGGACTTCCGGTTGTCTTCACGTTTCTCAATAACATAGTTAGTAATCTTTGAACCACCATCATCTTTCGGGGGATTCCAGGATAAAGTAATCCTCTCAGCAAATACCTCCTCAAACTTAATGGGTCCAATAGGAGGCCCAGGCCGCCCTGAAAAATGAAATTTAAGAAATGCTTCAGTACACTTAATCTATTTTGTGTAAGTAAATTGAAGTACTACATATATATATACTATATATATATATAAATACAAGTCCGTACCTAAGATATTGAGCTTTATATCCTTGGAAGCCTTGCCCGCAGTGTTGCAGGCTGCAATTGTGTATACAGCAGTATCGTCCCTTTTGCATTGTTTTATCAGCAATGTGCAACGATCATCAGACACAAGCTTATTGACATGCTGATCATAATGAACATCTGTCTTGTCCTCTGCTTTATCAACGGGAGCTTTCTGCCAGGTCAGTGTAGGGAATGGACAACCCTTAATCTTAGCAACAATATAGAGATCAGATCCCTCTTCTCCTTCCAACATTTCTTTGAGTTCAATTGTAGGAGCACCTAAAAAAAAAGTCACGTCTGTTGTCATATCCAAAGATTTTCCAACAAAAATATAAAACACACAATTATTGGCAATATGTAATACTATTGTTTACATACATGTCTGGTCTTTCACAACAATTGGTCCAACAGTAGCAGAGGGTCTGCTTGCACCAGCCTCATTAACAGCCTTGACTCGGAACTCATACTCTCCTCCTTCATTGAGGTCTTCAACCTGGAACATGGTCTCTTCAACATCACGCTTATTGCATTGTTTCCAAGTCTCCTTTTCTGTTCCACTGGTGTCCCAGCTGAGACGCTCAATTATGTAGTGTTTCACTGGAGCACCACCATTATTCTTGGGTGGCGCCCATGTGAGTGTTACTGTGTTCGTAGTCACAAAGTCAATCTTGAGCTTTGTGGGAGGATCAGGAGGATCTGAGGATTTAGAACACGGTAAGAAATTTTTACATTTCACAAATTATACTGTTACATTTCTGATGATGGGGAAAAAAAAGACTTACAAATTGGATCTCTGGCTTTTACGGGTTCTGTGGTCTCAGTATGTGGTCCCATGCCAATGCGATTTTCTGCTCTGACACGGAACAGGTATTCCTGTCCCTCAAGAAGGTCAGGGACGACAAAGGCCTGACTTGCACAAGCTGGGTTGACTTTTGTCCAAGCACTGGTTCCAATAGCTTTCTTTTCAATGAAATAACTCTTGATTCGCTCACCACCATCATTATCAGGAAGTTTCCATGTAATCCTGCATGTGCTTCTTGTGATGTCTGTGATTTTGAGTTCTTTTGGCGCTCCCGGTACATCTACAAGCATTACACAATTCTGTTATAAATGTTGGTTAATGTTATGAGATTCAATTTTAATGTCGAATTTAAAAAGTACATACCAAGCACATTCACTCTGACATTAACAAGTTTCTGTCCAGCTTTGTTCTTGGCTGTAATGGTGTATCTGCCTGAATGGCTTCTTTTGCAATCATATATTGTAATGGTTGAAGATGTGTCACTGGATTGAACCTGGTAAAAGCCATTAGTTTTATGTTAATACAATAGTAATAAAATATAGCAGTAATAAAAAAAACATTTTCCAAACAATGGGTGCATGTACAAACAGATTTTGCACACCTGACAACAACGCACACTAGAGTTATAGAGATCTTTGAAGCAGATCAGAACAGAACACTGTTAAAAATGTCCACTTCATCAAGGATAAAAGAAACTGGGTATTAAAGTCTCAAGTAAAGTTGTATGCAAAGTCATCGTCATGCCTAGGCTACTGTGCTTTTCACTTAGCTACCATTTTGTTTAATGACCTGGCAACTTGAACAGAACTCGGTAGGTAAATGAGGATTTTTTGTATGTGAAAAAAACTTCCATAAGTGTATCTTGGTAAAAAGAAATATATATAAACATTACTGTCATATAATACAAAAGAAACTACAAAGGAATCATTCATTGGAAATGTTAATCTACTTCTGTAATTTGATTGCCTTATATAGGCCTGTCACGATAAACTATAAATCAGATAAATGCACGATAATTAAAATGAGGTCGATAATTTTTCCGCGATACTTTTCATTTGCAGGCTTGTTTGTTTTCCTCACGTCTCTCTCTACCAAATGTGAATATCGCCTCTTTTTAGCAAACCAGCTCACCTAATGCTGATTGGTGTGACCTGACTTGTTAAAAGTAAGACATCGTATCGTGGGCGGGCATTTTAGGAAGACGTGTTCCGGTCACAATCATCGTTAATGTTTAGGCAGATCATAAACATTAATAAAACAGCTCTTGAACAGGAGCTGGCTCCCATGGTTCACTAAAAATAGTCAGCTCAAAAAGCAGTCTCGTTCGCGAACAACATCACTAGTAATGAGGTATGAACTCTCGTGTCAGTGGGCTCTTTGCCTGTCAGTTTCCGCGTTCATGGAAATGCGACTCGCTCATTTCCGGTCTGCGAAAAATGGCATTGCTTTATACTGTACATGCCAGTTACAGGACTTGCCCAAACTTATGATCAATGACATACATCACTTTTGTAAATCGTTCTCCAAAGTACCAACGAGTAAATTAGAGAAAGGCTTTAGGATGTTTGCCTCGTCTTCCATCCACAGATACGAAGGGGAGTCTTATTCATTCAACTTTGTGACTGGCGTTAGCTATAGCCCACGCTAATAGACAGTACTCCCGGACAGTGATAGTATATGCATGTGGCAATGAAGTAACTATGAACGTCCCCAGTCTAGCGGAGAATGTTTAACTCAGTATGTTCTATATGTGCTTAAGTACACATTGCATTAATTTGTGTTTGCTATTCTTAGTATCAAACAGAAACACGGGAACAGGAGAGGTTGCAGCTTCAGATCCATGACAAACAGTTCTAGTTAAAGCTGTTCAGTATTCAGATTTGTGTTATATAGACTCATCGAAGCTTATGATAAACTGCCATAAAACGAGACACGGAGATGCTGCAGTGAACGCACTTTAAGACAATCATGATTTCATGAGTCACCCAGTTAACTACCTCTATTGTCACCATTCCTCACCACTACATACTTAACGCACCTTATAGTGGTATGGGCATGTGCATATATATGTGTATGTATATGATGACATATCTACAGTATACGTATATGTAGATGTATACGTATGTATATCTGTATATGTATGTATATCTGTATATAATGTATGGATGTATGTACATTGTACGGGTGTGTATAGGCAGCTGTTAATAGCTGATATTATTATCACATGCACTTTTCCAATATCACATACTGT
>JABFDZ020000039.1:8972246-8982360 GCA_019775955.2 Pollimyrus isidori
TTGAGCTGTGGTAACGCACAAATTTCCCCACTGTGGGATCAATAAAGTACTATCTTATCTTATCTTATCTTATCTTACAATGTTGTAAAAGTACACTGTATAAATAAAACTGAATATTTAGGTACAGTATTATACTGTATTATATAGCGTATTTTAATTATACACAGTTCAGTAATTAAATTTGTACAGTACTGTAATTTGAAAACCATTTGAAACAGTTGTACTATATTTTGCAATCAAAATTAGTGACGTTGTCTGCCTATGATTCATCTAAGAAATATACACGTGTCAGTTAGACTGAGATATGGAGAAAAAATAGGTTCATCTGATTATATTTATCAATTTCACCCAGGCAGACATGTTCACTATAAGCGGTACAGTAAAATATTGCAATAAATTACATGAAACGTGACAATAAATTTGTTGGATTTGCCGAATTTCCCAGAGGTGTGCGCGGAAACTTAAAACTCGATTGTATTTTGGGGACATGGTGCACTTAGGAGATTATTATTATTATTATTTTTTGTTTCTGAAAGTTTATCCTTTCTTGTGCTCCTAGTTACTCAAACCGGAAGCAAGTGAGCCGTATTTCGCACTGGCGGATAAGACGTCACTGCAATCATATCGTTTATCACAATAATTCTTGGGACAATTTATCGAAAAATTTGTTATCGTGACAGGCCTAGCCTTATAGAAGTGTTTTTTATTAATCATAATAGGGAATCATAAAAATCCCATTATTTGCATAAAAAAAGTTATTAGAGTTCTAAAAAAGAGTTCTTAAAATTTTTGCGACACTTGCTCCAATTATAGCACTTAAGACGTTTTCATGCCATGTAAATGCTTTTAATTTTAATGGCATTTAAAGTTCCTGGCGCAAAAACTTGTACCTCTGAATCCACAGGAAGAACATGAAGCCGATCTTTCGTCTCTGTCTTTGCACCCCCTTCAAACTCCCATGAAATCTTTGGGGTAGGACGCCCATTGAATGTTGCAGGAATTTTGATCATAGAGCCAGCCCGGCAGGACATTAATTCAAGTGCATTGATATCAACAAAGATAGTAGGCTCCTCTGGAAATAAAAAAGCATTATCAGCATCATTGTGACCAGTGCATGTGGATGTATTTTTATAATTTCATGGTTGTTACCTTGAAGCTCCTTGATCAGAACTTCTGTGGTTCTGGGGCTAGGCTCAGATTCGCCAATGTCATTGACTGCAATGACTCTGAATCTGTACCTCTTCAGCTCAGGCAGATTTGGCACAGTGAATTCAGTGGTTGGATGCAATGCATCTGGTTCATTTACCCGTGTCCATCCTGATGTACCCTCATCCTGTTTTTCAATGATATAGCCTTTGATAGGACTGCCACCATCTTTTTCTGGGGGTGCCCAGGTAAGAGTGACGCTATTCTTGGTTTTATCTGCAACTTCAGGGGTAGAAGGCATACCAGGAGGATCTGGGAAACATAAAAAAAATTAAGAAATGTTAAGACAAAATACTGTGATTTTTCCATTGGAATATATTAAGTAAATAATTTTTAGCACTATAGCTAGAGGGGTACAGCATATCATTCTGAAAACAAATATAGTGCCTAATTAAGACAAATAAAAATTATTATTCAGTTTAGCTTAAGAATAAGATCTAGGGCAATAATTGGCATTTAATAATATTTTAACATTTCCACTTATTTGGTAATTCAGAATACATATTTATATATTAAGCACGCTTCATTAATCATGCAAGAAAGACAGAAATACCAAACTCCACTCACATAAAAAACCCAACTGAATAAACATATGCATTCTCAGGAAAGCTATATTACAGAACTATATGATATTGTAAAGTTCACTTACACAGAGGATCGACAGCTAATGCTGGGTCAGATGGTTCACTTGGTGGTCCAGTTCCACCAGCATTGCAGGCCATTACACGGAACTGATACTCAATACCCTCAATAAGACGAGGAACACTGAATTCCCAGCCTTTCAAACCACGTTTTGAGATGGGGGCTCTATTTACTCTAGCCCAGTACGCTCCTCGTTTCTCTTTCTTTTCCAGCCAGTAGCCTGTAATTGGGGATCCTCCACTATCTAAGGGAGGTTCCCAAGTAACCAGCATCGAGGATTTTGTGTGCTGAGCAACCTGTGGTTTCTCTGGTGGACCTGGGAGTCTAAAAGGATCCTTAGTGACAACCTCTTCTGATTCACAAGCGTCACTGATACCAAACTTGCTCTGAGCTTTGACTCTGAACTGATAGGTGCCATCAGTTTCCAGGTCCCACACCTTAAACACATTAAAAATAAGTGGGATATTAAAATACATTATATAACTTGTTAATTTATATGTTTATACTATGTTTATACTAACCCCAATTTTCCTGTCGATTACACAGTTATTCACTGCTTCCCACTCAGGTGTCTCTTTGCTTTTATCTTTCCTTTCAACAATATAGTTTGTAATCTCAGTGCCTCCATCATCTTCTGGTGCATCCCAGTTAAGATAGCAAGATTCGGCTTTGATGTTAGAAATCACAAGATTACGAGGTGGTGTTGGGCGGTCTGTGGGATTGAAGAACATAAACATAATATATCTATCGATAACTTCCCAGTTACATAATAATCAAACAGTTATTTTCATGAATGAAACCTACCTAGTACATCAACCCTGATTGAGTGATGAGCAGATCCGAGAGGATTTGTAGCTGTTATTGTGTAGTAGCCTTTATCTTGTCTTACAGTTTCGGGGATGCTAAGCTTGGCATTTGCTTTCATTCTGTGAATTGTCTCAGATTCCATTAAAAGTGTTTTAGTTGGTTGTGGAATAACAACTTCATCCTTTGACCATTCAATCTTTGGTAATGGGAGACCAGTCACCTCAGCTGGAATTTCGATGGGCTCTCCCCTCTTCACAATGATTTCATCCGCTACAAAGCGCTTTAGCAATGTCACAACTGGTGGAACTATAATTTAAAAAATACATTTTTATTTACCTGTTCAAATTTTATTAACATGAATATTACTATACATAAATCATTCCACAAAATAAACAAACCTTCATCATCTTGAATAATTGCAGTCAAGGGTAGTGAAGGGTCACTTTCACCCATTTCATTAAATGCCTTCACGCGAAATTCATATGTGTGGAACTCAAAGAGGTTTTCTACTGTAAAAGTGAGATCCTTGCAGGGTTCTTTATTGGCAGGTGTAAATGCAGGCTCATCATGCCGTTTCTTTTCAATATAGTAGCCAAGAACTGGACAGCCTCCATCATTACGGGGTGGCTTCCAATTCAGAGTGACAGATGACTTGGTCCTTTCAATGTACATGAATCTCTCTGGGGAAGTTGGTGGACCTAATATTCATAAATAAATCAGTAATTAGACAAATATAAATATATAACAATCTCTAATCAAAGTATTAATGGTTCCAAATTACCTTTTGGATCAACTGCAAGAATAGGCTCCAGTACCACAGGAGGGCCACAGCCATGTTTATTCTTTGCCATTACACGGAATATGTATTCTTGTCCTTCAGTAATACCACCTATTTCACATTTAGATGCAAAAGTGTCTATGGGCTGCCTCCATGTTTGCGATTTTTTGTCCAGTCTTTCCGTTACGAATCCAGTGAGATCGCTTCCACCATCATCCTCAGGATCGGACCAATTTAGTATCACCATCTTTCTTGTAATAATAACAGGCTTCAATTCAAGCACTGGGCCAGGAACGTCTGATGAAATTCATATGGCGTGTTATTTAAAATAACATTATAAAGTAAACAACATAATTTAGACATGTTATTAGTACCAGGAGGTTTTTATTACCATAGACTTCCACTCTGGTCCATGCTGACTTGGTTCCACTGCTGTTTGCAGCAATAACCTGGTACTTGCCTTCATCCTTCCTCGTGATATTTTTAATTATAAGTACACTTTGCTTGCCTTCACTTTCAATTTCAACACGGTCTTTATTAGGTGTACCATCATCCTTTGTCCATTTCACATATGGTGGTGGTCTGCCAGTTATATGTGCAGGCAGCCTCAATGTCGTCCCAGCTCTGATCATAACATTATTCTTCAAAGACAAGTCAAGCTCAACAACTGGAGGTTCTATGGAAGTAAACAATATATTAAACTTCTTTGTTTTAGCAAAGCATGTGATTTATGCTATTTGAGAATGTAACACTAGTTACCTTGTGGATCTTTCACTATAGCAGGTTCAGTAATGCCGGGGGGGCCTTCACCTGCAGCATTGACAGCTATGACACGAACAATGTATTTTGCACCTTCTCTAACCCCAAATACTGTAAATTCTTGGCTTTTACACGGTCTCTCTGTGTTACGCGACCAATCATTTGATCCTGCTAGGACCTTGTCAACATGGTACCCAAGGATGTCTCCACCACCATTGTACTTGGGAGGATCCCAAGCCACTTCAATGGAACAGCATGAAGTATCAACTATCCTTGGAATTGGTGGACCAGGTGGCACTTAAAAAAAAAAAAAACATAATTACATTGTTACATTAGTGCTATAATTATTAGTAGCAGTAGTAAAAGTAGCAGTAGAAGCAGTAGGCCTATGTTGTTACAATTATATTTACATATCATATATTAAAATTATATTTTAATATAAGATTGTCCTTTAACAGTTATGTTTTAACTTACATATAGGTTCTTGTGCAGTTTTGGGATCAGATGGAATGCTAAACTTCCCAGGTCCAGCTGCATTTTCAGCACAGACTCTGAAGATATATGTCATGCCTTCAGTCAGACCTTCAGCATTCAGTTCAAGTGTGTTGATCAGATTTCGGTTAACTCTAGCCCAGTGTTTGCTGTTAATTTCACGTTTCTCAACCCAGTAACCCACAATAGGGCTACCATTGTCTTTTGGCTCTTTCCAGGTAACAAGCATGCTGTTGCAAGTGATATCTTCGATTTCAGGCTTGTCAGGGGCTTCAGGTGGATCTGTAATAGACAATGATATAAACTAGATGACATTTCAATCTATCATTATTTGAAATATTTTAGTACTATAAGTGGGTGTAGAAAATTTATGCATGTATGTATGAATGGATGGATGGAAGGATGCTTAAAATGTCTCACCAAATGGATTTTTTGCAACCAGTGGAGCTGATACACATGGTGCTCCAGGCCCAAACTTGTTTTCAGCTGTGACCCGGAAGATATATTGCTTTCCTTCAATCAGTTTGGTCACTAGGAATTTACAGACTCTTAGAGTTGAAGTCACAGTAACCCATCCAATTTCAGCTTTGGAGTTATCTTTTTTCTCTAAGATGTAGTTCAGGATTTCACTACCACCATCATCTACAGGTGGATCCCACTTGCATAGGACTGATGTGTTCCTGATTTCCTCAAAAACAAAGTTAACAGGAGGTCCAGGTACATCTATAAATTACAAAGAATAAAAATACATAATATAAATTATTATTAGGGCAAGAAAATTCAGTGGCATCCAAGAGGCAAACTTAATTGTGAACTTCAGTGGTGATATTTGAATATAAAAACAGTTTTCCTCATTATGAAGCATTTGCCACAGACTGAAATTTTTTTTACATGCCCTGAATACAGAGCTTAACAAAAGATATGGTAAAACTGGATGGACCAACAGGCAGACAGACAGACAGACAGACAGATAATACTTCACTTACCAAGCACATTGACTTCACAGGATGCAGAAGCAACTCCATGATCATTCTCTACTTTGATCATATACTTCCCGTGATCACTTCTGACACAATCATGTACAAGTGCAGTGGACTCGCCCTTCCTGCTGATGTCGATTGAAAGACGTTCAGGGAGGGAAGGATAAGAAGGTTCCTCTGGTTCAGCAGAGACATCAGTATCTTTTTTCTTCTTTGGTTTCTCAGGCCGTTTTTTCTTTGCCACTGGTTCAATATATCCGTTATTCCAGTACCAAGATACAGTTGGGTATGGTGATCCAGATATGCAGGCATCCAATCTTATTTCTCCACCTTTCTTGACTGTTAAACCAGACTGTAAGCTTCCACTCAGGAAAACCTTAGGTCGTTCTGAAAACATATATATAAGTATTTACCTTCTCAGATATGTTTCCTGCAAAGTTATTTATTGGACATGTGTCTACTTACCAGTAGATTCAGAAGCCTTGACCAGTGGAGTGCTGCGAGAAGGATCACTAACACCAGCGGCATTTTCAGCCCGAACACGGAACTGGTATTCCTTGCCCTCTTTCAGGTTCTTAACAGTGTAGGACAACACAGGCACAAGGAAGTCATTGCATCTCTCAAAGCTCTCAGACCCCTTTATTGTCTTCTCTAGGATATAGCCCATGATTTTGCAACCGCCATCATACATTGGCGGCTTCCATGTAAGAGTTATAGACTCAGAACTAGGATTGTGGGTTTCAACATCAACAGGTGGATCCGGCCGTTCTGAAAGATAAGGAGTTAAGGCAAGAATCAACATATATGACATATAAAAACTTACAAACATTAATTATGGATTCATATAAAACTTACGCTTTTGATCCTCTGCAATCACAGGGTTGCGGATCTCAATAAACTCTCCACCACCAATCTTGTTAACGGCTTTAACACGGAAGTAGTACTCTCCATTAGGAATAAGATCTTTAACAGGCCAGCTCAATTTGTTCTCTCCTGACATAACAGCAACATATGTGCGTCTGCCAGCCTCTCTTCGCTGTAGAACATAGTGAAGAATTGGACTGCCGCCATCACTGTCGGGAGGTTCCCATGACACTTTGCAGGAATTCTTTGTGACATCACTGGCAACAATATCCTTGCATGGTCCAGGAAGACCTGTGAAAAAATGAAAAATAAATTGAACAGAATGCAAATGGAAAATAATTAGCATATTTTTCATAAATTTTTTTATATCATTTCTTACCAATAACTTTAACGTTGATTGTTCCTGTAGTTGAACCAAGTTTGTTCTCTAGGGTAATAGTGTACAAACCAGCATCAGCATGTAAACATTCTGTAATTTCTAAGTGGGCAGCAGTGTATTCAGAAGTAAAGATACATCTTTCGTCAGCCTTTAACTCCTTTCCATCTTTGTGCCAAGAAACCTTAGGTTGTGGTACAGCTCTGTATGGGATGGGGAGTGCCAGTTTTTCTCCTTCCACCACTACAACATTCTGAGTTTGGATCTCCAAAGTAGGGTTACCTATTGAAGGCCAAAAAAGAAAAGAAAAATATTACTGTATTATTCAATGGTAATACATCTTGTGCTGTATAAATTTTTTTGAAGGATACGTACAGTCAGAATCCTTAGCAAAGACATTCTCCGATATGTCTGAAGGTTCACTGGCTGCAACAGAATTAACTGCGCGCACTCTAAAGATATATTCTTTTTCTGGAATCATGCTTTCTTCTGCTTTATATTTTAGTTCTTTGACTGGACGTGAATTGACTCTCATCCACTTCTCAGTTCCTGCTTCACACTGCTCAATATGATAGCCCAAAATGGGACTGCCACCATTCTTTTCTGGTGGTTTCCAAGCAATAGAGATGTAGTTTCTGTTGGCATCAGTGACATGCAGCTCCAGGGGAGGAGATGGTGGACCTAGGTAATTTGAAAAAATACAGTATCATGGTAATATGACAAACACAACAAAAATGTTGTTAGATTCTCACTCAGTATTTCCAGTACTAACATACCAGTTGGATCTTCAACTGTAATGATATCTGTTGGTTCACTTGGGTGCCCAACTCCGGCTTCATTTTCAGCACAGACTTGGAACTGAACATCAGTTCCTTCAATGACATCTGTGACTCTGTATTGGCAATCGGGTCCTGATGTCTTCCCTGAACTCACCCAACGAGTTCCAAGCTTTTCCTTCTTTTCTATGACATATCTACCAGGAGATAAAGAAGATTTTAAAACATTTTTCTGGATATCGTCTTATTGTGCCCTCAAAATGAATACAAATCTATGAATACCAGTTAATGTACCTTGTGATTGGTCTTCCACCATCGTTCTTAGGAGCTTCCCATTTCAGATCAACATGTGTCTTTGTGACTTCCATAACAGTTAAAGCATAAGGTGGTCCAGGAGCAGCTAGAGCAAAGAATTAGAAATGCCTTGAGTAACTCCATTGTACCACAAAATACCAATTGCCATGAAAAGCCAAGTAAAAAAAAATCTTACTGAAAGTATCCTTGGCCAGGACAGAGTCCTCAAGCTCACAGAAATCACTCTGGCCAACAGCATTCTCTGCTGCCACACGGAAAACATACAGCGAGCCTTCATTCAGTGGAGTCACACTGTATTTAGTCTCCTTGACAGTGGTGTCAACTGCCTGCCAGCCCTTGCGCCTCACGTCTCTCTTCTCCACTATGTAGTTTGTTATGGGAGAGCCACCATCTCGCTCTGGTGCTGTCCACTTAAGGTCAGCACAATTCTTGCAAACACTAACCACATTCAGCCAGCGTGGAGGTGAAGGAGGATCTACCATGTAAAGAGAAAATTTTGACAGAATTCATATAAAATCATAATTGCTTACACCCCACAACCCAGACTAGGATAAAAGGTTAGAAGATAGATGATTGAATACTTATTTACATGGTTTCATTCATCGTTATCAAAACCTATAAGGCTTCAGGTTTTACAAATACACATTCAAATTCCTATTTATTTAAGTTTCAGTTTCTATTGGAGTTACAACAGTGGTTTCCACAATAATGCAACTAAATGGCTTACTCAGTCTCTCCTTGCATAGCACTGGATCACTGGGATCACTGGGTTCACTTTCACCAGCGATATTAACAGCTCTGACCCTGAAGGAGTACTCTTGCTTCTCCATCAGACCTTTAAGAAAGTGCTCAAGCATGGTCACACCCTCAGCCACACGGACCCAGTCAACAGTTCCACTCTTAAGCAGTTCAATGACGTAGGATTCTATCTTAGCTCCACCATCATGCTCAGGTTTAGTCCATTGCAGGAAAGCTGAGGTTTTAGCAACATCTTTAACTGTAGGTTTTCCCGGAGGCCATGGAGGATCTGAAATGGGACATAATTCATAACCATTTTTTATTGCAGAAAGATGGGTGAATCTAATATAAGGTAGCACTGATTGAAATTAACATTAATGAATTACCAATTGGATCTTTGACTAAAACTGGATCAGTTTCCTGGCTTGGTTTTCCAGGTCCAGCAAGATTCTCAGCAGCAACACGGAACTTGCTCTTCTTTTTTGTTGGCAGCCCTTTCACTCTGCAAATGAACATAGTATTATTAACAATGAAGAAGAAAAAGAATTGTAATCATAAAAATTCTACTTCACCAAGTTTATAAATTCATACCTAAATGTGGTATCTCTGATTGGCAGCTTGTTACACTTTATCCACTTGTCATTGTCTGGATCTAGTCTCTCAATCCAGTATCCAGTAATAGGGCTTCCACCATCTTCATCAGGTTCATTCCATGTGAGTGTTAAAGCATCCTTGGTAACATCAGAGGGCTGGAGTTTTGTTGGAGCACCAGGTGGGTCTACAAAAAAAAAATTAAAAAAGTAAAACAGAAAATACAATACAAAAGTTTTCGAATATAACAAATGAATGTTATTATAATATAAATTACATACCAAAAGAGTACTTGGCAACAATGGGCACATGTTCCACAGAGGGACCAATTCCATATTGGTTCTCAGCAAAAACCCTGAAGACATATTCTTTAAGGGCCACCAGACTGCAGGCTTTGAATGTGGTCTGCTTGATTGTAGAGGAGAGTTTGTGCCAGACCTGACTGTCTGTGGCTCGTCTCTCAACTATATAATTAGTAACTTTTGAGCCACCATCATCTCGAGGAGGGTTCCAGGCGAGGAAACAGGATTCATTGGTGACATCAGAGATGTCAAAAGCCGCTGGAGGGCCTGGTTTATCTGTAGGGTGCATTTAAAAACATAACAGTATGATCATTTTTTAAAAGAAAGTTTTTTAAAATGTTACAAAAAATCAGAAAACAATACTGTACCAAGTATGTTAACATCAACAGTTGCAGTAGCCCGGCCACTGCTATTAACAGCCTCAATGATGTAGGTAGCTGTGTCGTCTCTTGTTGTTTTGGCAATAGACACCATAGAATGGCCAGGTT
>JABFDZ020000039.1:9009410-9025064 GCA_019775955.2 Pollimyrus isidori
TAAAAAAAATATTTCAATTAAAAAAAATCAAATAAATTCAAGATATAATAAATTTATTGCTTTCAGACAAACCCCCCCCCCCCCCAAAAAAAAAAAAAAAAGAATTGGTGTAATGGGAGTGGACAATAAAACTAACATTTTTAGTGCAAAATGACACTATTAATAAAAGAGATATAATGAGTGATGCACAACAAACATCATTATTGTCAAATGGATGGCAATTTTTTTCACTGACACAGAGGATACATCAGGAAAAGATGCCCTTTTTGGTTGAGTTCCACTTGGGAATACTTGAGATTTATTTGATGATGGAAAAAGAAAAAGATGAGCAATATTTTTAAACACAAGACATCCACTGGCATCGGAATATGAAGAGATTCTGAAGGCAAGATATGGTGTTGGTCCAAAAAATAAGCATGATAATATAGCTTAAAAATGCAATGAGATGAGCATTTATGAAGAGACAACATCTATTTTAATGAATGATAATGTGGGATGTTGGGATGAAGTTTCATGTGAAGCACTTCAAATGGAATTTATGTAATACCTGTCAAAGGAAGATTTGGTGGCTGAAAAAGCCTTTCTTCAATTTTCACACCCTCTTTCTGTTCAGAAGACATTGTCTTGAAGGGCACTCCTAGAATTATTTCTTTCATTTTCTTTACAACCATTTTACCATCACATGGATTACTAATTTCTTTCTTGAGATACATTTCTTCTTCAGTTCTTGGATGCTCCCCTTCCTCTTTCCGTGCTGTCAACAAAGATTTTATGGCTGTCTGAGGAAACGCTGAGGTCTCATTTTTCTGAAGACATAAGTCATCTTTTTGTGGGGATACTTTCTTGTCCTGGCTTGAAACTGAGAAAACCTTTACATTGACAAATTCTTCATCTTTATTTAGCTGCATACTCTGAAGAGAAGTAGTTCCTTTGGCAGAAGTAGCTTCCATTAAGGATGGGATTTCCTCCTTTTTTTGAATCATAGCACTTGTTTTAGTGCCTTGTGGAAGTTCCAGCACTTAAAAATACAACATATATTTCAAATTTAACAAAGACAACAATGAAATACTGCTGAAAAGCTTTAAGCGAAATCACAACAAATTAGGACTGATTACATGGACAAACACAGCTATAAAGCTATATACATACAAAATGTATACAGCTGAAATGAACACTGAACATGAAAACGACAGACAACAATGACCAAATTTAAGAATTTTTTTTGAAGAAAAATTTTTGACTGAGAGATTTAAGTCAAATTTTGATATTAGTGCACATTTTCATATTTATATTGCAGGATCGGAAGAAAAATCCATTATTTGCCACCAATTAGAATATGATAAGACAATGATAATACACATGGTAAATACATATGTATCTACTAGGAACTACAGTCAAAAAAGAAGCAAAACAACATTTTAAAATGGAAGTGATGATTTCATAGAAAATGTGAAATGAAGTATGATGTACATTTTTTAAAAAAAAAAATGCAAAATACCTTTCAAAGGTGTAATCTCTGGTGTCAAAAATAGCATTTCTTGCTTTTCTTTAGTTTCTTCCCTTCTAGAAAGAATTATTTTCCTTAGAGGTATTTCAGGAGCTTCCATAATATTTTCTTTACTTATATCAATATCAGTTTGAGGTGCAATACAGATAACTTCTTTTTTAGTATTTTGAAATTCCACGAAAGGATTTTTTGTTTCAATTACAGATTCCTCTTGCTTTGAAGGGGTTTCATTTTTCAGTGTTGTTTCTTGAATGGTTCCTACTTGAAAAGAATCTTCTTGTTTGTTGACTGGAGTTACTTTGATTTTAGAAGCTGGCATCCGATTTTCAGTGATACTTTCCTGGCCTGTTTTTGGTGCTGATGGTATATTAATCTCCTTAGGAAATACATCTGTTGTACACACTTCAGTGTGCTGGTGGCATGCATCATGTTTTTTTGGGGGCACTTTTTCCTGATCAATACCATTCAAAGATATGTCTTCCCTCGAAATAATGTTGTACCCCTTTTTGGAAGAACTTGCATTTCCTGGAAAGATTTCCTCCATGGCAACCAAAGCCATTTCTGTTTTGTGAATCCCAACTCGTTTTTCCTTCTTGGGAACTACTGGCACTTAAAAATGCAATATACAGCTGAGATATAACAAGTGTTTCACCGCAAGAGACTCAACCTTAAAAACACCCGTTTTGTTATTTCATGACAATTTGACTAATAAGAGTAGAGTCAGTTTAGAACACCCATCGCAACTTCAACATATAATGCAATCAATATTATAAGTATAACTGAATACTCGGTGGATGAATTAGTAAATAATAACATTGAGTAAAATGAACATGCTTAATAGAGTTTGGCGAAAATATGATGTAAGGCCACAAATATTAGAAACATGTCTATTTAAGAGTGTATTAAGATTAAGATATTACAGAACATTTACCGAACAAGAAAATTTATGTAAGAGTATAACACTGAACATCAGCTGCATAAAATCTTTGCGTGTATTACTGTTATTATTAATAACTTCAGATAAAAATGCTTCAATACCTTTATCAGGAACAGCTTCAGTTTTTTGGACTCTTTCTTGCTTTGTTTTAAACTCTTCCTTCTTGTAAGGAAGCACTTTCTTTGGAACAGTTTCTCCAGTTTCTTGTAGGGTTTCTTTCTGCCTCGGGATTTCTTCTGTCTTCAAACTAATTTCATCTCTTGAAGTAAGTGATACATCTTCTACAATAAGTATCTCTTTTTCCCCAAAGAATTGTTGGGCACTCTCGTACACCCTTTCATGAAGATACGTTTCTTCTGTGTGAGAGGTCTCCTCAGTTTCATATGAGATCTCCTCCCACTTTTGAATCAGAGGAGATGAAGCCACCTCAGGTTTCTTGGGAAGTGCCATCACTTTAAGAACCAACATAGAGATGTAACATGGAGGACATATAATTTGAAAAGCACACAACATACAAAGCACATTTTACATTTAAGGATAACATATTCAGCTTTTAATCTCATAGGTATCCAGATAGGGATTAGACACAGACAGACATTAAATGCAAGTCTGTTGGTGTTTTGTGGCTGGGGGTCCTTTTTTCAATGGTTCTTCATCTTTTTTTGTCTTTGGAGCAGTGGGGAAAACTTTGCCAGGTATTTTTGGAGCCACAAATTCTTTAAAAGATATTTGGTCTTTAACTCAAAGAAAGAACTATGACTTGCAAGTACGAATACTTTGTTTTCACATTAACATAAAATAACCAGACATTTTAATTTCTAGAAATTGGGAAAAAAATCCTCTATGTAATAGATGTATCTGGTGAATAAATTATTTGTTTCTCTTTGATGATGATGATTATTATTATTATTGTTGTTGTTGTTAATAATAATAAATATAATATTTATATGTATTTAATTTATTGAAATAAATGTAATATTGTATTCATGAAACTGACTTTGTGGATATGTACATATAAATATGTCTATGTTGTGTTTCGTCTAACATTAAGTAGCTTTATATAGATACAGTTTCACTTTCCTTGATTTGTCATATTTCCTAAGATATTTTAATATGTGTGAGGATGCTGAATAATGTTAAACAAAAACTTGACGTAGACAAAAATCAACCACAGAGATATAGAACACATAAACACGAAATTCAACAAAGAAAAAAACAGGAGAAAACAAAGTCAGATGTTCCTAAAATGTCTGTCTGGTCTTAAGCGTACCTGTAGTTAAAGTGACTTCAGCTTCCTTTGTAGGTACAACAACCAGTAACTTCTCCTCAAGGACTTCTTTCTGTTTCACTTCAGGCACTTTAAAGATTTACATTTACATTATGAGACAGCGTTCTGTAGTTTAACCTACCTAATGCAAGGTTTAGAAAACATAAACTAGCATGAGCCAAAATTGTGCATCTTAGCCTTTATTCCCATGGATGAGGGATTTGCAGCTTAAACTGAAACATTTTATACTCAGTATATGTCCAGAAACTTTGATGAAATATTTATCTGAGCAAATAAATCTGTATTACATTTGAATTATTATGTTAAATATGTACATTCCCCTCTGATCATCCAATCTTAACTGATTATCGGTGCTTCTCCTGGATTTGTGGAAAGCTAACACTCACAGAACATTTGTGCTACTGGCAAAGGATTCAAAGATCTTAAAGAAATTCATTTTAAATATTACACATTTTTTACACTATACGTACACTTTTAGCATGACATCGAGCAACAGAGAACATCACATAGGACAAGTGGGTACAAAACACAAGACAAGAAGAATTTAAGCATCCAAGATAAAGATCAAGACCAGTACTAAACTAATACTAATCTCCGGGTCATGTTATCTGTATTATAATGATCAATCTGTACCTTTCTGTGGAATGGCCTCCTTTGGTGCTGAAGGCTTTATGCCTGGTTTTCTAGCTGCCTCTGCTTTTGACATGTCTGGTTTCTTTACTTCCATTGGAACTTTAAAAAAAATATGTACCAAGATTTGCGGACATTCGAACACACAGAGAGACAACAGATTGGACAAAAATACAAGCAGCACTCTGTCAAACACAAGGTTAGATGTTCCTGAAATATCTGTATGGTCTTGAGCGTACCTGTAGTTAAAGTGACCTCAGCCTCCTTTGTAGGTACAACAACCGGTAACTTCTCCTCAAGGACTTCTTTCTGTTTTACTTCAGGCACTTTAAACATATGTATTTACATTATGAGATGAAACATTATCGTATGCTTTAATATACTCAATGTGTATTTTAAGGTATAGCAAACATTATACAATGGCTCAGTATTATGCATGTTTATGTCTGTATTCCCAAGCCTGAAGGATCTGCCAGGGAATAAAGGCCAGTCCTAATGAATCCTAAGACATCTACAGTCATAAACAGTGCATGTTTCACAAAATGAAACTCAATTTTCAGCATTAGCTTCAGTTTTATCTATACATTCATATAATGTATAATAGCCGCTTAGCTATTTTGACTTTTCAAGTGTAAATTGGCCATATATTTACAGAATAAAAAATACTGAGATATTAAATATATGTTTAGGAACTTCTATAACATGTTCACCCCAGCATAACATTTATATTTTTTTGCATTTTTACATTAAATGCATAAATTGTTTCTTGATTGCCTGATTTTAATTGATTAATAGTGCTTCTTCTGGATTTATGGAATGTCAACACCTGTGCTACCAAAATGGAATCAAAAGCCTTAAGTGAATCCATCTTAAATGTCTTACACAGTTTTTACACTGTAGGCTATCAGTACGACATTTAGCAACAGAGACATCACAATGAATAAGAGGGTGTAAAACACAAGACAAGAAGATTTCAAGATAAAAATCAAGATTGAAAAAAAAAACAATACTAATCTCCAGGTCATATGTTATTTGTATTGTGATGATTAATCTGTACCTTTCTGTGGAATGGCCTCCTTTTGTGCTGAAGGCTTTATATCCAGTGTTTCAGCTGTCTCTGCTTTTGGTGTTTCTGGTTCTTTTGCTTGCATTGGAACTTTAAAAAAGATACGTACCAAGATTTGCAGAAGTCTGAACACATACAGAGACAAAGGACCGGACTACAAAAATATCAGCGTATTCTCACACACGTCGCTTTTCTGGAATAAAATTACATACAAGAACACAAACATGCAAAAGTATTTCGATAAATGGAAACTTTGTTAATGATTGAATTTATGCACCTTTTCCTGGAGTGACCACTGTCTTTGCAGGAGGTACGTCCTTCGGAACAATTTCCTCTTTTTTAGAAATTATTTCAGGAAATTCTTCTCGTTTCTTTGGAGTTTCTGGCACTTCAAAGAACATGTAAATACAGGCAATTGACCAAAGATTCAACATAAGATCTAACAGAGCTGTCAGAAACTTCCCACATACACATGCACACAAACACACATACATACACAGGATAGGCATCAAATTTCACACTGTTACAGAGGACACTGGACAACATCAATGCAATACAATTAAGGGGTAAGGAACAATTTCAGTCACATAAATATATATGTTAAACATAATTTATATGTTGTACATTAAATATAAGTTAAAGCAAGTGAGAACAAAGCTGCGACATGTGCTAAGTAAAAATGCAGTGGGAAAAATCATCAAGAAATGTTACACATTTATAATCCAGATATGATTTAAATATAACCACCTACGGAAATATTCACTAAAAATGTATCTATTTTGGAATGTCACAATAAGATATTATATTATATGAATATAAAGAGACAAAAATATCTGAGCAATAAGATCGGCCCTCGGCCAAAGCAAAAGCACAAATATTAACATCAATATAAACAAAAAAACATAAGACAAAAAATCTGATGTGACATGGAAAGAGTTTCTGTATGTGTTCAAAGATATGAAAAAAAACAAAATGAACTGAAGATACAATGGGTCTTCTTTGTAGGCAAAATGGGTTGAAATTTTTGCTCCTCTGAAGGGAGCCATGTCGTTTTTATTTAACTTAAAGAATATTCTCAGCAGATGTTGTTTTTTAAATTGGATACTAATAGTTAAGTACTGTATTATTTAAATTCTTGGTCTTAAATAATATCCAAGATGTTAGTAACAAAAGGTTAGTAACAACCGGTAAAGCAATACTGGCCCAAAGCTTCATTTAGTCATCCTGTTGCGAATGCCAAATTGATACCTTTCTGGGAAGCAGCAACCATTGGAACAAATGGAACTGCCTGTGGTTTTGCAACTTCTTCCACTTTAGGTTGCTCCAATTTCTTCTGCTCTGGTTTCTTTGTTTCATCAGGAACTTTAGAGAATATTTATGTTGTTTTGGCATTAAATTTTAAGTAAACAAACACACTAGCACACAGAAGGGTCTTATATTTCGAAAGCTAGACAAAGACAAACCAACATATTATACGAAATACCTCTGACATTACCACACAAAATAAGTAACATGAAGTACATACAAAAGATGAATGAGTACCTGTGGAAGGGGGGGCCTTGGGTTTTTTTGCTGGTGCAGCCTTCGGTTCTGGTTCAACCTGAACTGGTAGAGTAGGTTTAGGTTCAGGCACAACCTGAGCTGCTGGTGCAGGCTTTGGCTTAGGTTCAACCTGAGCTGGAGGTCTGTCTTTAGTTTCTGGTGTTACAGGCGGTTTTGGTTCAAGACTCACATATGATGTAGGTTCAGGTACATCTTCAGACAACAGAATATGCATTTATTAGTTCAAAGCAAGACAAAGTTCTTGCGACAAGAGCTTAAGCTATGAGAACATCAACAGTAACCATTTCAAGACTGAATTCTGTATATCAAAGCTGATACTACAGAATTTTTTGGACATAAATAGGTCACAAAAGAGCAATATAAATTACAAAAAGGATGAAGAGAATATTAAAAATAAAATCACTGACACGAAAGAAACAGGAATCCAAAACAAAGAACAGACCCATACAAAATATATGGAGAACACAAGACATATCAACAAAGGTAATATAGCATTTGTAATATAGAAGCACTATTAAAGAGCATGTACCTTTTTTAGGAGTAACCTGATCTTTTTCAGGAATGGAAGGAATAGCAGCACCCGGGGGAACAGGCTTCTTGACTTCTTCATATTCTTTTGTTTGTAAATATATGCATAAAAAGATATTTCTGATTACAAACTACTGCAACCATACAGAAATAACACAGACCACTTTAAATATTTAGAAAATATACAGGACAGAGACAGTAGAAAGGGTGGAAATTCAATCAGAACTTCAATAAGAAAACATACATGCGGATACAATACAAATAACAAAAAATATTTCAAACAGAATATAAACACAGGAACATTAGAATCACAGAAAAGACAGGCATTTAAAATAAGACAAAAACAAATAACGTTTATGAATGTACCTTTTGGCTCAAGGCGGTCTCTTTGATCAGGAACAACTATTGCAGTAATTTCTTCTTGAACAGGCACCCTGGTTACAGGTACTTAAAAATATAATTGCATGTAAATTTTGGCTTGTTAGACAAAAATACAATCAAAAATTATACGTGTACTAACACATCATTTGAAAAGAAACACCACAGTAAGAATCTTAAACAAAATAACAAAATAATTAAAGAAAAATCACATTATAGTGAAAAGATATGACAGAGAAATTTGTGCAAATACCTTTTGAGGGAACCTCAGGCACAGACGGAACGGCGGTTTCAAGCCCTGCTTTCTTTGGAACCTCAGGAACTTCAACAACATTTGATTAATTAGACAACAGCAACAAAGCTTAAATTAAGGCAAGCATCCATGCACAAGCCTGTTTAAATTAAGGGTTAAGTTAAGTCAGCCTCTTGGCATGAAAAACAATCCATGAAGAAAAGGTAGCACAGATTTCAAAGCAGAAGACAGAGTTTTACAATAAACAATAAATTCATTCAACAAAAGAAAAAAAAGAGAATGTCACATTTGCAAAGACGTCGTGTGTCATGTGTAAATATTTGACAGCAACTTGGAATAAATATGTAGCTGTTAACCACGACTGACAGAAGCAGTTATTCTACAATACCTTTAATTGGTGCTTCTTTTCTCTCTCCTACTTCAGCCCTTGGAACTGTTTCCTCAATAGGTATTCTTGGCGCTAATAAAACAATAACAGTTTTCATTGAATTACGTACAAATATTCATACAAAATACATGCTGTTCAGAACAACTAGCTTATAAACAACAGAGTAAGAAAACAAAACCTGAGGAATGTAAAGTAAAATGTAACACATACCAACTAAATTCATTTCATGATGGATTACACAAAACGTCAACAAACAAAATAAGACAAAACACACATTGTAAAGCATACAAGAACACAATAAGAAAATAAAGCATGAAATGCAACAATATAAATGAGGGAATGATGACTCTGGCCAAAAATAGACACTGTTAATATGACCACAAGGACAAGCTGATTTGGATAACACAATTTTATTATACCTTGAATTGTCGAGAATTCCTGAATTACTCTCTGTTCTTCAACTGTCCAGCTTTCAAACTCTAAATAAGTAACAATTCAAGATAAATACATTCAATTCAAAAACTGAAAGCCAAAAATAATTGAGTAAGACTTTGGAATATTGGTGAACGAAAAATTTTTTAGGCATCTTTAGAGTCTAAATAACAGTTAGCTGAAACTGTTTGAAGTCCTTGTAAAAACGTTATTCGAAAAATAGATGATTATTAAGTTGACCACCGCAAGCATTTTAGTAGAGGTAATTAAAAAAATCCAACATGATACTTAGATGAACAAAAAAAAAATAAGATTGCCCAAAGACATGCAATCAAGCTAACTGACATTTTAAAATTGCTCATAGTGCATGATTGTGTGTACAGTATGAACGTGCCATGTGATGGATCTTGTGTGGGGTGTAGCGCAGTCTTCTGTCCTATGCTGCTTGGAACAGGCTTCAAGCCCCCTCACAATTATGATCAGATTAAGTGGTTAGAAGATGGATGGATTGATGGATGAATGGATAAATAGTTAGACTGATGATTGTTGTTATGGATTACTGCCATTAATAATGAATATTATTTAGAGGATCTTTTTTCAATCATTTTACCTCTAATTTCTGTCTTCTCTTCATAATAATCAAAAGAAGCCTCAACTTTAATAGAAAAGACATCCTTGTGAGTTTTTCCACATATTTTCAATAAAATCATTATAGTGTAAACCTAAACTTAGAGATTAGGTTTCTTATTTACATTGATTTATTGCCAATTCATTAACTACATTTCCAATTCTTACCTTTAGAGGTGACTGTAGATGACACCTCAGGAACTTGTATAGTTGAATCATGAATATCTGAGAGAAGTTAGATTTCTATTAACTTAATATCTAAAGGAGTAAACCCAATGTCTGCATGTAATTTGTGAGCAATTATTCAAATAATCTTAAATTTTAGAGGTTTGCTATCTCAACTAAGAATACTCACCATAGGAAACCCTTTCTACCTCAATGTCTGTGAAAGAAGGAGGTAAAATATTATGTCACAGCATCTGAACCAGAAACAGTATATAACGACACAGAACACTGCCCAGCTCACATTGGTACAGACCTTTGCTGGACAGGTAAAGTTCTGCAGTGCTTTTAGCTTCACCTTTTGGCTCCAACCTCACAATCACAGAATACACGCCTAAAAGATTACCAATGAAGAAGACTGAGTTTATCGGAATACTGTTTATCGAGAATATTTATTGGAATTCCGAATAGCTATCTGACTTGACCGAACACACCTTCATCTTCTGAAGTAACGCTGCGGATGGTCATAAAGTAACGACGACCTTCACTTCGAAAGCTGTACTTTGGACTCTCTTTGAGTTCCCATGTGCCTTTGTACCACGTAACAATAGCATTGTCAAAGGAGACTTCACATTCAAAGTTGGCGGACTGATGTTCGTTCACCACAATGTTCTGGATACGCTTGGTGAAATGGATTTTGGTAGCTAAAACAGATAATCGGGTTTTATTAGGATGATACCTTGTTGACTATACCAAAATATTATTTTTCATCTGTTCATTTTATTTGATATAAAAATAATGAAAAATGTATAGAATGAAATTGAAAAAAGAAACCGAACAGCCATTTTGTCCAGGACAAAAATCCAAGCATCAGCAAATGAAAAGACAGATCAGTGGTGCAACAAAAAAAAGATCCCTATACATTTAAGTAGAGTATTAAAAAAGAAAAATTGCAAAATACAAGAGCAAAAAAAGAAATAACATATAAAAGAGGTTAGTATATTCCTTTAAACACAACATTAGTATGCTCACCTTTATGTAACACAGAAAGCCTATGGAATACAAACCTTTTACCTAATCATCTGCAATCATGGTAATAATATCAGGCAAAGGATGCCTTCAGATTTGTGAATCTTCATATATAATGTGTCTGCCTCTGGATCTTGCCAGCTTTAGAATTTATCAATCTGTTCTGAAGTAATGCAAGCATTTCTAAGCCTCCACTTCTCAATATTTGGAATATAAATGTATTTGCTTACCAGGTACAGGTTTCAGGTGTTCTTCAACTTCAACTGCTTTGGGGAAAATAGAGTAGGGAAATGTAACTAATGTTCTATATTAATTTTATAAATTCATGGAAAACATAAATTAATGGATTCTTCAAAAAGTAGAATTGACAGAGGACACTTACCCACAACGGCTAATTTGGCACTGGAAATGTGTGGGCCACACACAATGCGGTAATTTCCCTCGTCACTAGACTGACAGTTCTTGATTTTCAGTAAGTGACGATCACCTACAATGCTTATTTCATATTTTTCATCAGTGTCAAGCTTCTGAGTTCCTTTATACCAAGACAGACGGATCTCAGGGAAGTTGATCTTGATTTCACACTCAAACACTGCCTCCTTGTTTATGACTGTGGTTTGGTCTGTGATGTCCTTAAACACAGTGATAGGCTGCAAAAAAAACATAACCTTATATGACCTTTCCAAAGGAACTACACAACACACAGTAAAAATTTTAACTTATTTTAATAAATAAATTGGATAGTTTCTAATAAACATAATTAGGATTTATTTATAGTAAAACTACAAAAACTTCCACAACAGTTTCCACTAAAGTTTTGCAGCTTAAAGCATTTCCTAGAAAAGTGTGCAACTTTAAATGCTTATTTATTAATACATTTCTTTATACACAATAAATTTGTTTGTACACTGTCAAAAAAGGGCTGCAGCCCTGGTACAGTTTTGTTCTCAAAGCTACAAACAACATTAATGTGCCTCAATGGTACAAAAATGTTCCCCAGAGTCTGTTTCTGTACCTTAAATCTACATTTGCCTATAGTTAGGGAATTGTTAGCACACCCTTTAAGGTACAGCCAGAAAGACAAGTAATTGTACCCTTGAAGGTACAAATTGGCACTTTTTTCTGACATTGTATGAAATACAGTGGTACCTGAGAACTTGCACTTAATCCCTTCAGAACTCAGGTTCGAATCCTAAAAAGTTTGCATTCTGATCAAATTTTCCCCATAAGAAATAATGGAAAATCAATGAATTGGTTCCCAGGCCCCAAAAATTACACCTAAATATGTTTTTTTTTTGCATTTAAACACAAAATAAACAGGACAAAACAAGAAGAACATTTTCTTCTTAATGCCTTCCAAAGCGATAAAGAATGTACCCCAACACTACCCCTGTCCTGCCCCGAAAGGCACTATCACCAACATACAATGCTATCACAGCAAACGGGAAGCTGAAACTGAAGCATTCCCCTTTGTTTCCACTGGGAGACGTGCTGCGTGACTCATTTCCCTGCGCATACAAGTTATCTTAGGCTGGCGTTCATGGTTCGACTTCTGAGATTCAAATCTAGTTCTATTTTTTTAACTAGTTGGTTAAACTTTTAAGAAATTCGAGTTAGAAAGAACTGAGATACCACTGTATATTTTAAAACTTTCGCCTGTCTTACCTCTGTCTGTTCCATTCTTGTTTGCAACTCCGACACCAGTTTTTCCAAATCCTCATCTGATTTCCTTCTTTCTAGCTCAGCTTCCTGAATCCAAAAAAACATTCATAGAATTCCCATTTGATGAGGTCTCTTAAATTCAGTTTGATATTTCATAAGAAGTATTTTAAAATTACATCTACTCTCATGTATCTTTGTATCATCAGTTTTGTATATTTTGTAGGAAGTAGGAAATACAAAACAATACAGTACAGTAAAATTCTCTCACCGCTCTTCCAGTTTCAAGTTCTTTCTCCTTCTTTAGAAACTCAATAGCCTGAAGGAGACCACGGAAGTCTGTAATTCCATACATGCGGGCATATTTCTCATATTCTTTTGGATCTACGTTTCTCAGTAGCTCAACAATATCAATCTCCTGGGTTTCCTTTGGACTCTTCTGCTTTGATGGAGTTCTATTAAAAAGGAAAGTTAGTCAAGAATATTTCTGGTGTGACAGCTTAAACTTGCTAAACTTTTTAAATGAGAAATAGCCTGATTTTTGAAAAAGCCGCAAATGAGGCGCACTATGGCGCACTTACTTCTTCAATTTAGCTCTTAAGTCTCCTTCAAGCAGTGCAGCCTCTTTCTTTTCTTCAACTTTCAATTCCGTGCTGCATTCAATTTCTCCATGCTTGTTGGATGCAACGCATCTGTACTGCCCCGAGTCTGATTTGGTCAATGCTTGGATTTCCAGCTTGGCATCCTGTCCCTTTTGTTCGACAATGATGCGACCACCATGCGTGATCTGCCTCCACTTACCTTTCATCCATTTCACATTAGGAATTGGGTCTCCACCAACTTTGGCAAAGAATGTTGCTGTGCCCTCTGGATATAATGACATGACAAGAAACAGAATAAGAGAGATGTTCATTGTACCCTCAATGTGGATTCCCCTATTGTAGTGCTAATTCTAGGTTTATCTTTATTAGGAAAACAGAAGTTCCTTACTTTCAGGTGCAGTGAGACTCTTGGGTTCATCAATGAAGAATAAGTTGTCCAATTTCTTAGCAGGCTTTGCAGCTGCTGGGGCTGCTTCAACAGCTGCTGGTGCTCCTGCTTTATCTAAATCAAATAACATAATTTTTGTTGAATTTTTAAAGAATGTATGCAAAATACAAAGAAAGAGACAAGAATAAAAAAAATAAATGAAAAATGGAAAGTACAGAGGAGAAAAATGTGGATACGTTTAAAAAATAATAAAAGACATACACATCAGAATAGCCCTTCCTGCACCCAACCCAACCTGGAGAACACAGTCAAGCCTGTAATAGTGATTCCTACTGTAGACAGCAGTTGGACTTTCCATGTAAGATCTACTTGCCCCTACTTCACCATTTGTTGCATAACATTGAATCGAAATGCATGTAAAGGTTTCTTCATACCCTGTCGGAGCACTGCAAAACCTTTTTAAGTGGAAGTATTTTTAAAATCTCCTCATGCCATAGCTCAATTGAAGGTAGCTTGTCATTAGCCTAGTTAATAAAAATGCATTTTAGGTAATAATTTATAACTTTTGGGCTAAGTGGATATTAGAAAATATCAGTATCCTGAATAGTGAGTATTCATAAGGAAGAATGATGGGCTATCATGTATAGCGAGAAATATTTAATAATTTCTTTCCTGCCGTATTCCAAATTTGAAATGTTAATGGAGAAAAACAGAAAAAATGAAGGCTAACATTTATGGAAACGAAATGATCTTTTTGGATTTCTTTAAGAATATAAGTGGTACAATATAAATGACAAAGACTTTACAGCATTTCCCTAGCTTTGAAACAAGTAAACATGCAAAATGTTTAGTAATACAGATATCGGTATGTCTAACAATAAACCGCAAAATGTTAATATTAATTTCCCTTGTTAAGTTTCTTGCTTTAACAGTTCCTCCACAGGAAGGAAAATGAGAGGGAAAGGAGAAAGAAATCATTTTCAAAACAAAGTGTTTTACTTGAAAGTATGAAAAAGAATCGCTGTTTTGAGATGACAAATTAATCTGTCATATGTTGAAAAGACAATAGCGTGTTCCATCATATCAGTGCAAAAGAAATATTATTTCCCTTTTATACCACTGATGATTTTTTTAAGGCATAAAGCTCTGATTCCTTATGATCAAAATCATGAAGAGGAAACGCATCTTTTTGCAAAAAACAAAACAAAACTTTAACATCCTTAAAAATGGTTATGTTTCATCTGTAAAATAGATTTGCCCAAATGGCCAGTAAGGAGAAATAGCAGAAGAAGACCAATTATGTCTACGTGAAGTTACGTGCCCATATTTATATAATATGTGGGATTTATTTTATAATTAATACTAAATAAAAACGGGCAAGAATGACTATTTCTCACCCTTCTTTAATTAGAATCTTAATTATTATTGTAGAAATACAACGAAATTGGCTTAAAAGTGAAGGCTATTTTTTTAAAGGAAAAATAATGTTTAGAACTGTTTATATATGGTACCTTTCACAGTCACTTTGGACTTGCAGAATTCACTTCCAGCACCATTGGTGGCCTTGCACAGATAGTCACCAGCATCTGTTTTCGATGCAGAGCTTATTTCCAATGTAGCTGTGCCATCAACAAAAGTAATCCTAGTCTTAGCAGAAGATGCTATCTCTTTCCTGTCCTTCATCCACTGAATATTCATTGGTTGAGATCCCCGAACATGACAGCTCAGATGCAGCTTCTCACCCTCGTTAATTGATAATGGTTTGAGGGGCTGATCAAACACAGGGGGCATCTTACGTTCTATATTGGGAGAGAAGAGTGGTAACTCCTAGTATACATTTCTAAGAAAATCAATCTCAGCAAAGCATTAGGAGATAAAAGAGGGTGAGAACAACTGACCAAAGAATTGAGCAAGAAATAAGGAAATGTTTTTAAATGAAATAAAACCAAAAACCAATCAGTAGAATTCCATTACATAGTAGAAAACTAAATAAAACAAAACAACCCTACCTGTTATAGCAAGAGACACCTGACAGGAGGCTGTGCCAGCCTCATTGGAGGCTTGGCAAGTATAAGTACCACGGTCAGAAAGCTGAGCTCTCTTAACACTCAGCAGAGCTATGTTGTTCTTGAAGGAAATCTCATAACTGTCAGAGCTGTAGATTTCACTGCCGTCCTTGTACCAGCTAATGCTTATGGGCTGGGATCCAGACACACG
>JABFDZ020000039.1:9040591-9060082 GCA_019775955.2 Pollimyrus isidori
CACACTCTGGGTGAACAGACTGAAGATGAAAAGGAGGAACAGATTCTTTTACAGGCTGAATGGAATATCGAATTTCCTTTGAAGAAAACTGTGATGACTGATCATAAGTAATTGATTTCTGTTCACTAGTAGTAACTGTATTCAACAGGGTAGGCTGTTTTATAATATCTGTTTGTTCAGCTGTTGGTTTCTCAAAAATAATTCTGCCATCAGAAGGTAATGTACTCTGGTCTCTAATAACTTGTAAATGCATGATTTCTTTTTTTTCCTTTTGAGACCGCACAGAAAGCGCCTTTTCTAAATCTGGCATCTGATTCATTTGTTCATCTTGGAGAATCTGCTTTTCTTCAGACATCAAACTTGACTTAAGAATGGCATCTTTACAATGCACTGCTTTTTCTTCTCCTGGTCTCTGTATGTCAAAGTCATCCTCCTTTGATAAAAAAAACTTTGTTTCAGTAACAGGTGCTAGAACTGGCTCGAACATTTCTTTTACAACCGAAGATGGAATGGAAGCTTCAAAAGTGGGCCATTCTGTAGAATGAGCTTCAGACAGTTCCTGCTTCTCTGTGGCTAAAGCAGAATATAATATTTTTACACCTTCTTTGACTTGGTAGCTTTGTTCAAACTCTGGCCTTGAAATGATTTCAGATTTTTCATCCACAATGGGTAACCTGGTTTCCACTTGATGACTGCTAACAACTTGTTTTGGCTCAGAAGCTGACTGTATCTGTTCTCCTCTTCTATTACCTGATAGCTCTGTCCTTACACTAAATAAGGTGGTAATTTCATCAGTAACAGCTGACATTATTTTTGAATGTTGTTCTTCAGCCATTTTTAGTTGTATAATCTCAGGACTTTGAATGCGATCTGACTGCTGTTCTGTGAAACCTTGATTCTCCTGCACTTCAGAGGTGACAGAGGTCCTATGAAGCTGCCTCACAGGAGCCACTCTAGATGGAGTAGGTTTGGAAGCCGCAATTAATCTCTTTTCTTCTTTGTGAGATTGTAGCACTTCAACTTGGGGGGTGACCTTCTCCCTCTTTTGAAAAAACATGCGTTCCTCTTCCTGGCTTATAATCTTGGTGACAAGAAGTTCTGCACTGCAAGAGGTATACCCAGAGGGATTTGATGCCTGGCATGTATACAAGCCACTATCTTCCACCTGTAGATCCTTCAAGTTCAAAAAGCCAGAACCGTCTGCGTTGTTCAACATTATGCAATGGTCACTGGGAAGAATTTGATAACTACCCTTAAACCATGTCACCTCTGGACGTGGGTTGCCAGTTACTTTATAACAGAAACATGTTTGGCCTCCCTCAGTGCTTTTTACATTCTCTATTGGCATGTCGAACCAAGGGGGATGTCCCATTACTTTAAAAGATTTCTCTACATGATGTCCAATTTCAGTCTGTTCTTTATCTTTCACATACAAAATAGTTGTACATGTTGACTCTCCGAATTCGTTGGTGGCGGTACAAGAGTACTGGCCTGCATAATTTGCCTTTACTTGGGTGATTATTAAAGTATACTCATCTTTCTCTTCAAGAAGCTTGTAAACTGATGAAGACGTGATCATCAGCCCATTGTGAAACCATTCAACTTTTGGCTTTGGAAAGCCTGAAATCTGTACTGTGAACTTGACCATCTCATTAATATTAACATTTGCAGCTGACATTTTGGTCACAAAAAAGGGCCTTTCGTTTTTCTTTTCTAACATGTAAGAATATCGTTTGGACTCTGGCTTGAGTTCAAGTGTTTTTGTTTTGTCTAACTGATGGGAAGTGCTGTAGGTTTCTTGCCCGTCTTCTTCAGTAGTCACAGTCAAGCTAGAAAATTCTGTGTAAAAATAATAAAGATAAAATTTCACTCAAAATACCCATGCATTAAAAAGGTAATACTGGATGAATGACTGATGATGAATATTTCTCCATAACATTTTAAGAAGGTGACAAGATGTTTATGTACAACTGACACATCCCTAAACTCCTTGCTCTGGATTATGTCATTATTGCAAGAGTCTTCATTATTCTATTTATGGCAAGCAGACCGCCCCGCCTGCACCATACTGCAACTGGTATATTTTATCTAACATACATGAAATATGAAAGAGACAGGGGCATTTTTCCATTCCTTTATTAATTCAGAGATCCATATTAACATCACAGACACAAAAATGTTCAATCTTATGTACAGGCAATGCATTTTTCTAGTTTAATTTAAATATTCTATGTTTCAAAATACATGTGCTATCTAGCCTCTATTGCTTAGGAAGCCCAAACACTTTTTGCATATTTCAATACATTCCAAACATCAGTTTCCAAGAATGTTCTGAAGCAAAGATATTTTACTTATCTAATAATTAAATGGTATCTTAAATTCACAGATATATGTACATTATTCTCACTTAGAGTATTTTTGAAGTTTATTTATAAAATTCTACAACTATATAGCATGTTTCATGTCTTCATTTAATGTTAAATTGAAGCAGGTAAATGTCAGGTAGTTCCAAATAAACAGAATGGGTAAAAGTTTAAGTAAATTTTAAGTATGTAATACTATTTTGGTAAAATTTCCCTCCATAATAGCCATTGCAAGTAGAACTACAGAATACAATGAGTATGCAATGGGGTCTGAAATTATATATTCTCATACCTAATACAAAAAGAATTTTCATCAAAGAACAAAGCTTAAATTATAAACCCTCATGTTAGACAACCAGCCATATTCAATAAGATAAAAAATCATATGGCTGAAAATATGGCATATAAAAAATCATATATGACCATATAATAAACTAAATCATGTTACCAAATACAATGTAAAATATCCAGCGTTCTGACATTTTTATCATGCAAATACGAATAACTGTGTTCAGTCCAGTTTGATAAACCTTGTCTATGAAAACCCTTTTTAAAACTTCCAGTTCTTTAGTTTCACACCATCATCCACAAGTCTGCTCTTCTGTCACTATAGTATTTATGAAGTAAAGAATCTCTAGTATATCTAATGTATGCCACATGTACTCAGTTCACAGAATAATTTTAAATGAAGTTACAATGTATCTTTTTCTATTAACTGCTACTGCAATTTGTTTTTATGCTTTGATATAGCAAATCGTGCGCACAATCTCTGTACCACAATCTTAATTCTCCATAAACCAAATTTATATTCTATAAAGATCAAGATACTTTCAATACAGAAGTCGTTTCAGTAAATCCTGCTTTATTACGAATAACGCATTTAAATTCACCAGCATCACTTTGGTTAACATTCGTTATAATCAAATTGAAATGCCCTGGTGCTTTCTCTTGTATTATGTACCTGCTTGATTTAATTGGTATACCATCTTTATACCACTCTGCTGTGGGTTGTGGTTTTCCATTAACTAAACACTGAAGCAACACTGGAGTTCCCAAAGTTGCGGTCACATTTTCCAACGGAATTACACACTTTGGGGGGCTTTCAGTAATTTGAAACTGAAAACTGCAAGAGTCTGATGTTTTAGCCTTGAATTCCACCTGATCATCTTTGGCTGGCTCTGCAAAAACATCTAAGTTAATGCTGACATATTTCTCTCCTTGCTCACTAATCCCATTGTTAGCCATCGCAATAAGCCTGACAGCTTTCTGTGATTCATCAGGCTCCTGATCAAACTCAAATTCAAGCTCTATTTCTGAAGCTTGCTCGCCTTCCACTAATGAATTTCCAACAACTAAATCAAATTTCTGTGGCTGCAATTTAGCACTTCCAAGGGACACTGCAGTCAACTCTCTTCCTCTTGCCTTTCCTGTAAACATCTGTGGACTTAACACAAGCAGTGCAGCTCTACAAATTGTTTCACCTACAACATTTATAGCTCTGCAAGCATATATCCCACTATCACGACTGTTTACTTTCAGTATCTTAAGAAAATGGTTGTCGCCTTCAGAAAAAGAAACATATCTCTTGCTATCAAGAGGGATTTTCCGGTCTCCTTTAAACCATGACACTGTTGGTGAAGGAATTCCCATCAAAGAACACTCAAACATTATATTGCAATTTTCAGGGGTCTCCACATCACAGATTGGATTTATAAAGCGTGGAGGCATTTCGGTAACCTCAAAAGCTATTTTTAAATCATCATTTTCCTGTGAAATAAACTCTACAGTGTTCTCCTCATACATACTTGGTAGTACATCTAAGGAGATAATCATACCTTTATTATCAGCTGTGTATTCAGGGATAGTTACAATTTTAACCTGTTTTTCAAATTCCTTCACATCATTCTCATCCAGCTCTACCTCTAGTAGGATCTCCTGGGGAGAAGGGGACCTTGATGAGTCATTATCCTCAACATCAAACTGTATAACATGTTGTTGAGTAACAGTAGGAGGAGCTGGCATGAACTTGGCTTCCTGAGATGCAACCATTACAAGAGCAACACTTTTTGCTTCACCCACATAATTAACAGCCTCACAGATGTACTCTCCTTGATCAGCTTTAGTTACATTTTTAATTTCTAAAGTTATATTGTCCCCATCTCTCTTTATTTTAACCCTTTCACCTGCAACTAGTTGGGTTTTATTTCGAAACCATTTCACATTTGGAGAAGGCAACCCAAAAACCTCAGCAAGAAATATTAACACCTCACCTTCAAAAACTCTTTTTTTAGTAAGTGGTTTCAGGAATGCTGGAGGAATTCCCTGGACTTTTTCCTGAAGAGTTCCCAGACCAAGTGAACTTTGCCCCTCAGGAATGATACTACCTTCATCCAAACTAAAGGTGAGAGGAGTTGTTTCAATGCCTTCATCCTCCGGGGATCTTAGAAATTTTGCTGGTGAAAGGAATCTTTCACCAGTGTCAGTACTTTTAAGGTCAATTGGAGAAACTGGATATTCCTGAGGAGTAATAAAGCCCCATGAAGTATCAGATGGAGTCTGGAAAGATTCAGGCGATTTTGCAAATTGAGCATTCTCTGTTGAGGACACTGGAGTATAGTATTGTTCAATATCTGCCATTTCATCACTGAATGTACTGCCTATTTCAAAAGACATTTCAGATTCTGGAGACAATGGTCTCCCACTTTCAGATGGTGGATTATAATAGTCATATACAGCACTGAAGGTAACCTCTTCTACTTCAAGCGAGTGGATACTAGCACCAGAAGGGTCTAATCTCTTTCCTGCCACTGCTACTGCTTTAGAAACTGGTTTCTGTTGCGGACCTTCTGATACAAGATAATCGGTTAACGAAAATGTTTGATTTCTTGCAGCTATTTCAGAAGCTGGACTTGATACCCCTGACATCAAAACTTTACTCTTTATCTCAAAGTTTGCACATTTTTGTCCTTCCTGTCCTTCAATATCTAGTACAGATCTGTCTGTGGGCTCAGGTTTATTATCTTTCAGTTTATCGTTATCAATAAAGGAAACAGGGTATTCACCTGTAGGGTCAGATTCTCCCTCATATGCTTGTGCCATTGGGCTTGCAAACGATAAGCTTTGTTTTGGTTTTACTATAACTTCAGGTAATGCTGACTTGACAATCAGTTCTGAAGACTGCTCAGAGAGTTTGTCTTGAGCTGTCTCAGGATGATCAAGACTAGTGGTAAATTTTACAAATGCCCCCTCAATACCTTTCCCAATTTTTTCTTCTGCTGCACATTTCGTAATTATGTTATCCTCCCTTTCTTGTGTATTTTTAAATGAGGTAGGTGCTAATGCCTCAGGTCTAACAAGCTTGGGTGAGTGTTGAACCTCTTTCACACATGACAGTGAAACAAAATGACAGCCATCAGTAGGAGTCTCCACAATATCCCTTGTGTCCATTCCTTGTTGCACAATGTTTTCACAAGGTGTTTTCACATTTTGTAACAATCCTAAATCAACCTGGTCAGGATTAATTACGACTTTGGGAATATTCTCCTTGGGGAAATATGAATCAAATAATTCACTTCTTGGAGATAAAACAGCTAATTCTGGCAAACCAGATGACTCAAATGCCTGCTTTATTTCTGAGACTCTAACAGTTGCACCTGAAGACTGCAATCCACAACCAGTTATGGTAGGACTAGTTCTGGAAAGAACCTTTGTTGTTTGTGCCTGAACTGCTGCCTCTTCAACAGCATAACCCTTATATGTGTGATTTGATTTCTGCAATGGAGTCATATCCTTAATTGAGATTAAATTACTTTCAGGTGATTCAGGGGGCCAATCCCTTAATTCTTTATCTTCAGTTAGTTCTGTAGTTCCTTTTGTTGTTTCATGTACTTCAGGAGATAAGGCATAAATATTACACTGAGAAATCAGTTCTGGTGAGTTGATTGGTGAAATTGTACTTTCCAAAGAAGTGTCAAATGACACATCAGATATGCTTTCAATCTGTCCCAACTTATTCTTTGCAACTAATTTATATGTCCCTACATCTAAGTATGAGAAGTCATTAATGTATAGTCTGTATAATTTGTCTTTAGATTCAAATCTGTATTTTGTGAGGGCAGTATTTAAACATACATCATCATGAAACCATGTTATTGTAGGGCATGGATCTCCTGATAGAATGCACTCTAGTATGGCCGTCTGACCCTCTGGACAGCTAATATTCTCTAGCTCTCTGATTACCTGAGGGGTTTCTGCAGAAACATCAAAGGAAAATGTAAATTTGTGTTTTGTGCTTTGTAAAACCCTATCACTGGTTGAGTTACCTGGGCATTTTTCAGTGGGTACAAATGATTCTCTGATATCTTCATTAAAATCTGGGAGCGGTGTTGGTGCAGTAATCCTAATCTCCACAGGGGAAGAAGAAAGAGATGATTCTAAGGTGCCTGGTCTATGAAAAACAGTTTGTGGAACCTGCAACATGGACTTCTCCAAGTTTGACTCTGTGTATGTTTCGAGTTCCTCTTCAATCATTCTTTCAAGACATTCTTTATCCATCTCGGATGTTACTTTAATTTCCTTTGAATATTTTGGATCTGTTTTGGACTGCTCACTATCAATTATTATGAGTGCAGCTGAGCTTATTGCTTTTCCATACTTATTAGATACAATACATGAAAAAATGCCCTGATGGTATATAGTAGGATAGTAGATCGTTAGCTTTGACTCAGTCGCTTTGGTGCGTATATCATAATCTGAATCTTGTAGAAGAGGACAATTATCTTTGTACCAAGTTACTTTAAGCTGTGGGTCTCCCTTGAAGTGACATACAAATTCACTCATCTGACCTTTCTTCACTTCCAAAGTAATCAGTTGTTTTATAAACACTGGGGCGTACTTTTTAGACGACAGATTAACTCGTTCATGAGACATTTCAGCAGCTCCTCCCTTTAAACTTGTAATGCCCTTATCATCAGTTAAATTACACTCCAAAAGAGAAGCATCTTTATAAATCAATTTACTATGATTCCACTCTCCAGTGTGGTCTGTGATAATTTGATCTTCTTGCAATAAACATTCATTCTTACTTTTATTAGTACTTTCTTGAGATACTGAAAAGGCATATTTGGCATCTTTAGGTAGGTTTTCTTTTACTTCTGAACAAACAAAAGGTGATTTTTGCCATTTTTCCTCATCAGCAAAATCCTCTGTCTTCTTAGTTTTACATTGGAACTGTTCTGTTACAATCCAATCAGATTCAAGTTCAACAGCTTCTTCCTGTTCTACCAGAAAGTCTTGTTGCCACTTCATCATTCGTTGCGATTGAGCTTCTTCTTCACTTACAAAAAACACATTCTCTTTTTTTGCATTTTCACACAACATGGTTTCATTACCAATTATCTGTTGAGAATATTCTACTTCATGGCCCTCAGGAAAATGCTCAAAAACTACTTTTTCTTTTACTTTTTCAACTTGTTCAAATAATTCTTGATGTGGTTTTACAGGTTTAATGCTGTTTTTGGACTCTTTATTTCCAGTCAGCTGAGGTGTATATTCTGCACCAACCCAATCAGAGTCAAGTTCAGCAGCATCTTCCTGTTCAATCATAACATCTTGTTGCCATTTCATAATTCGTTGAGTAAGAGCTTCTTCTTCACTGACAAAGTGTGTGCTTTCAATTTCCCTTTCACAAAGGTTCTCTCGTGACAAATGATGTTCATAAACACCCTGTCTTGATGGCATCTCTTTCACAACTTTTGTTGTCTTGGACCTTGAGGATCTTCTATTTGAGGGCTCACAGATTTCTACACCTGATTCCTTTTCTGTTGCCTTCTTTGAGATATGCCCATCAGGCTTTAAATATAGTGACTCTTTCTCTTCTGTCCATTCAGGCTCCAAACCTACAGCTTTTTGTTCAAACTGCATGCCCTGCTGCCATTTCCGTTCGTGTAAAGTTAAATATTTGTCTCCTCTTCCCAATATTTCACTTTTAAAGTTTCTCTCATAAATGTTTTCCCCTGAAATGGCTTTATACTCAGACGTTCCCCTACTTTTGATATTCTCTTTTTCATCCATAAAGCCTTCTTTTATTGACTTAGATCCTTGGACTTCCTTAACTACAATTTCTTCATTCTGTCTTTCTAATTCTCTAGCATTACCCATTACAGTTGTAATAGGCAGTTGGGGTTTCTTAATCTCAGATAAAGCCAATTCATTATCACACTCCAGATGAAAACGTTCTTCAGTCTTAATATGCACATTTTCATGAGAAACCACATGATCATCATCTGCTAGGTATTCATGTTCCATCTTCATTCCTTGTTCATTGCTTTTGACAACTGCTTGGTGTACGTCTTGCAGGTCAAATGTTTGTCCATCATCCTTTATTTTGATATCATCAGTTAAAAGTTCTCCCTTCATCATTTGTATGACTCGAGATCTGGACTGTGGTTCAAACGTATGTCTCACCCGTGGTGTTTCTAGCTCTCCACTCTGTTTGATTTGAGCTGAAGTCCTTGTAAGGCTATGTTCACCATAATCACCTGGTCTGTTAAATTGTTGGGTTTCAGACAATAAGCCTCCCTTAACTCTTAAGCGATCAACATATTCTGCATAGCTGGACTCACTTGCAACAGATTCTAAGTCAAATTCTGATGATGACATTGTGGAGATGGAGAGACGCTTTTTTCTTTTCACAGCTTTTTGCAGTATACTAAGCTTGGCTTTTACCTCTCCATGGAGACTTTCCGTGTCACTAAACCTGTCACTGAACCTATCACTAAATCTATCACTGTATCTGTCACGACCAGTAAATCTGTCACAGTATATGTCACTGAATCGGTCATTAAATCTGTCATATTTTTCAAACATAGGAGCCGGAGAACGTGCTCGCTCAGATGCAGTTTCAAGCGCTGCTTTGTCTAGAGTTCTAGAGGAAGATGATGTTCTGAAATACACAGTACGCATTAATGTATCCCTAGATTGAGTTCGCCCTCTGAAAGCCTTTGACCTTTTATCAAAAGGAGAGCCAACACACCTAAGGTCAACCCTGAACTTCATCTCTCTCCTTTGCTCAACCAATGACTCAGTGCTTTCATGAGTACTTGCTGACCGTCTCAAGAAACTTAAAAAATTGGCATCTTGCTCTTCCCTTAGTGATACAAGAAGTGAGGCTGTTGACTCTGCAGATCCCTCTGTGTTAATGGCCATTACTCTGTAGCTGCCCGAATCTTTTTCTTTAATGCTGTCAATAACTAAACTGGAAGTATACACATGCACATTGCTTTCATTATGTACCCTACGGCGAAACTCTTTCTGAATCGGTCTATTATTGTGAAACCACAGAACCGTTGGGGACGGCCAAGCTACTAATTCACAGCTAAATATAGCAGGATCCCCTTCTAAAACAGACTGGAATTTAATCTTTTTAGTGAAAGATGGCTTAATATTTTCAGTGGATAAATGTACAGATGATGTTTGACTCAAGCAATAATCAGCAGAATTAAGACTGTGGTATAAGGAGTCATCTGTGCCTGATAAGGTTCCTTGTAGTCTTCTTGTATTCACATTTTCAACCACCCCTTCATTTAAAAATAATTCTGTAAAATAAAAAGAAAAATGACTCAATAAATTGTTTGTTCAGAAAAAAAGAAAATGAAAACATGTATTTAAAATAGAAAATTAATTAAATATTAAACACATGCAACAAGTTTCAAAGCCATGAAAAAACTGTGTCACTCACCATATTTGTTCGAATAAACGCAAGACTTGATTCTTTTTTTAAGATTCTGACACGAAAATTGCTTGATGTTTTTGTTCCTTCTTCAAACCGTGGACATTTCTTCAAAGAGTAAGTTTCTTAGAGAGCATTAATCTTCCCAGAATAAACTGATGCGTTTATAACACAAAATTTTCCTCTGTGATTCAGAGTATGCTAAAATATTCCTTACCTGACTTGCAGAAAGATGAATAAACGCCCTTTCTAATCCTTTGAATGGGAGTAAGTTGTTCAGACATTTGAAAGACATTTCTTGCCAATGAAGATTAAAATGTATATGAATGAACTGTAGAAATGTACGAGACGGCGTTTATTCGAACTAATATAGTTTAACATGTTATTTAAAAAAAAGCAAACAACATTAATCACATACCACTATCTGCAAGCCAGTCTAAGAAATATTTGCAGGGAAAAGAAATTTTAAATGCAAAAAAAAATAAAATAAAGTAAAAGATGCGGCTGTTTGTATATCTTTTAAAGATAATTTCCTGTAGTCTGGAAACTTTAAAAGATACAGCAACATTTTTTCTTTAAGATAAGAATAGACAAATGCAACCAACAGATTGCACTTTTTCAAGAAATTTGAATAGAATTCTTATTAGTGTTCTGTACATAGGTAGATATTGAACAAGACCAACATTTTTTTAAAAAAGAAAGGTACACTCAAAACTTTACAATTGCTTGCATGCTGTATGCCAATAATAAAGGCAAAATGAGTAATTTGTCACACATATAAATACTAGCTCTGCCCATTTAATCAAGTAAAAATAATGAGGATTAATCCTACCTTTGATTTCCTCTTCAATTTTGACTTCAATCTCTTCTTTCACTTTTGTCACTAAAAAGAATCAGGCAATGTTCTTAAATTAAATATTCAAATTCCATGATTTGCTTACAACATAAAAATAATCTGACGCTTGCTAATCCATTTAAAAATTCTTTCTTTGCAACAAAAATACAACACACAAAATCAAGTCCTCTATTAAATAATATTCAATAAACCAGAATTACAAAATGAGATTTTATAAAAATGCAGAGTTAAATGCATTGGGGGTTCAAAGATATGCAGTAGAAGATGAATACTATTTAAATAATGGTATCATACTTTTCTGATTTTTCAGAAGGCCCCAGTCTATTTATAGTGAAGGTTTGTTCCTCTGTAAAGACTTTTAAAGCTGAGAATTGAAAATCCTTATATAAATGATGAAAATATACAGTGGTACCTCAGAACTCAAAATGAATCCGTTTAGAACTCCGGATCAAATCCTAAAAAAATTTGAGTTCTGATCGAATTTTCCCCATAAGAAATAAGGGAAAACCAATTAATTGGTTCCCGGGCCCAAAAAATTATACCTAAATATGTTTTGTTTTTTTAGCATTTAAACACAAAATGAACAGTATAAAACAAGAGCATGTACTGTACTAAACACATCTAAGTACATTTATCAAAACAGTAATTTGTAAAAGTAAGAAAATAAATGTATCCAAAGAATGTATAACAAACAATGTGTCCTGCCCCGATCGTCCGCTCCTTCCGTGTGCCACGCCCCCTCATTAACCCTGTGCGGAATTCACATGTGATCGGTTGTTTCTGGTTGTTGTCATTAGTCGTCTGTATTTACTGTAGTTCGCGTTTCAATTTGTTTCCCCAGTCCGCTCATTGTATTGTTCCTCTGCGTTTTGCCTGCCTTACTTGCAATTAAACCCTGTATTAAACTCAATACAGGATGCCTTTGTCTCCGTTCCATCCTGGCTTGGCATGACAATATTTTTATAATTGTAGTAGTGGTTTATTATTAATATTGAAATAATACAAAATATTTACTTTTATTTTATTATAATAGTTACTGTTACTGTCTATCATTGTCTAAATGTATTTTTGTTGTCTAAATATATGTATTCAGTTAGTGTAAAAATGCACGATGCACGATGAGACTGAAGCCTTAGGCTTTATTTTTGCTGAGAGATGTACAGCATGACTCATTTGTCGGTGTTCACAGTTCGATTTCTGAGTTCTAGGTAATTTTTTTTCGAACTGGTTGGTTCGTCTTTTAAGAAATTAGAGTTTAAATGAGTTCGATAACCAAGGTACCACTGTATATACATAAATTTACTGAATTGTGCTCATATATAAACCCCATTATAAATAAATGTGTGTATATGTTTCCTTCACTGAAATTATTTTCAACATGTTTGTGCTTTCAGTGTCTGTGTCAGCAATTAAAACAAGCCCGTAACTATAACCTCTCAAGTGTTAAGATGCACGAGTGAAACACTTCAAAGTCTCAGGATTTAAATTAAAAAAATATTAAATCAACAAAATGTACATGGAAGGAATTTAAAAACATTAAAAAATACCAGGCAACACAATAAAAGGTACCAAAAAGAACAGATTAAATTAAGAGAAGATTAATATACCACATGCAAATTATTTTAGAAAAAAAAGCACAAACTTTACCTTCATTGGTTATATAAAGGGTAGCACTGCAAACTGTCTCTCCAGCATGATTGGTTGCTTTACAAATATATTGCCCAGCATGCTCAAGAAAGGCATCAACTATAATTAGAGTCGCAATGTTTGTCATTTCATCAAAATGAAAGACAACGTTTTTAGTTGGTTTTATTAGCTGCTGATTGTGGAACCAGCTGATATCTGGTGCTGGTATTCCACATACACAGGCATGGAATCTGGCAACTTCCCCATGATGTACTATGCAGTTTACTATAGGCTGAATGAATGTGGGTTTTTGAACAAAAGGTTCCATTTTTACACAAGTTGATGCATGCCACTTAGACTTGGCTGTACTCTCCTCAGTTTTGTTTTGCCCTGGAAGGAAGTATGTCACTGTTCAAATATAACTTTTGACTTCAATGCAGTATCATAAATACATTTTCATAATTTTGCATGTGTTTTCAGACATTCTTGTTCAAAATTCAGAAGAATTGGATGGAATCTCAAAAGAATCACACAATACATGCTATTATGCATCACAAAATCTTTTAACCCATCTGCTAATCGAAACTGCAACAAGATCAGTACAGAGTTTGTCATGCTTTTAAGCAATTAAAAACTCACCATCGACAGACAAGACTGCAGAGCAGGATACCAGTCCAACTGGGTTTCTCGCCACACAAGTGTACTCTCCCTTATCCTCAGGGGAAACTCGAGTAACCTCCAACTGACACTTATCATCAAACTGTGACATTCTGAAGATGTCCGACTGTGTGATCTCCTTGTCTTTGCAGTACCAGATGATCTGTAATTCTAAAGAGAAATCAAAGAGATTTACATGCTAGACTACACACAGTAGCTACAGTAGCCAATAACCATACCTCCTGTACTGAAAAGCTAGTAAACTGAAACAGGTGAAGTACCTTCTCCAGTGACACGACACTGAAAGTGAGCAGACTCTCCTTCACTGGCAGTGGTGTTGTAAATTGGAGAAATGATAACAGGGGGGGACAGTGGAGCTCCAGTGTCAGGGGAAATCACTTCAGGTACTTAAAGAAGAGATAGATTTCATTACCAGTCACTTAAATACAAACGCAAACTCATATAATTAATTTGGCGCAAATATCCAGTGCAAATTATTTTTTTTAATTCATCCAAGCAATGGAGACGCCTACCTTCTACATTTAGAGTAGCGGTGCTGGTAGCCTCTCCACACTCATTTTTGGCCTCACAATTGTAAACAGCTGCATCTTCTGGGAAGGCTTCAATGAGGAGGAGTGTGTACTCATTGCCTTCTTGCAAGAATTTGCACTTGAATCCAGAAGACAGGACCTGAGAGTTCTTGTACCAAAACACCTGTGGCTGAGGGTTGCCTGTCACCACCACAGAGAAACGGGCAGGCTTTCCGGCTTCAACAGACAGAGGCTCCATATGCTGAATAATCTGTGGAGGCTCAGGAACTGAATCAAAGAGAATATATTCATATATTAATGGAATATTGTTTCTGCCCAGAAAGGCAGACAAATAGTCAAAGAGGTATATAAAGATAACCAAAATTTTTCTATAATCTTAAATATTGAATATTTAATATGAATTAACAGTATAAGGGAAAAAGCACCACCGATGTATGCAGTTATACAAAAATTATCAACGACAACTTTATGTAATGTGCTAAACAACTTGGAGTTCATTATTTTTGTATAACCGTACACCTCAAAGTATTTTATTCCACATACACCACAGCTAAATAATAATAATAAAAATAATAATAGAAAGATAATAACTGAATAAACCAGTCAGTACATTTTTTTCAGAAGAACATTACTTCTATTTCCATTTCATAATGTTCCAGTACGTTCTTCAAAATATGGTCCCTATAAGGACATAAAAGCTGGTCAGACCGCTCACTGGAAGCGGCAAGTCCCTTAACCCATGTGTACGTACTTCAGGTTGCTGTTTACAGAAGACGCCAAGTACTTTTTTTTCCTAACGTGTTTAATGTGAAAAGGGCAGTGTCCAGCTCACTGGAGGACCAGTGCTTGAAAAAAGAAAATTATTTTATAAAGATGTAAAAATTTCAGTATGTTTAGAAACTGTTCTCAGCATTCAGGGAAGAGGCATTCAGTAAAAGTGTGCGCAGTTATGCTTGTTTGTAGCTTGATTTATACATACACACACACACATACACACACGCACGCACACACACACAAACACACGGAAGTGGGCAAATTTGTTGGTACCCTTACAGCTCATGGAACCAATGCTTCATTTCTCTCGAAAAGTGATTCAGCTAAAAGCTACTGCTTAATGTATACCTGCATGACTTTAGCAATTCATAGAGTAAACCAATAAAATTGTGAAAATAAATGATGTGTTGTTTATATTACTAAGATAAGCAAAAATAGTATGGACATATTTGGTGGTACCCCTTGCATTATAGTCATGTTTCAAATTAAGTGTTTAACCTTAACCTCAGTATCTCAGGTGCCTTCAAGCTTTCCATCAGCTATTCAGCCTATCTAAAGGGAAATAACATGCTTCTGTGTTTTTTGGTATCATTATGTGAACCAAACCACACTGAACATGGACAAGGGAAAGCAAAGGAGAGAGCTGTCTGAGGAGCTCAGAAAGGAGATTATAGATTATATTGGACTATTCTTAAATGGCCCTCCATTACCTCAGATCTTAATCCTACTGAACATCTATGGAAAGATCTGACATCTGAAAGTACCAGTGTGGAGACGCCACCCTTCAAACCTGAGACAGCCTGAGCAGTTCGCTCAGGAAAACTGGGCCAAACTACCTGTTGGCAAATGCAACAGAGGCTACTTGTTGGCAGTGATGACTGTAAAAGGTGGTGCCACAAATTGTTAAATTAAGGGTACCAGCTTTTTTTTCTGTGCCATTTTCATTGGTTAATTATATAAAATATTCAAATGAATCAATAATCAAAAGCAATGTGTGATTTGTGTTAAATATGGAATAAACTATTAAACTTTTGCCAAAGTTATTTCCGAGATAGCTGTGTTTTTTTTGTTTTTTGTGGAAGGGTGCCAGCTAATTTGTCCATGTCTGTATATATACACCCACACGCACTAAATCATCATTATGAGATACTAAGTCATAACTACTCCCCAAAACCCCTAACCCCCAATGTAAGCTATACTCCTTCATATATACAGCTCGCACCTTATATTCCATATGCAGTTTTCTGGCTGTAATATCATTTTAACAAAAGCAAGCCAGGCAAAATGTAACCACTGGCTTTTAATGTCCAGTACACAGGACTCAAATTGTAAGAATTAATGGTACGTTCGGCTGTCTGTGCATGGCTGCTTTTGTTAAATAAACATTATGGCCATAAAATATGATGTGTGAGCTGTGTAAATGAAGCAACGTCATTAGTCTAAGTTATCTCATAATAATTTGGTTATAGTAATCTCAAGTAGTTCGCTTTCATTTTGGGTATAAACATGACCACATATGAGAACATTTTTTTTTTAAATAAAAATTTAACTGTACTTTATTTTGGTCTACCTATTTTGCCTTGCAGTAATAGCTGCTTCTGGCTAGCTACCTGAGGCTCATGTGCCGTGCATAGAAAACATAATGGGGAAAATAAATTTTCTATCAATTACAAATATAGACTCATCAAAGTTTACGATAAATTGCCAAAAACAAGCCACCAAGATGCAGCAGCGAAACTACAATAAGTGCTTTGAGACAATGTAACATTGTGAAAATGTGCTGCATAAAAAACTGAATTGAACTGAATATTATATACAGTACTGTACTGTATTATTGCATATTTGAATTATATACAGTTGAGTGATTTCATTTGTACAGTACTGGAATTTGTGTTTGGAACAGCTGTACTGTACCCATCAATAATATCATCAATAAAATTAAATAAATAGCAATGCTGGTTTTATTACACCGTATTCATGTAATAAATATACAAATGTGAATTAGATGGTAATGTGCCTGAGGCACAGAAAAAAAGAAATAAAAAACAATGATCATCCCCTTATAGTGATTAATTTTACTCCGACAGAAACGATTACTATAAGCAGTTTCCACTGTGTACACTCAGTATCTCGTAATTTTGACCTAGTCTCTCATAATTATGATTTAGTATCTGAACTATTTTTATGTAGTGGAAAATGGACTTCTGCATTTATTAGTAAAACATCACATACCTTAAACACTTTTGAAATATTGAATTAGTGTGGATTAATGTAAAACTATTATTAGGCTGCCATAACTACCTGTGTGATTATACCATAATAATGAACACCGAAATACCAATCTCTGGACCAAATTAAAAAACTGTATTTATCAAAGCCTTGGTAAAAAGGCTATTAATTATCAGATTTCAATATTGTTTTTTGTGTTCTTCTATATTATATCATATTGAACTATTTTTAGAAAAATTATATTCCATATACTTAATTAGATAGTTTTGTATGGATCTTTTAAATTAGCTTTGAAATTTTGTACTCAAGAAAACTAATACTCAAGAAAAGTGATAGAATGGTACTCACTACTGATGTGAAGCGTAACCACACTTCTGTTTCTTCCAGCGATAAATGTGTACTCCCCAGCATCACTGCGATATGTTTCCGTAATGGTCAAACGATGAACTTTCCTAATTGCAGCATAGTGGAACCTGTCCTCCGTTGAAAACTTGATCTCCTCTCCATTTCTGAGCCAGCGTCCATCAACATCATCCTCATTGACTTCAAACTCTAAGGTTGCCCTATGCTTCTCAACCACCTAAAAATATAAATTAAAATATGTACATATAAATAAAACTGCATAGCACTTCATTACTGGCTTAATTAAGGTATAAGGTTTAACATATTTACGGTAATTTCTTTCTCCATGGGTTCAGTGATCCGAACGTCACGACCCTCCACAGTAAGATGAGCTTTGGAGGTGCTAGAACCAGCAACTACACAGTATTCCCCAGCATCAGATAAACGAACAGTCTGGATCATAAGACGATGCAAGTACTTCTCAGTGGAAACCTTGAATCTGGAAAAACAAATTGCAACACCATTTAAACAAAAGGATCAAAATTTCCACTAGTTACGCGACTGCCAGAAGTATGTAGTTGCACCGAGCCAACTGTATATTACTCCCTTTCACAAACGGTTAGGTAAGAAAATCTATAACTCTGATGCTTTTGTAACAGCAAAATGCAAGTAGACTTGCAGAAGTATGTTGTACCATAATATCTATCTGTCTGTTGTCTACAGTAGGGGTGTAACAGTATACAGCATATTCTCGTACTGTTTGGTGTGCCTCCAGCGGTTCCATACAAACATGAGACCTGCCTGACATTTTCCTATACATACTGGCACAGATATAAGATAAAAAATACATCTAAGAGAATCTTGGCCCATCTTATTTTCAAGAACCAGAATTTAAACATCATTTTTAATCATCGTAAACAAGAGCAGATGGCATAAATTACCCACCTCCAGGCTAAAGGTAGTCACATACTTCAAATATAACTGAAGTTGTTTTAGCAATACAATATTGGTCAACCAACTGTTGACAATAGGCTGACATATTGTAATGCCATGGGGTTGGTCTGCAGCCGGCATGCTTTAAACCACATCTTGTTTATCTTTAAATGGTGTAAATGAATGTGTATTCCTGTACTTATGTAAATATTGTTTGCCGTAAATATCCTGTAAAAATCCTGTAAATATCACAATTGTGTAATGTTTGCCGTGGAAGTTGTGCGTTTCATTGGCATGTAGCCATCAGTTTCATATAAACTGTTGGTGTCCTTGTCTATGCCACCTGTAGTATTAAACCAATAGCTAATAATAGGTAATAATTTTAAGATAGCTGTCATCTTTATTAAAATGAGTTGACCACTCACCACAATACCTCAATGACCTCTTTTTGCCCCCTTTATGTGGGTCTGCTGCATCAAAAATATTATTTTGCTCTTGAGTTGTGGAGTTTTTAATATTGATTATCTATCAATCTGCACTTACTGTGCTGCAATTGTCTGTGGTTGCTTTTTGACAGTGATATGCTTAGCTTCACGTATATGCTTGTTAAATAAAAACAAAGAACCTATAGGTTACCAAAGCTATGAAGCACCTTCAACGTAAATATTTTTCTCTCTTTGATTTCATACAGTAGAGACATAGGTCTAGGCCTAGTTATTCATGCTGCCACTTTTCTGAGGGGAGAGTAGCAAAAGAGTTAGATGTTTAATTAAAGGGTGATGTGTTTTTATTTTCTTCGTATAAATGAAGATAAAAAAAGGACCGTTCCTATGGTCGAAAAACCATGATGCATACTGAACTGTAGGATAACTGTACCGTTACACCTCTAGTCCATACTTGTATAATGACAACCACCAGATATTTATTTTCCTACATTACCATATTAATAAACATAGTTTATGTTGTTAAATTGATATGTTATGTTCAGTAAAAAACTGGATAAGTTATCATGTTTATAGAAGTGATCATGTTTATACAATAAATTCCATTAACAAATACAGAAGTTTGAAAGTAATCTACCTGTCAGATACTTCCAGTTCTTGCCCATCTTTCATCCACATCACTGGTATGTTAGGTTCAGAGACTTCGCATTCAAATATAGCCTTCTTCTTCTCAGTTACTTTAATGTCTTTTATGTGTTTTGTAAATTGAATAACACGAGCTGAAATATAAAAACATAGTATTCACCATCCAGCAAACCACAAAATGACTCTCAAAGATATGAAGCATGTGAAGTACACTTACCATCAACATATAAATTAGCTGATGTCATTGCAGATCCAGCAACAAACTGATATTCTCCACCATCTCCAAAATGTACATTTCGGATGGTCAGAGAGTGAGTAAGTTGTTTAGAACGAATCTGACATC
>JABFDZ020000039.1:9066314-9086820 GCA_019775955.2 Pollimyrus isidori
TAGCGGAGATGCAGGGGCTCCAACTCTGGAGCTGCAATCTCCTTTGCCTTATATGTTCCTTTTGGGATGATGAGCTTCCTCTCTGGCTCTGGTTCAGCAAATTCTACCTCTACATTGACTCTGCAGCGAGTGGTATCTCTTCCAGCCTTGTTGATAGCTGTAGCTGTGTACCAGGCACTGTCAGTACCAGTAGCTGAAGAAATCTTAAACTGAGCATCTCCTTTAGCGCCTTCAATTCTGTAATTGAGATTTTTAAGAAATAAAATAGACATATATGTAGTTATTGAGTTACTTTACACACAAAATATCAATAAAGGTTTGAATGTATAACAAAATCTATTAAAAGCGGGATATACTGTCCAATAAAGCATTGTTACCTACCTAATATGAGGATGCTTTTGTGGGGAAATTATGTCACTGTTCTTCAACCACACAATGTCAGGAAGAGGATTTCCAATAGCTTTGACAGCTAACTCAACCAAAGTTCCTTCCTTAACACTAATGTTCTTCAGCTTCTCAATAAACTGAGGTCTCACCAAGTTTTCCTTAGCTGTGAAATCCAATGAAAAATATCAGCATTACAGGAAATGGATAAAAAACAGAAAATGCCTGTACTATTTTGTTGCTCCAACAATATGTATGGATTTAACATAATCCACTGAAAAATAACTTAAAGTCATATCATACCATCAACAGTCAGAGTCATGGACACAGATGTTTTTCCAGCTCTGTTCTGAGCTACAACAGTCCACTCCCCAGAGTCATGAGGCATAGCTGGGACAACAATCAGTGACTGAGTTCCATCTTCCTTTACCACTATCTTATGGGTGTAGTCACTGACTACTTGTTGGCCTATAAAGTTAAGTGCAAAAAGCAACATTAAATTCAGCCATTTGTAAATGCACACATACATTTTCAGATGCTAAATATTTACAAATACAAAATTCATTGCACAGATGTGTACATATGTAATGTGTGGATTTATATATATTACGATTATCCCTTACCATTATGGAACCAAAACGTTTCAGGCATAGGTCTGCCAACCACCTTCAGGTCAAATCTGGCTGTTTGCCCTTCCAAACATTTAAAAGAGGTTGGTTTCACAACAAACACAGGCTTGTAAAGTCTTTCTAACTGACTCTCATCTGTGTCATCTAGTCTTCGTGCGGGAGAGCGACCAGGAGAACGTCCAGGAGATCGGCTCAAAGAGCGAGGGGAAGTAGAACTAAGAGAACACAAAACCACAGCTATCAATAAATATTCAGTAATTAAATGAAAGCAAAAATACAATCAGAAAATTCAACAATAAAATATAGCTAGGTCAAACAAAAGGCACAATGGAAATACATAACCTTGGCATCCAAATGTAATGCCATATATATATATTTTTTTTAAAAGTTGAAATCGGTGGTTAAGAACAATCATACCATAGTCAACCCAACTCTGTCCAAACAAAATAACATTAGTGAAATACAGCTAGAACTGACCTGATTCTCCTGATTGCATCAGGCTGAGGATAATATGGCTGAGCTGCCGCTGTGGTTGCAGGCTCCACGTACAACTTCCCTGAGCTGACAGCATTTCCCTTCATGTTACTCGCAAGGGCAGTATAGACACCTTCATCTTCTGGCAATAGAACAGGAATCCGGAGACTAGCTCTCCCATCCTGCAGAACCTCCATCTGATAACGGCCACCATGCTTGATGCGTTTGCCGTCTTTGTACCAGGCAATCTTTAAGATGAAAATGAAGGGGAAAAAAGAATTGGTTGGAATTCTACAGCAAACAGTGCATTAACAAACATGATATCATAATACCATTCTTGAATTTGGATACTACAGTTTAGCAAATGCTGAAAGATGACAAAATTCCAGGTTACCTTAGGAAGTGGGTTTCCTCCTACTTTGCAGTGAAAAGTGACCCCCATCCCTTCCAAAATCCTGTAGCTTTTCACAGCCGTGCTGAAACCTGGTTCCACAGCTTCATGTTCAGCCACAGTCATAATCATCTTTTCCCCATCTTCAGTCACCAATTCCTGGTAGGTAATTCTCATGATGCGGAATTCAATCTCTTGGATTATTCTCTCCTCCAAAGCAGTGATTTGGAATTCCTATGAATGGAATAGATTAATATTCAATAACTGCTTCTAAACTATTGATTCAAAAATAATATAATAAAATATTCAATATAACACATAGCCACATACACAAGCACTCAGCACCTGTTCTGTTATAAAAGTCTTCATAATTTGGGTCTGCTGAGCCATCCTCTTCTCATATTCACTAATAACTAGTGTTGGGACATCTGCTACTTTGGGTTCTTGCACCATTGTGGTCACTTCAGTTTTGAAAGTAACTTCCTGCATCTTCATGTAGGTTTCATATTCCTCTGAAAAATATAATGATTTTTATGTGGACAGTAGCAAAACTTTAAGTTTACAATGATTCTGACTTGGCTCTTAGCGGTGGCGGATGCACTTCTCTCCCTCACCCTCCCCTTATCTTCCCTGCTTGCTCCTATCGTCTCATCCAGTCAATTGTTTTATTGTCTATACCTGAGAGACTCCCTCAACCCTGCTTTTCAAACTAAGAAAATTGTAGATTTGATCAACGGGTCTCTCAACACAATTGACTCGATCTTCTCGAAAAGAAGCACAGGTTTGGGGGAACCTGAATGTCCTGCAGGGACGTACGCTGCTGGCTACATGATGGACAGATGGGAGAAGTGGAGGGTCGTGTGTCTAGCAGCTCTGTCCGTGGAGGACGCTGAAGATATTTACCTATCTGGAACCATGAATACAGGTCTGATGCTGACTGGATTAGGCATTGCCCTGGTTTATTGGAAATTGAAGAAGACGGTGACAGCCGCTCAAAGCCCCACTAGATTGGCTGGGATTTTTGAAGGAGTTCGCAGAGCTGTTGGTACTCAGACTATGGTTATAGATCGCAAATTGGATAACATCACTGTGTCTCTTCATCCATAGATTTGTGATTGATATTGACCGCAGATTTGATAACATCAGGGAGAAGCTCATGGCTCTGCAAAGGACTTTGGATGGCGGAGACCAGCGTGGACATTAGAAGAGCTGTGTAATTACAGCTTCTCACCCGAAAACCCAAACAACCCTAATATATCTGCTTTTGGCTGCCCCCTAATCAGCACTGGCTTTGGCCAAGGCCGCTACTGCATTCAACAACTCCCCCGGAAGAACAAGGCAATGAGACTCTCTTGCATTCCTCTTCCCCAACCCCAAAGACACCCTTCCCCCATCCCATGCCTCCGCTGTTTCATACCCCCAGTATGAACAAGCTGGGTCTGTGACCAGCGCTGTAATGGTTGCAGGACCGGATGGATGTTTTGTCTATGCTGGACTACCTCGACATTCCCATTTCCCTCCCATGTTACAAGTCACGACTTTTTATGTCGTAAGGTGTAGTGACCATGTGCTTATGTTACTGGGGTGTTTTTTTCAGTTCCTACATTATACTCCCTACTGGAGTACAGTCTGGGGGCAATTTTATTCTCCTCTTCTCTCCTAATGTAATTCTGTTTTTTCCTATGTTTTTCCTATATACCCAGCCTTCCTGACTTGTCTACCCCGTATACCACATTGTTTGTGTATATGTATGGTTGGGTTGATGGCCTGTTTTTCGCTGGTATTTTGTGACTAGTGACATGGTGTATTGCAACAGCAATAAAGGGTTTTTCATCGTCATCATCATCATCATCATCATTTTGGTACAAAAAAAATATCTGCACAAGAAAGCTAAAAAAGTATTATATAATACATAATACTATGTAATGTATTTTATATAATTTACCTTCTTCAAGTAAACTGGCTGAAGCTGAAACTTCTCCTAGTTGATTTCTGGCAAAGATACTGTATTCTCCTGCATCATCAGCAAAAGTCATGGAGATCTCCAGTTTGCATTCTCCACTATCCTTATTGTAGGCCACTCTGTATCTAAGGAGTGAGAATTGAATACGTTAAAGAGATGTTTAATCTAACCTAATATTGTTAAACCTCTGCAAAATGTTGACAGTTTAATACCTATATCCAGTAGTAAGAGGAACTCCAGCCTTCTTCCAATAAATATGAGGCTTGGGACTACCACCAATCTGACACTCGAAGATGACACTGCCGCCTTCCACTAGTTTCTGGACTGATGGCTTCTTCACAAAGAATGGTGCCATGGCCTCTGCACCAGCTACTTCGATTTCCTCTTTTGCTTCAATGGTTATTCTACAGGAAAGAATCCATAACTTACATTTTACTATGTTCCTTAGTTATAATTCTGGTTTACTTATCTTCATAACCATAATAGTGTGGAATATAAGTTTACTTACTGTTTCTCCTCTGCCCTTTCTATATGTGCAGAGATAGCAGTTATCTCTTCTCTACTCTCGATTTCTTCTGAAACTGGGAAGAAAAACCATGTGACATCAACAATTATGAACCTACATGAAAATACAAAGATGGGATTAGTTGTTTGCTTTTTACCTTTCACAAGTAGGTAGCAGGAGGTGCTGACGGTTCCAGCCTGATTGGTAGCCGTGCAAGTAAAACGACCACTGTCCTCTGCAAAAGCTTCACGGATTACCAAACGAGTATATCCTCTCTCATAAGTGATTTGAAAATCAATAGAGCTCTCAATCCTGTAGTCTTCTCTAAACCACATAATTGCCGGGGTTGGATGACCTGATATCTGGCACTCCAAAGTCACAGATTCTCCTTCAGTGACAGTTACATTTTTCAAACCCTGAGAATGGCAAAGAGATACATTTTGCGAGTTTGTTCATTAATATAGAAAAAAGACATGCTGAGGTTTATAGTATAAAAAATACTTACAACAACAAGAGTAGGAGGAATCACAGCCTCTTCTGCTGGTATGGGGATTGCTGCAGCCTCAACAGCCTGTAATATATATCATTTTTTGTCAGCTAATTATATGCAATTAATAATATTTTTACGTACTGATAAAGAGAAACACTGAGGGAGGACAGAGGAAGTGGAATGGGTAAGAATTCCTGAAATGAAAGCAGCACAATTTACAGTAAAAGCAGGATGTGGGGGGATTGTTTGCAAGCAGTTGGGGTCCATGAGAAGGGGAAAGGACTGGTGGAGAACTGTGAGGAAGGAGCAGTTATTGAGGTCAAGGAACACAAAATGTTAAAGTGAATTATTAGATTCAACAGCCTGGACCACAAACCTGTTTCTCCCACTGTTCATATATTTGCTCCATGCCCCCTGTAAAAGAAGCGCCTATCTCTGTCTGTGAGAGAGTGCCAAAATGCATTTGAAATTTTTCACTGGTATCTTTAAAAGGTGACTGGGTTGGCTCTTGCTTTGCTTTCATCTCCACAATCTTATGAGAAGGAGGCTTCACAGGCCTGATGATCTTTTGAGCAGCAGAAGTAGAAGACAGCTCTTTGTGCAGTGAAGCAATAGCAGAACCTGCTATCGAAACCTGACCAAGAAGGATAATCACAGCTGAAATCAAAACAACTTGTCATCAAACTCGTACTGTAGATGCAAAAAAATCAGGTTAGAGAGGATTCAAAATGGTTTAACCAAGTGAAGATGATTGGATTGTTAGTATGAGTAATATAACCAATGAGTAAAGAATAACTAAATTCGATAAAGTTTATATATATAATTACAATAACAACTTTTCAGCATCCAGTGAAAGTGCAAATGGCTCACTGAGCATCTAGCTGACAAAAAAGTTGTCAAGCAAGCAGGAACCTATACTTAAGGGTCTTTTTCATTGCCCAAAAAAGGCCACAATATGGCACCTGCTAAATTGTGTAAATATAAGCTGAGCACATGGGTCTATTAGTCACTTTGAAGCATGGGAAGCAATCCAACATGGCTGCTGGTACCACATAAAACAGTTTTATTTCTGAAGACAGTAAGTTAAATTTAGAGTTTCTGAAGTTTTGTGATTATGGATTCTAATTAAAAATATACAAAACTCCTGGTGGCCTTGTCTAGGATAAGAGGCTGAAACATGAATGGATGGATGGGTTATGCAAGAAACTGATATCGTTGTCTTAGTATTTACGAAGTAAATAGTAGGCTTCACTGCTTGCCTGATAGTCCTCATGCTTACCTCATAGCTATGGTCAGGTTTAGGAACAGTAACTTTAGAAACACTGAAATGTGGTATTGGAGATGGTGCAAGCGAGGTGTCCACATGAGTTGTTGTAGTTTCTGTACTTCTCTGGATCTACAGTGACCAACAGATTACAGGTTGAGGGATGACAACCAAAAACTTATTCCTGTGTTGAGACAATAATGTTTTTGAAAAAGATATCTAACCTGTGAAACCTGAACCCTATGTTCATCTGAAGCAATTTGAGAGGAACTGGGAATTTGTAGTGCTTCGGTTTTCATGGTCATGGTGATCGTTTTGGAAGCTTGTGTGTCCAGAGCCTGCCGTTTTAAGTCAGGCTCTAAGATCTCCTCTTCTGCGTGGCCCTCCTCTGCCTGTGCAGGCTTTCGAATGCGTGCTAGGTCAACTGCAGCAAGGACTGTGGCCACTGCCTCTGCCTTTTTTCCACCTTCAGCCTAAGGACAACATTTGTATTCCAGAGCACACGTTACCCATAGCGGACCGTGCAGAAACATAAAATTTTATATTCTAATTAAAGCACCTTACTGAGTGAGTGCTGCAGCATTAGCAGATTGTAAGTAATTATCCTTACACTGGTACATTGCACACCATAATATAGTTAGACCACAATTATCGGATGAGGGGTTAACTAAGAAATGGTTATCACTATGCCAAACTAAACCTGACTACTGGTCTGTTTATCTGAATGTCATAAAACGTATTTGCTGTATTCGCACTTATTGTTTGTCAACTGCAAACGAATGTTGTGTAATGTGAGACAGAAACTGAATTTTAAAACTAATATTTATGATAAGACCATCTTAGCCGAAAAGAATCTTGAAAGTGTTAAAAAAATGTAGAAAGCAAACTTTGCGTTTGTCTCCACTCCTTCAGATTGAACGCACTGGCATACATATGTATCAAGAGTTAACTGTAGTTTTGATCATTTATGCACATAAAGTTCCACAGTGATGATGCTAATGTAATAAATAAATACTAATGTGGTAATTAAAATTATATCTATATTTCAGTCAATGACTATCGAGATACTGCGATCAAAGATGAAATTGAGGCAAGTATTACAATGTATGTCAATTTCAGCTACCAGCTCTTGATTTGATTTGAACAGCAGTGAAGGTTTTTGGAACTGTGTACGTTATCACAGTGCTAACAGTTTATTGGTTCCATCTTTTATGATCATGAGTTTATTGATTTCCGTTGCCTCAAGCTTATGTCTACATGTACTTGGATAAAAACACAGATTAAAAACTTTTCAAATAAAATATCATTTTAAAATAACATGGTAAGTATTAGGGGTGTCATGACAGTTACTATTGACAGTTACTGAGATATTTAAAAAAATAAATATTGACATTGAATTAATAATACACATATGATAATACTGTAAATAATCCAACACCAGTAGCTATCTGGTTCACGCTCCAACATAGTAGGTAGCGGTATTGCTCTTTAACGCAGTTTTCCACCCTCCAAGAAGCAGAAAAAGGATAAGACGACACCAGAACTAGTTAGCTAGCTAGTTTTGCTGACTGAAAAAAATCATTTTCTTTGCTTGTCATTTTAAGTGTTCACTCCAGTGGTCTGTTTATAGTCTTTGGATCAACACTATTACTTAAATATCCCAGATCTTAAATATTAGTTTATGGTTCCATCAGTTTAAATTACTGCTATCCAGGAACATGGTATTTTGGCGTACTTATGTACACCAAAGGTAAAATATTCTGTAAAGGGTAATGCTGCAAATGCACAGATGTGAGAGGCACAACACTATGCTGTGTGGCCACTACTGCCATGCAAAATCATGTATGCCGAAATGACAGACCAGAGAGGAACACCCAAAAGAACTTCCCACACCCAAAAATAACTTCCCACACCCAAAAAGAACTTGTCAGTGTGGGGCTTTTTTGGTTTTCGTATGAAAGATGGGGATTGGAGACCCCAGTCCAGGAAGTCCAGATCAACAATAAGCAAAAAGGGGGCTTTAGCCCTGGTTGTCTGTTTGTATGCTTTTGTGTAGTGGTGGTTACAGACTCACCACCTTATTCCTCTCGTATTTTAAGTGGAATTCATTTGCCAAAAAAAAGAGACAAAACACACAATAAACAAATTTAGAGGTTAATTTGACATACCATCATTGTTATTTTGTCCAAATATTCTGTAGATCCTGTGATAATATTGTTTTTATCAAGTCTTTTTCTCATAAAAATCATGTAGTAAAAATCTAATATTGTGGCAGCCCGACTAGGTATAAAGAAACCTATGAACATATTACTAAGAGTTGTGAGTAACCAGATGGAAACCTGGATGATTATTTGATGGTGATCAGATGTGAGCAAATTTTACATGCGAACTACCTGATCCTTTTTGGCTTCTAAGAGTAGACTTGTCCACTCTGTGGACTCAGAGCAAGAATCTCGACAATGTGCCCGGTCCACTGCGGCCACCACTGTGCCTAGTGCTGCCATTTTGTCATCAATATGCTTGCCCTAATAAATTATCTAGATTAAGATCCAGCGTTCAATTAAACTAAATCATTGACATAGGCAGAAGTTCCCAAGCCAAGAACCCCTTTTCACCAAAACAAAGCCAAAAATAAGTTTTATTAAATTATGTGAAGACAAATTTCCAGGATGCCTAGAAGTTGTGTCAACAGTCAACAAGAAGATACTCCTTGGTAAGAAAATCCAATAGCCTGCATTTCAATCAATGTTTTGAACCAAACATGCAGACATGTCAATAAGCCACCTAGGTTTCCTTACCTCTTTCGCTACAATCCCAGTTACTTGCTGCTGTACCCCATAGCCTTCCCACCGCTGCTCCATTTGCACTTGAGTGGAAGAGGTCTGGACACGTGAGGCACTGGCAATCATGCTAGTATAGCTGGATTCAGCTACATAATCTCCCTGCTTCCAGGGAGGGGGGACCTCAGAGCCTGCCGCAATCTGCTTGCGGGTCATCAATGGAGATTTGACTGGTCTGATAGGGGAGACTGACAGCCTTGTAGAGGGAGACACTGACCTGTGAAAACAAGCAGATGCAAAGAAACAGATAATCAAGTATGATTACTTGAGAAAGATTAAAGGGAAATTTATGCAAAAAAATGAGACCTGGTATGCCAAGGAAAATTTCAATAAGAAACAGAAGCTGATAAAAAAGTATTGTACTTCAGATACAATACTTGCTCCACATTTACCTTACAGGAGTTGGGGTAGGTCCTTTGACATGCCTCACAGGAGAAGGTGACTGTTGACGTGCGCCTGCAACTTTTGACACTAGTGAGGATGTTGGGGACTTTGAAGTTGGCTTTGGGGGCACAGATGGGGGAGCCTTGTGTAGCAGCTGCTGAGCAATGGCACCTTCGTCCACATGGACTTCCATCATAGCGGTCGCTGTGGCCTGATAACGAGCTTCAGCTCTCTGCAAAAAAAATCTTTACTGTACTGGGTCCGAATTTCTTTATCAGTGTTTGACAATCTTTACTTTTCAAACCATACCTTCTCTACTCGTGTCTGTCGAGTCTGGGAAATTTGAGCAGTAGAAATGACAGTCTTTGACTTCTTGGCAGGAATTGCTTCCTCTTCACCTGGATATTGAAAATGTACAGCAAAGCATAATAATGAATAATAATACAATAATGTCAGAAATATTGTGAATCAATTAGAGTAATAAGTACATGTAACAGAACCAGAAAAATAAAGTACTGTGGTACCTCAGTTCTTGAACTTAATCCGTTCTGGATTCCGGATTGAATCCTAAGAAGTTTGAGTTCTCATCAAATTTTTTCCATAAGAAATAATGGACCAATTAATTGGTTCCTGACCCCACCAAAATTACACCTAAATATGATTTTTTTTTTTAGCATTTAAACACAAAATGAACAGTATAAAACAATAACAGCATTTTTGTCTTAATGGCTTCCAAAACGATAAAGATCTAATCCGTGAACTCGTTAACCTCGTGTGGGATCCCCATGTGATCAGCTGTTTCTGGTTGTTGTCCTCTGTATTAAGTCCACGTTTCAGTTTGTTTTCCCAGTCCGCTCATTGGGTGCGTTCGACTTACTTACAGTACAGCTGTGGCTTTAAGCAAAGCATTCTGATCCTGACACAATGCATTACGGTTAGATGGATTGTGACCTCTCACCCGGCTGCACAAACTGGAACCACCTCCGTGACAAAACACCATTAGCCTTATTGGCTGAAGAGTTTAGTTACACGCATAACATTTGTATCCCAGGTAGTTCTAATGCGTAATCTGCTATTTCTCACAAATTGGGTTTCAGTTAATTTACCTGAATAAAGTTTAAATAAATGACATAAATGCTCTAATAGTACACATAAGTTAGTGGTTTATTTATTGTTAGTTACTGTAATGTTGCGCTGCTTTATTTGGTTAATCTATTAAATTTGTAGTATTACTCATTTCCTGCCGTGTACAATTTATTTAGGTCAGTGTTCACGGTTCAACTTCTGATATTCAGATCGAGTTCTAGGTCAAAATGGTTTGTTCAATTTTCAATAAATTCGTGTTCTAGTGAGTTCAAGAACCGAGGTACCACTGTACATGCATTAGGTGTTCATATTAAAATGTTATATAAAAACATAAATAAATATTACCTTGAACCAACAGTTCAGCAGTACAAGTAGCACGCCCACTACTATTGGTAGCATTGACAGAGTATGTTCCAGAATCCTCAGGAAAGGCCTCAGCAATTAACAAACTGTATCGGTCTCCTTCTTGAACAATTTGGAAGTCAGCAGAGCTCTGAATCTCAGCTCCCTCCCTATAGAACTTCACCACAGGTGTAGGGATTCCTGTAACGCGCACATCCAGTCTCACTCGGCTTCCTTGTCTCACAGTCATACTTTGTAATCTTTGAATGAAGCTTGGAGGTGCAGTTTCCACTGTAAAAACATTAGAGGTAAATTAATACTTTTTCTAAATACCACATTCTTGTAATATGTGTATCATAAGCTGTACATAACACTTTGGCTGATTTGGCTATTCTTACTAGTTGGCTATCTATTGCATTTCATTACACTGAGTATTTTAAGGTCTATACAATCAAATAGAAGGTCATTCTTTCTAGCGGAGCACTTTTTATGTCTAGATATGATTAATGTTATAGAAATCAAGATGAAATTAAGGTTCTCCAAGCTAAGACCATAATGCACTATTTCATATTACCATACTAATACTAATCTACTTCTATTTGCAACTACGGTTCTTAATTGTTCTCAAGCTATTGAATCACTAAATGAACATGTCAGCACTTTCTGTATTCTAAGGTCCTTACTATCAAATTTGGGTTGTGTCAAAGGCAATTATAAGAAGGTTCTTGTTTTATATAAATTACAAGTAATACTGATATATCGCTAAACTAATCGATGAGACTGAATGAACATTAACTGCTCTTTATTTCAAACAGTAAACAAAAAATGAACAGTATAAAACAAGACGAGAATTTTTTTCTTTTCTTTTTTCCCCAGTAATATTTACTGATATAGGGCAGCATGTTCATTCAATATATGGAACATTCCACACATTTTCACCTGTAACAAGTAGTTCTGCGGTACTAGTAGCTTGTCCAGCACCATTGGTGGCTCGTACAGAGAACCTTCCACTGTGTGCCGCTGCCACGGCGGGGATCGTCAGAACAGCGCGGCCATCGCTGAACGAGATCTGTGCGCCGGGCAGAGTAGCAGCAGAAAGCACCTGGCCATCACGAAACCAGCTCACCTCAGGAACCGGAACACCTGTTTATATTGAATGATATTTCCAAAATCATATCCTTGCTTTTTGTTTTATACATGTACTTTGCACATTTAGATAAATATGAATACCCCTAGTAACTGTCACTTTTATATGAAGAGTCAGAGATTTGACACTGTAAATGCTCACTTACCACTAATTAGAGCCTCAAACGTTGCAGCACTACCCTCAAGTGCCACAACGCTTTGCAAGGGCTGAATAAATGTTGGTGCCTGCGTTGACATGGTGACTGGCACCCTACAGGGGGAAAGAGGATAAAATTTAAAAAAAATGTTAGTAACATTCTCTGACATTCCATTCAGTTAAACAAATCAGCAAGCCAATCTTTGTTTCTGAATTTGCTAATCACTGGGCAAAATGTACTAGCAGAAAAGCTATTTATAGGTCAAGATAAAAAAGAAAAAAAGAAGCAAATGACTTCTCTAGCACCCAAACACCTGGTGTTCTCTAACCTGACACTGGGGCCTTGGGGTCTCATATAAAGGAAAAACATCGATTGACAAATGACAGACACTGCAATAACATAAATGTTTCTTACTCAACAAGTATAGACCAAGTACACAATTTTAATTTTAACCAATGACAAATACCAAAACTAAAGTGTGACACCTCATGTCTAAAAACTATTACTAAATCCTTACAAAACACATACAAATATACTACAAAAACTGATCAACTCAGTGCTAATTACATAAAACTGTTATATGATAAGTCTTCAAAACTTCAGAAAAAAAGCATTACGATTCAAATCCACATTAAACAAGTGAAAATGACCAGACTATGACTCAGCAACTATAATTGTGAATCATTTTTTATCTATACCCAGCCACCAAAAGTTCTATGAAATTCAGAATTTCAAAACAGAGCAATACTACATAGCATATTTAATATTAATGTGTTACAACACAAGAAACTGCTATACATAGTTAATGAAAGCCATTAACCTCTACTCTGTGACAAGTATTTCAAATGCATGAAATAAGATTTGTTATAATTCCTGAACTTTAATAACATTTAGACCCACAGTGCAAAACTATAGCTACACCAAATAAATCAAATCAAAACAGCAAAGATTTAATTTGCCTCTAGGAAACTATTTTCAGAAACAAGTACATTTTCAATGTCACTAGTTTGAAGTAGACCATAAGATCAAAATATTACTTCATATTTTAAAACAGATCATTCATATTGATACATAAACTTACATTCTATTTCTGATACATGTTACATACATTCTCGTTTGAAGGAAAGAAATATAATCTACTAACAGTATAAAGTAAACCTTTTTAAAAATCTATGAATTTACTAATGAGCATAATAACCCTAGTCATCCTTCTCAGGCATTTTAACAAATTATCTGTTATAGTTACAACTGAAAATAGTGCAATTAACCGTGAACTGTAGTTTACATATAAAACAATAATCAGTTCTGGAAAAAGCAGAGAAAATCTGTCAAAATGCCATTTCACATTTTCCTATACAAACATACAATTTGTGTGTGAAATGTCAGTACAAACATGACATCATTTTAAGATACAAATTTCTTATTAAGAAATGAATGGCCATATTTTAAATAAAAAAATATTATACCTTGCCTTTTCAAGATAGGCCTAAAACTTGCTCATTTCATTTCATTCAAGTGGCAAATAATAATCTCAATGCACGAGGCAAAGGCACTTTGCAAATTTAAATGAAAATGAAAGATAGGTTATACATTGCAGTACTTCAATTAAAGTTGTGCTATGTGAGTGGCCTGAAGCTATGTGACAGAAATGGCTAACTCCAAAAATAACCTGCCTGATGCTTGATTGACAGTCACCATGTGGCACATAGCTGGTGGTGCAACTGATATGCCTGCTGCTGATTCCCTTAAAAAGACATCACAGCCCAGCTGGGACACCAACCGAATGCTATCAGGGGCTATTCTTGGCAACTCCCAAATCACTCTTGTATATTATCACTTAAAACCATGACAATCAATGTTAATGTTTGTTGTTTGAAAGTATTTAACTTACTTTCCCCCTTTTTGCTTAACTCCAGTCAAAACACTTTCTCCTTAACTGTATGCAAGATTCATATAAAAACTTTATTTACACAGTACTTCTCAGATTTTACGCTTCAAATTTGTCATTTATAAGATATGCTCGATCATTCCACATCGAAGTAGAATTTCACTGGCTCAATTTTATGGAGCAAAAGTTACTTACCTGTATTCACAAGGGTGCCAAAAAACTATGGGACTGGCCCCAGAAAGTTTTTATCTTCAGACAAAACCTCTATCCAGAAATGTTTTCAGAAAATCCAATGTGAGAACAGTTGAGCCTCAAAATTACCTAAAAACAAAACTACACAGGATTGCAGCCATGTAGTTTTGCTTTTGCTTAGCAATCCCTACACCCGAGGCAAGGCTGGGAATGCTCCACCTGCTCAGAAGTGTTAACACTGCTGTTTTACCATATATACCCCAAGACCATGGAGCATCATCACTACATCCTCTCTTCCAATTGGTCATTTCCTGGGGTTGAGGTATCATAGGATTGGTCTGCCATTTTATTCAACCACACACCTGTCACTCATGCCTTTTATATTTACTGAAACCAGTGTCTGACATGGAGAACCATTTCACTCGTGAAAAGGAAACCAGCACTTTTAAGTATCAAGCAAATATACAAATTGCTTGTAAAAGAAGTTTCCGCTTGACAATAAACCTTCACCTTACATTTTGGAAGAACTATTTTATTCTATTGATAGACCTAAAGAGCTGTAGAGGTTTATTCAAAGTTAGAAAATTCTCTAACTCATCAAATGACAGATTTGCATCACTGTCATCAGCATTTGAAAATTAATTGTTCATAAAATGGAAACCTTCCTCACACAAAAAAAAATCTTTCCTTTCACAAATACCTGCTTTTATTAAATTATTTCAATGCAGCTTAAAAAACTGACCTGACATTAATCTGGATCAATATTAATGTTTTTAAGTATGCATATGTTTCATGTTATTCAAGTATTTTTAAGAGATGGAAGCTGACATAGTGATGGGGAACAAACCAAAAGGTTTTGTTATTTAACTTGACACTTGACACATAGTAAGTTATCAAATGCCTTATATTTCAAGTTGCTTATGCATAAGGCTTCTATGTGTGCGCAACCCAACTATACCTGTGGCGATATTCCCAATGCCAGACATGTCCACTTGTTAGGGGCTGTACTTAGTGGTCTCACATATTAAGTGGTGTCCCAAAAGCAAGTAAAAAAGATAAAACTCCCGGTAACACGACATACTGATCCAGAAAAATGATTATAATCGTAATGAGAGAAAAACCACCATAGCAAAAAGCAGTGATTTTATAAAGGATGTAAAACATTCTTCCAATCAGGCCAACATCAACTGTATATGGATGGTACAGCAGCAGCCCAGGTGAAAGGAGACCCTGCTGGCTTCTGGCATCAACTAGGCCTAAAATCATCACAAATAAATTATGACATCTTCCTGTACACGCAAAGCACTGTAAGAGCACTCATATCAAACTTCTCACAAAAGACCTAATAGCATATGATGTGGGAAAACAAATTAACATTAATATTAAAATATACATTGATATATTTTGCTCTACTCTATATAAATCATAATTAACTGCCAACTGATCCATTGTAATGGTACACATATTTATTGTGTGCCAATCCGTTACATAATTTTCAGTTTGGTATGCACAATAGTTTCCCAAACTGGTTTGACTGGGATAATAAAATGGTTCTGCTCATATATTTGTCCTGGCGTAGATGACTTTGTTATAAGCCTGTGGTTGACTTCATGGGTGTATGTGTGTGTGACTAGCAAGGTTGGCTCCAGCTATAAGCAGAATAAGTAGTTAACTAGGGCCCCCAAATTACTTGCTTTGTGGAGGAAGTGAAATGACTGTCAATTTTCTTAGTAGGGGGGCCTCCCAAGTCAAGCTTTGCTTTAGGGTAGAGCTGGCCTTGGTAACCAGGGTGAATTTTATTGATCATTATTATAAAGGTTTTTGCTACATAAATGATCACATGAACTGCATTTTTCTTGCACCATTCTCTGCACACTCTACACACTGCGGTGTGTGAAAATCCCAGACAGTAGCTTTCTCTTAAATAAGAGAACCATTATACTGTATCTGGCACCAATCACAGTCAAAATCATGTATCCTATTCATTCTAATGCTTAGTTGACACAGCATGTGCATTCAGCGTATATAGGAAAGGAGGGTGAAGTATGCATCACTTAATTTACATTACTTTATATCACTTCAAAGTATATGATTCCTTTGAATTATATCACTCAACATAGTATAAAGCCCACCTATTCAAATCTGCCCCTCGATAATTTCTGGCTCTAATTGGCCAGAGGCTTCACACCTGGCTCACAGGTAAAGGAAAGCTGGAAAAACAGCAGTGCTCAGGGCTCGAGGGCCGTGATTTGAACAGCCCTGGTACTGTATAAAGGAGGGGTATCAATAACATACTAAATCCTTACAACAAGTAAGCAGTAACTGCAGCTCCAAAAGACAGATGGAGAAGGAACATTTCAAGACATTAAATCATCCGATTTAGTTTATTAGAGAACTGAGGCCACAGACCAATGGCTGTTTTGTTCTTTTTGTGTTTCTTTAATGTTCTCATGTGTTGAAGTTTTGAGTAAACACTGAAGAAAATATTTTATCAATATGTAATACAGATGTAAGACATTGACACCTGTGTTATGTAGCCATATTACACATAAAAGGTCGGATTAAATCAAACCAAAATTTAGAACAGGAAAAATATCAAGCAGTATTGTCATAAACAGTTATGGTTAGTGATATTCCACTGATAGAACTTAAATACATGATACACTAATAGGAGCAATTTTTCTATAATATGGCATGAGTGCATTTTTTACATTCAGGTCTGCATTACACCACAGTAAATAACAAAGAAAGAATACAGGACAAATAGCACTCTTTCAAGGAATGGTTTTAGTAGCTGGAGCATGATAAGGTTAGGGCTATACACAGTTATATAGCTGAGCCATTTCTGGTTAGTGGGTTTAGCAATGGCCACCTAAGAGCCATTGAGCTGGTGACTCATGTGTCACCCATTCCCATTTTGGAACAGCTGATAGCAAGCTTCCTCGGGAAGGGAACAAGGGGAGTTTCTGGCTGCTGGAGGGAGGAAAACCAGCTTACAAGGGAGGTGAGAGTTACCATGAGTTTCACGCAGCAAATATAAGGGCTGACCTCCCATGGCTTCATTCTGGCGCTTTAGTATCATCCCAATGCCTCATGTTGTGCTTGCAGGGCGATTACAGAGACAGCTGCTGCAAACGCCCTCTGACCTGTCAATAACACACGTGAGCGAGGAAGTGGAGGGGGTGGGGTGATTTGCCACCTATGTGGTGTCGGTAAACTAGGAAATGGTGAGGTCTCCTCCCGTTAACAAATTTGCCATGCATTAATCAGTGGCTCTTACTTCAAAACTGACACTGCCCTTCTCCAGCAATGGAGAGAAAGTTTGAAGTGTCAACTTCAAATGTTAACAGTGTGTGAAGCAGACATAAGCAAAATAGGGAAAGTATAAATTAGAGCGTAAAACAAATTTTCTAGGAATTTTGGCTCACAGCTCCACAGAAAGAAAATGAGGGGGCCCTCTTATTCTTTGACATTAACTGAACCTGATAAGCAGCACCAACTGCCCCTTATCAGTATCAGTATGTTTATCTCATGCATATTCATTAGAGGTTGTTTGAACATTACTATGTCAGCAGGGAGTGATGTACAGTTACTGCAAATATCAGTACATTAGAGAACCAACATACTAAAATGACAAACAATTAATACACAATTACTGAAGCATTATAAAACAACTAAAAATTATAAAAAATTAAAATTCACAGTACTATATACACATTAGGTAGGATGCATTATTCAGAGAATCAATCTGCTTACCCAGAGCTTTGTACAAGCTCTTATAAAGGAACAAGTGGCCTGTCTTGCAAAAAGAGAAATGCCAAATTAGCTAATTCACATATTAATAAATATGTAATGCTTTACTCACATTAATTTTATATTATATCCATTCACCATCCCAGAACCATGTACCCAGTGCACAGTTGCAGTCTACAACTGTCCCAGAAAACATGGGATACACCCTGAATGGGATGCAGTTCAGAATAAATAAAGGAAAAACACGAAACGAATGCACCTAAACCTCATGGCCAAAACGAAAAACAAAAGCCAGCAGCAAATCATCCTGGACTAATTACAATTTCTCTTCTATGTTTTCGGGTTTTACTCAATTCTACAGTTAAGCTTCTTTAATTCGGTAGTTCAGACAATAAATTGCAGTGGCAAAGACCAAATGAACCAACATCCAAAGACATTCAAGACAGTGAAATGTTGTGCAGTGGAGTGTGTGTATTGGTTCCACTGCACACACTGTCTTTGGATCATTGCTTGCATTGTACTGGCTATTTATTCTTTAAAATAGAGATAAAGAGAACAGGGCGAATGGCTTGTATTTGCAAATGATTTTTAAGTACACCCAAATTTGACTGCAGTTTTAAGTCTCAACCGGAAGATAAGATTCATGAAATGACGGCTTTCTATCTCAATCTCTGTCTTATCTTGTGCAATCAGTAACAGTTCCCAGGGCAACCAAAGGTTGTTTCTGGCCTGCGGGCCTCACATCCTTACACACTTTCATCAACTTTTGCTTCGATTGCTTCATTAAAACACATCAGGCCATTTGTCAAGCTGTAGAACACAAATATCAATGGTGTGAAAGAAAAGGAGTTTTCAGGCCCCACTGACATTGACAAGCTTCCAACAGGTGCCTTAATGCCCCACCACATGTCCAAGCCCTTGATTCCCCAACTGGAACATGAGAATGCAACCTAATGCACAAACAATGCAATTTGCTAGCTCAGAAAAGATTAACTCTACAGTTAAAGCATTATATATTTCATTATATTTGGGATTAATCCAACAGAAAACTTTTACAGTGCAGTAATGGTTATTAAACACAAATAAAATAGCACAAGCGATATTCCCACAACGTTATAAAATTGTAAATTAAGCAGAATATGCTTTTTCCCCCTCTCACTTAGAATGCTAATTCTTGACATGTGCTACTGAAAACCAAGCACAGCCCCTTCTTATCGGGCAGTATAATACATCTGAAAGACTCAAAATAAATTCAGCAATAAAAAGCAAAAATATGTTTTATAATTCTTGGCCAGACATGTACAGTTTTTGCTAGAATGCAAGAGACCCGCTTTCTTGTGTTTAACAATGCTGGAATTATTCTGTATTGCTGGAGTCCAAATAATGTGCTTGGAATATCTTCACTGCACTAGACTGACACACGACAGATGGTAGGGAAGCGCTGTAGTTAGAGATTGGCTGACAAGATTGAGCATCGCCAGGGAGCTAAATTTAAACGGGGACATCCATGCTAAAAATAATTCCAAAGGGAAACAATGCTGTAACGGTCTAAGAGCCACAATTTGCAAAGAACCCCAATGAGACAAAACAAAAGCTGTACGCAGGTATCGTAAGTAAAGGTGAGTTAAGAACAACAGAACATCCCTCAGGATACAACTTCCATGCGTCTTCCCTGACAGCTTATCTATAGCACGGGACAGTGATGAGGGTGAAAGTACAGGGGGTGAGTCAGGGGACACCTTAGATGTGATGTCATTCAATGTGATTAGCTTTAATCATTCATTTTAAAATAAACACATTACTCATGTTTCTCTTTCTTATTACTCATTAAAACTTCCAATTGTTTTAAAAGCAACACAAACCATTTATTTCAGTGAGTAAGACATCCATGACAAGCTAATTTGCCGTTTCAAGCATGTATACAAACTTAGATTGAAGATTATGACTGCGCACAAAAAAAGACAACTAGCCAGTACAGCATACAGTATAAAGCAGGGAATACACACTCAGATGCCTGTAGAGGTAGCATAGTGACTGCTATACGACACTGACCTTCAGTGAGGCAGGGAACTTGTAGAGATGACAAATGACTCATGTCTTTACTACTACTGATGCAATTTTTTCTGACAAGCTACACACACAAAAAAACTGTGTCACTGGCTCTGGTAGCACCTGGCTTTCCAGATGGAAGAAGGCAGGGGTGGTGTCTATATTTCCAGTTTTCAATGTAGTAGGCTACTGGACCATTAAATCATTGCCTGAATACATAATATACAGGTCATACTATTATTAGCAGTGTTGCTTTAAAAATATTAATAACGTGACAATTTACAATTAATTAAAGCAGTAAAAAAGATGTTTTACTTTTCCATTTGACAGTTGTTTTTTTCTAACCAGCATAGTTATTGCACTTCCTATGTGCATAGCTCTAACTCAATAATACAGGAAACTGGCAATTCTCATTTCAGACATTTTAATCTCACCCACTTAACATGGTCCAGTAAAGTATCTGCAGACTATACACTCACCTAAAGGATTATTAGGAACACCATACTAATATTGTGTTTGACCCCCTTTCGCCTTCAGAACTGCCTTAATTCTACATGGCATTGATTCAACAAGGTTCTGAAAGCATTCT
>JABFDZ020000039.1:9095502-9107254 GCA_019775955.2 Pollimyrus isidori
GTGTGTGTGTGTGTGAGTGTGTATGTGTGTGAGGGTGTGTGTTTGTGTGTTTGTTTGCGTGTCTGAGTGTGTGTGTGTGTGTGTGTGTGTGTGTGTGATTCATGACTAGTTTAAATCATTTAGGTGCCTCGTGGTTGTCTATGGCGTGTGGACTGCTCATTTGCGTGAGGCTATTCGGAAAGGCATTGAAGAAAATTATACTGTTTAAACTTATTTTCTGGTGAAAAATATAAATGTTAAAACACGTTTAAAAAACCATATACAAATACAAACCAGGTCTTCTTAATCTTAAAACTTACATGACGGGAAGTCTCAACGAAGATTTAGAAAGCGCTCATGTAACACAGAGATATAGGCTACTCAATGTTTCGTAACGCTGCCCCCATGTGGTTAAGCGAAAAAGGGACAAATGAAGGGAAATTAGGTGAAGCGGAATCTCCAAACACAGGCTTGTGGATACCAGTCGAAATCTCCAAAGAAGAAAAAAAATGAACGATTAAAAACAGCAAAATCCTTTTTCTGTTATATTGTCTAATAAAGTCTTAGGCAGTCAAAGAAAATGTTTAAAGCTATTTAACTTCTTGTAAGTGTATACAAGCTCAGAAAAAAATGCAATTTAATTAGGGTATGTGAAAATTAACAGAAAACACTACAAAAACTTAAAAATTTGTTTGGTTCCAAACTATCTCCAAGCCTTGTGCTCTGCACTGCTTGGCACAAGCCACCTATGATTTTGACCAGGACATATGCTTAAATAGACTCCCCCCAAGCATTTCTCTTCCTTAATCCCCATCTCCAGGGGCATGTTGATCTGCCCTTTTATGTGACCCCCAAGCTATGGTGTTACCACCCGTGGTTTCTTCGCCTCTCTGTTCCCCTGTCCTACAAGGGGGTTATGACATCCAGAGACCTTATGTGGGAAGCCCTGGGAGATTATAAAAGTCAGAAAGGTAAGCTAGCAGCACAAATGATTATGATGGTGTTTCTCTGCTGAGATTGTGTTTTTCCTGTTTGATTGTTCAGTGTACACATCTCCAAATACTGTTCTGGTTCACTGCTGGAAGGGGATGAACACCATTTTGTTTGTAAACCTTCTTAGCTGTTTTTGGTGTAGCCTGGAAGATGGAAAAGAAAAATACAACTACAGTACCCCTCCCTCCTGGTAGGCAAGTGTAGTATAGTGTGTGTTGGGTGAAGGCAGTTTGAGGATTTTATTTCGGCCCGTCTTGCCCCTGGAGACATAGCATGTCCCTTTTTGTATCACACACCTGTCTGTTACATATACAGTAGGTTGGCGACTTTGGCACAGCAAATTGTACAGCTGTTCTGGAACTTGTTATCTGCCTGTGGTGTTTCTACGTGCCTATACCCTGGAGGCGTGATGTGTGGAGGGCAAGGCAAGGTAGACCAGAATTCCAATGCATCTGTACTTGTGCAAATGGCAAAAATATTACTCGAAATGTTATACAATATTAAATAAGAACATAATTTCAAAATGTTTGGTCAGATGTTTGCGTATTTATTTGTATTGGGCCAGTTTTTCATAAAATTTACAATTAACTTTGGAAACTTAAAATGTATGTGGCACCACTTTTTTTTTTAAATCACATCAATTTACAAATAAAAACAACCTGAAATAAATATAGAATTTATTTTTTAATAGCATGCTTTAAGATGCAAAGGGAGTATACTTTAAAACAACAATTATGAATAGACTGAACATAATTCCTATAATTTTAATTTAAAAAGCTTTTACAGTTCTAATCCACATTTTCTAACAAAGCTTTCCTTTAATTTTATACATGGATGTACACAAGAATAACAGCAATCTGCACATCTTTAAAAGCTGGTTAACTCTGCTTGTATTTGCATAATATACAATCCATATTTACTTAAAACAGTAAGTTTACGCCAGTATCAAAGGCTTTTAGGGAGCAGGGTCTGCGAACTGTGGCACACTACAAAAATTGCAGCAACCGTCAAAGATATATAGATTTAAAAAAAAAACAAAAAAAAAAAACTTATAAAATACAATGCTTACTGTCTACAAACAGGAAATCTGCCTAAGGCCTAGAAATCTAAAGCACCGGGGAATACCAAATACAGAGGGCGCTTTCTATACATTCTACAGGTTTAGTAGCACCATGGAAACTTCTGTCACCTGTCAGCAAAGGACGAGTAACAGGCCAGGTAAAGCTTTGGGAGGAAGAGATCAGTGCAAACAGTCCGTGCTGCTCGGTATGCAAGCGCGGAAGAGCCCACAATCCTCAATTCCACATGAGAAGGTTAATATGGCTCGGCAAGACGGACTAGAACAGAGATGGAAGGAATGCGGCGATACCCTTAGAATAACTGGGCTTCTCTCGTTCCAACTTGCAACAGTCAGGTCTCCTGCTACAGAGGCCCCATTAGCTGCCTAGGGAGGCCGTCTCAAGAGCCTCATCGAGATGTTGGCTCGCTTCCTCCTGCTGCCGCTGCCGCCTTGACTCCACCAGCTTTATCTTGTCCCGGATGTGCTCTGCAGATGAGGCCATGTCACTGGGGCTTCCAAAGTACTGCTCGCTCCTGTGGACACCCAACAAGAGGTACGAGAAACAAAATTTACCTTCTGCTAGCGGGGGTGACGGAAGGGAGGGGGGGCTCGTTTCAGTATGAGCACATCTAAATGAAACACTCTGCAGGCGAGCTTTGATGCGACTACACCTCGGGAAGGACCAGCCCACATGAATGCCTCTCAGCTCTTACCCATCAGGGAAAACCACAGGTACAGTCAGTCTGTCCAGAAGAGCTTTCCCCACTGCTTCCACCTCCTCATACGTCTCCAAATCCATACCAGTCTCAGGCTGTTCTACGCAATCAGTCAGGATCTATGTTTCCAATGGAAACAAAAGGAACCAGCCTAATTACTGAGGGCTTGTAATGTATATGAGGGATATTTAAATGCAAGGTCTGTTCACACAATACAAAGACTGCACCACAGTACTCATTTTGATGCAGGTTAAAAGTGACAAGAGTACAGTTCTAACCCCTGACCCTCTAGTCAGTGCTGGTTGAAGGCCATGCGGCACCCCAAGCATGCATCACCGCTGGCGCCCCCTGCCTGAGGCAGAGTGAAATTGGCATGCTAAGTGAGAAGTCCCTTATCGCTTCCCTCTGTTCACCAGATGCATTTACCAGCACTACTTCTGTTTACCAGATGCACGTTAATAAGCCTACTAGGAGTGTACCTTCTCAGCCGCCATGTGGAAGGAGTTGGCCATCTCCAACCTCTGCACTCTCTCCTCAGACGTGACAGAAAACTGTTTCCAGATGCGATTGAGGCGTGGCAGTGTGTCTCCTGATGAGCGTGTGGTGCAGCGCAGAGACTGGCACAGGACCACAGTAGCTTGCAGGAGCTGCCTCCCATAGTCATAAGTACTCTGGGACAAAAAAAAAATGAAGACTACTAGTGCACACACACACACACACACACACACACACACACACACACACACACATTTGTATTCACGTCTTTGTGGGGACTAAACAATAATCTCAAAAATACCGGTAGTTATGTCCCCACAAAGTCAAAATAAGTTATCACATTCGACATTTGGTCCCCACGATGTAATATATATGCAACCATAGGGCACACATGCATACATACATACACACACACACACTTAGAAACTGCATTGATTGTAATAACCCGGCATAATATACAAAACATTAAAAGTCCATACCTGTGCAACATCCACAAATTTTTTGTGTTTCTCCAATAATATTTTGGTTTCCTGTGCATCGTCCCCTAGTCTGATATGAGTTTTCAAGAGAGCATCCAGAAGCTCTCCCAGCCATTCAACTGCCTGATTGTGGAAAGAAAAGAAAATAAACATCCATCCACTGCGAAATCTTTTCAAACACACAGTGTGGCACCAAGGAACTTTAAACTGTTAAATTTGTAGGTGAAGCTGTCTAACCTGTGCAGCATCTTCTTCACACTTAAAGAGCTGAACCATCTGAAGCATCTTCAGTCTCCTCACATCCACCATGTCCTCACATCTTGATACAAAGCACATTTCTTTAAAATTTTGTAAAGTATAGCTATATTTTTTATACCACAGCACTGTTGAATTTAATATGATTAGCCAGATGGGTGTCAGTTTTCTATAGTAGCCAGGTGAATCACAATACTAAAACAAGGTACTATCTATTATAGGTACCATTACTTAAAATTAGAGACACGGAATATAATTCAAAATGAAGAAAAACAAAAAAAAACAAAAGGGAAATGTTTACATCATTGGCAGAAGATAATACCATATTAGCCAAAATACAGGATGGTACCCTTTTCCAAAACATTACATCTAAGAAAAAATGCTCTTCTCTTATATTCAAGGACTAGAATTTAAATGTCATTATGCACATACAACAGTAGATGCTGTAAATTATTTGGCTCCGACATCATACGCTCAGTGATCCCAGCCGCTGTTGACTACTGCCAGACACAGTGTGACGCCTCAGGGTTGGTCAGCAGGACTAATTATACAGTGACCGGCACCATGCACATCTTTAAATAGAATAAATTAATGTGCCTATTTCCGTGTCTGTTAACTGTATATGAACCTTATCTATGTAATGTGTGTGTTTCATGAACATGCAACCATGAGTGTCATGTAAATTGTTGGCTTCCCCGTCTCTGCGACTCCTAGTATTAAACCTAAAGTGGCCCCTAATAGAGGGTAACTCATGAGCTGTCGCCTCCCCCCTTACTAAAATAACTCATTCACTCGCCACAGTTATAAAGACTTCTCCAGAAACAGTTGCTGTAAAAGTGAGGAGTGGTCTTGTATGGTAGCTTTACCGATAAGTAAAAATGTTGCTCATGGTCCTGTTGGAAGCTTTCAGCTCATGAACATGAAAATAATGTCTTTTGGCGCAAAGGAGCAAGCCGAACGTGCAGTCACGCAGATGAATGCTCCGCAAGCAAAGCATTTCACATTTCTAAATGCATTCCACCGTGCATCAGATGGTTCATTGTCTCTGGAGCTGAGAGTTTAAAAGCATAATGCACGGCTTATCATACCTGAAGCCTACTTCATTCAGAGAAAACGAGGACAAACCGACCTTTGTTTCCTCAGCTGCATGTCCTCCATCACGCTCTGTATGTGATCTACGCTTTCCTTGTTTTTGACTGTGATATCCTTCCCGTATGACCATGACGTCTGATTCGAGATCTGCTCGAGAAGAATCTGACCCTTTTCCCTCAAGCCTTGCAGAGCACCCTCTGAAATCCAAACAGAAATTAAATCACATTAAAACAGATGTTTATCTTTATTGCAAGACGGTCCCTTTCATTCATCACTACCAAATATTTACGAAGGGTGTCTTTAGCCAGACTAATAAAACATAAAAAAAAAAAAAGCTTACCAACGCTTTTCAGTTTTTCCTCCAGGTGCTTCAGCGTCTGCTGCACGGCAGCCCCATCGGCGGGGGCCACGTCCGCACAGAGCATCCCCAACAACCCGTCCAGCTGCTGAGACAACTGACGGGAGACAAACGGCGCTATCGCAATTAACACAGCTACAGGCGCGCTTGGCTGGCAACTGTACAAGCAGGCATTAAAACGCGGGACGTACGTCCTGAGCCGTGCTGTGGAAATCATGGGCAGACTGCAGCACGTTCTGTCTGAACTCCAGCTGGCTAGCCTGCCTGTAGCAGACGTCGCTCAGCTGCTGCTGCAGGCCCTTCAGCTCCACCAGGTCGCCCTCGTCCCCAGCGCTGAGCAGCGCTGCGATCTGCTGGTTCAGCTCCACGTAGACAGCAAACCACTCCTGTATTACGTCGACATTCGGAATGACCAAGAGCCAACCATAAAACGTTGACACAATGCCAACATGTATTCTTGTTATTACGATGCATTCTGCCAAACAGTTTGTTAAAACGGAAACGTTTGTTCCTCTTTATCTAAAGACCATATAATTGCGGTCACCTATGCAGAAATGTTACCTATGCTAATCTCCATTGAAGGTCATACATTATTACAGTGACTAATGAGGCAAAGGGAAAACAAATTCACACCTGATCTTGAAAGGTCAACGGCAATTGCATAAATGTGTTCAATCTGAATAACTACATTAATAACGTTCCACTGACCTAATTAAAGTATTCTCTGCTGTCAAAAGTGACTGCCCTTAACAAGCATGATTAATGTAGTCCTTGGATAAAGCTGAATGCCTCCTGCTTCCTAAGTCATCTGCACTTCAAAAGGTCAATTATTTAACATAGTCAGTTCAAAGAACATTTCTTTAAAAAGTGATTAGGGAGAAGCCATAAAAATGCGCAAATCAGGTGTCGGCTCACACGATGGGGCCTCTCAGTCTCCCTTTCATTAAGAACAGCGGGGAGGAAGGGGAAACAGAGGGGGCGTGGCCTATAAAGGGAGCAGATGGCCAGGTGCTTACACTGTGCTGACTTTCGATCTCCTCGTGCTTTTGCTGCAGCGCCTGAGAGGCTCTGGTGGAGTCGCCGATCCCCCACTGCGCGCGAAGCTGCTCTGTGCCAGGACCCTCCAGCCAATTCACAACCTGCGCACCAAAGGGGGGGGGCCCGCCCTTCATTACTGCACCAGTCCCAATACTCCAGAACTTCCACAGGGCCGAGATTGGGAACTTGTTTTATTAGCATCTCACTTATTCCAAAAATGACCAAAAAATGTGCATTTCACATAAGCAGCACATACGGGGGAGGGAGACAGATCATAAAACAAAGAACAGCAGTAGAAAATGTATCATAAGACAGATTGTATTGCCATAGTAACAAACATTTGATTCTGATTTTAGATTTTGTCCTTGTGATGAATGATATAAAGCAACAGCACTGTCATTCTTTCAACAAGCTTTCTTCTGTCATTAACAACTTTGAGAAGCACAATGCGGGCTGTTTGTCTAGGTTTGACATGGCATCAGTCGGACCTGGTATAATCTAAAGATTCTTTTATTTTAAGACCAGAATGTAAGAAGAACTACCACATCATAGCAAACATGGACCTTTGAAACTCCCAGAACTATGATTTGATTTGTTTTAATCACAAAAAGATGACAAGATGGTGTTAGCCAAAATTCAGTTAAAATATAAAGTACAGATTAATAGTTGGAGAGTGAGCTAGGGGCACTGGCAAGTGAACGAGAGAGGTCCAAGAGGGAGAAGCAAATTCACCCCTAGTTGTGAAAGACATTTCTTAGCTTACTTCTCCCTGAAGAGAAACCACATATGGATTCAAAGGAAAAACATCTCAGCTTTTCAGCTTTTTTGAATTGCGTCTCGATTCAATATGACGCTCTCGACGTGTCTCCAACAGCTTGCAGTCAGGCCTACAAACATTCATTTTTACTTTTATATTTATTCATTTTAGCAGGCATTTCGGCCAGATCATTCCAAAAGCAAGGATCAGCGAGCAGGATCGGCAACTGGGGTCGGGAGCCCTATGCGAGGGTCTAAGAGGGGCATCACTCTGACGGCCGAGGGATTTGAACCACCGACCTTCCGACTACAGAGTCACATATACCTGCATGACCTTGGTCTGGATCTCTTCCAGCTGTGTGCGCTTGCTGCGCTGCCGACACACCTCCTGGTACTTGGTGTACTGCTCCCTCAGTGAATCCAGCAGTTTCATGACCTGGGGCTGAGCCAGCAGCTCGTCGTCCATGGGCGACCAGGCCGTCCCGCCCTCGGATCCGTTGAAGCGGCGCTGCTGTAGCTCTGACAGCAGCTCATGGCCTGGAGTGAGTAGTAAGCAGTTAAAGGAGCCTCAAAGCAGCCGTGCCATGCTTACTCCGGTCATGGCTGTATCTAGTCACGCACTTTTATTTATAATGAATAATGCATTTATGGATTTAATACAGTCAGTCACTCGGGATCCAGCTTTAGCCACAGGAAAAAATAATGAAGAAATCTTGGGTATAAGACAGATCACAAGCGTAAGAACCAGGAAAACCATCAGGGAGAGGGAGATTAGCTAAAATGACTCATTCGACTCAGTATCGCCAAGCTTCCAACAGGACTATGAGCAACAAAGTTCCTGGGGAACGATTTGTTCTCTGCTTTATTCATACAAGGATACATTCCAATACATCAATATCTCTGGCGCCAGAGAGGCCTAACCCGCATTATACCTGCTTTATTTATATCAAAAGTATGATTTTCCATAAAAATAAGTCGGCCCTTATTTGAATTTGCCTTTTCGTCTTTTTCAGTGATGAAAGAACAAGTACAACTGTGAGAAAAACTCTGTTGCCGCCTCATTATGCAAGGCGTTTGGAATTTGTGGCTGACACGCTGTTTTCATCTGTGGGAAGCATTGCAAGGGAGACGCACAGCCCATTTCTACAAACAACGTTCTCATTATTACACCGGCTCAGCCTCCTGTCCCTCGTTCTGTTGAAATATTTCAAAACTGAGGGCTAGGGCTACCCCACAAATAACGCTGAAAATGGTGTATTTACTTAAAGCTTGTGGGTAGAAGGACTAAGCTGATGACACGTTATTCTGGAACATCTAACCGCCATCTACAACCACAGAGGCAATTCTATTTGTGTAACCATAGCATTGAAAATAAATTGCCCGAAACAGTGCTTATGTGTGCATACAAACATTACAAGGAAAAGGTGGATTTCTGGTATATGCTTTAACTCAAAATATATGACAGCCACAAAAACTGAAAATAAAACTCACCCGTCTGGAGTACTGTTTCTGGGTCAAAGGATGGGAGAAAGTTACAGTCTGTGGGTCTGGTGACAAAACAAAGAAGCTTGTTGAAAAATACCTGCCATTACAATATCAACAACACATTCGGTCAGGCAGATAAATATGAAATAATCTACATATGACTATACCAGTCATGAAAACATTTCTGAATACAGGAAAAGTTAATGCCAGTGGGTGACTCCCTTTAATATAAGGACTTAACTCAATGAATGAAAGTATATTCATAATACACCTTCAATTCAAACAGATTGTCTTCTTAAAATGTTACTCCCAGTATAAAAATTGCTCACTGGTCCGCTACCCATACTACCACGCTATGCACCTTTCTTTGTCTGGGTGGTTTCCCGCCTCCGTCTCGTTGATGACCGCAAGCTCATCCAGCAAGGATGTGGACTCCTTGGTAAATTTCTCAAAGACCTAAGATGAGGATAAATCTCTTTAATGACGGACCTGCAAAAAAACAAGTAGTCGCCAATGCAGCCAGCGTGGCTCCCATGCCTGCAAGAGTTTGAATGACGACAGCTGTGGTATGAAGAGACGAGCCCATGTGTCGGCCTGAAGTGGTTTCAGTGCGACCTCTTTGTGCCATACGGTTGGCAGAAGCTTACCAGCCTTTTGTTTAGCCAGTCCATGTGGTCGTACACGAGACTGCCGCCAAACTCATCCGTCAGCTGACAGGGCTCAATGTACCGTGTAAGTTTATTGGCAGACACAAGAATAACCTGCAAGAAAGAGGCGCGAGATGTTATTAAATCCCCGATGCGGCTTCAACTGTGACTTCACAATGAAGACTGAGTGATGCTGACAGAAAAGAGCGTTTAACAGAGGGACGAGACCAGATTGCCTTTTTGGTTCTGAGTGCAAGCAATATGCTGACGGCCTTGTTATCGATCGCTAATGCAGCAGAATCTTCTGGGAAGCAGAGTCTGGTAAACAGCTGCCTCAAACAAGGCAACATTACCCAATTTATTCAAAATTGATAAGCTGTTAACTGCAGAGAACCATTAGCGGTACACAGTATTGGTGCGGCCACCTCTGGTGAGCCGTGTCCCAGGAAAGGGCGTTCACACTAGGCAAAGGCATGAGGCCTTTCTGTTGACCGTTCACACATTCCTCATGATTAGGGCCTGACAACAGCAGCTGCTGGCATTGCGATCTACCCAAGTCTCGGAGGCCCATTGCTCTGAGTCACCGCTTTCCTGTTGCCCAGCTCTAACTCGATCAGTCCCGGTGCGACACGGCCACGCGAGTCGACAGCTGCCCTTGCTGATGTGCACAGCTGAATCAACACACTAGAAACAGTGTGACTGCGATGTAGCAAGATAAGTCTGGTAAGAATCACAGAGAGATCCGAATGGAGGGGGGGAGGCGAACACTCTTAAATTGGCCTGCCCAGGCATTGTATAGGACTCAATATGCCACGCACATGTCACAAGAAAACAGCACAAAAATTCAACTCTGGAACAGTATAGCTGATGAGTGATGCTAGAGATGTCTGCTCGACTTCCACGGATGGTAACATTAGTGAAATGTATTTCAATATCAACGCTATCTAAAAGTACTACTTTTTGAAAGCAAAATACCGAACTAAAAGGAAAACCTCAGACACAAAGAGAATGTAAAAGAAAAACAGAACGATCGATTCCATACTAGTATCGCTTCATATCAAATTACTGCTGAATTGAGAAAAGTGTTATTTAAATCTGTACTTTGAAACATAGTTGCAGCTTTTGGGAGTACAGTAATCTAAAAATCAATAGCATGAAAGTTAAAGATAGTGTGGAATATCATCCTTTGAAGCCAACAACAAAAATGAGAAGATTTCTACTAATGCAGATAGTTAATCACCACAGCAACGCTTTCTGGGGACTACAAAGTGTCCAAGAAAGACAGCAGCGTGGTTATGGAATTAACTGAATACAGTCCCTAAAAATAGCTAGTCATGCTGGGCATGTGGGGGAACTTCACCTTCAGAACAGAATGCTCATTTTGTTACAAATCCAAACACTTCAATAATTATCCCATATTGGCTTCGAGCCACCAATTAAATCCCCCAGCAAGTTCTGAGACATTAACAACCAGTGTGTAAAAATGGGCAACCCACTGTCCAACAAAGTGTGTGAGTGTGTATATATGTGTGTGTGGCATCCGACCATATCACATTTTTCTCCAATCTCTAAGGATTTCTCATTAGGATTAATCAAATTTCTGACTAATTAAAAGCTTATAATTAACAGCCGAAGTCAGAGAAATGCGAAAGGAGATCAGATCCCAGACTGCAGCACAAAGAGAAATCTCCAAGCTTGATTACCAGACTTGGGAGCATGAAACACAATATCAATGTTTTATTCCTTTTTGTTTAACCAGGGTGGTAGTTGAAGTTTACTTGGCAACATAGAAGGAATAAATGACAAACTCAAGCAGTGGCCCTAAAAACCAGGAAACATCATGGAAGACTGGGGAAAGGAAATGGATCAGTCCATATGCATATTTAACATGGATATGTCTGTCGCCCAGGAACGGGTGCCTAAAAAGGCCAGGTTCCAATTACACTTCTCAATGGGCCTCAGTGAGTATCTAGGATACGCTACATAGGAGATGAGAGGATATGCTTATCTGCCGCCTTACTGCGTAATGCATAAGCTATTAAAGGGCCATTTCCAGTGGAGGCCATACAGCCAATTCAAAGCTGATTATTCAAGGTAATGCTCACATTTTTTTAGAGGAAGAAACATAAGTTCATGTGTTTAGGTATATAAATCACAAAGATGACTCATTAACAAGTCAGCATACTAAGGAATTCAAAAGCTAATAATACAGAGCTGCCTTAGAAAATAACTGTGGAAAGGCTAAATAAGACCATCTGTATCATTGTTTTTAGAACTACGCATGACCAAAACATCTTCATAATGAGAATGACATGGACAAAGGTCTGTGGGGGGGGGGGGGGGGGGGGGGGGGGGGGGGGGGGGGGGGGGGGGGGGGGGGGGGGGGGGGGGGGGGGGGG
>JABFDZ020000039.1:9107354-9125794 GCA_019775955.2 Pollimyrus isidori
TTTGGGCTGTTTCTTGTCCTCTTTTTTTTGTTTGGTGTTTTTTTTGGTGTTTTGTTTGTTTTTGTTTCTTTGTTTTTTAAATTTTTTTTTTAATTTTTTTGTCCCGGCCCCTTTTTTTTTTTTTTTCCGGAAATTTTTTTGTCAAAATTTTTAAACCCCCCCCCCCCCCCCCCCCCACATCTACCATAAATTATGAAAATGCCATTATTTTTGTTGCCATCTGCCTCTGTCTCAGGCAACAGCCCCAACCAGCTTCCACTTTAGCGCGTGAATGGAAAGATCCCAAAGGGCCACCACTCAGTGGCGTACCATTGTAACAATAGCGCTCAGACCTGAGCATGACTCACGGGCCATTGTTTATTCACTGAGCCGCAACGGGCTCTTCTGCTGCAGGGTCTGTGCAGACATAGCCCGGCCGCCCACCACAAACCCACATCAGCCTGGTACAACTTAAAACCAAAAACAGGGTGCATTAAACTCTTTATTTAGGATTCTAACACAATGGCCTTGGATTGCGCCACACCGGGTGCCGGCGTCCTGGTGTCAGCACTGACTGATCAGGAATTGCACCACACTTTGCAATCAGAAAGTTAAGATACGAAGTCATGTTGCCCAGAGTCATTAACTAAACCGCAATATCACCAGGGAAATAGTTTAGGGATGTGAGCCACACTGGGGATCTTTGAGGCCTGACTATTTATCATCGTATTGTATTTAGACGAACCAGAAATACATCAAGACGACAATAAAATATCACTCGCAACCCTTTCCATCATCGAGAGCATCTCAAATTCAATTACAACAGGCAGACGCGTTTTTGCAAATAGAATGGTTTCCCCCTCATTTTTAAATAAGATGTCAGAAAGTATTAAAGAGATGGAAATATGAAATGGGACAGAATGATAAAAAAACAACATAGAAAATCTGAATACATGCCTCAAATCCAAGCCTGTCCTTCTCCTTCCAGAAACAGAAGTGGGTGACCTTCTTGTCCCAGAATTCATCAGGCTTCACCACACACACCAAGGAGACCTCTGCTGGTATGACATTCTAGAGACAAACACAGTCAATTAGCAAATATAAAGCAAAGGGTGCACACATTATGAAACATCAGTATAGAATTACCAACATTACATTTTTAATAAACCATAAATAGAAATGAATGCTAAATCCCCCACATAAAACAGAAAAAGTAATCGCACAGATATTTCTGCTCAATGCGAATAAATATTTTCACAGATATATTATGTGATTTCCTGGTACACTATGAGGTTTTTTTTATAGGTGTATGTGCATCTTCTTGCTTATATACATAAATATTTGTGTTTTTATTTAAGGCTGTGCTTTGATGTGTACATGCCACCATTATTCTTCCAAATTCACAGAATGACTTATGACGCAGATTCAAAAATAAAGGCCAGCTAGGAGAAACATTCCCTGTTGACTCAGGAGATCGGCATTTCAAACACACATACATTTCTATACAAGCACTTTACCCCTTTTTGGTACTTTGGCGCCCAACAAATAAAAGGGAAAAATATCTGCCAAGCAAACTTTGCTGGCAAAATGAGGACAGGGCGTAGCAGCCAGCCTACTGAAAGGTCTGTGTTAATGGGCCTAAAGGAGAGGTCACTGATTGTACTTCAGCATTTTGGTCACAAGGCACAATATATAAAGGAAATATTAATACACCATAAAACAGTAGAAATGTATTTTATCAGATTTACAAGAGTGAAGAACCATATTTGAATATTGCATGTTTGCAAATGGATCATATGGCAATAAAGGCCACCTGATCTCTGGGATATCGGTTTCCATTTGTCTTGTTAAAAATGAAAAATGTATTGTAAAATGAGTCACTTTAAGTCAAAATACCAAAATATTACTACAGCAGAAAATGATTTTTCAAGGGGTTATCCACATTGGTCTCTTTATTGTGCAGGTCCTCCTAAATTAACCACACATATAGGGTTTAAGATTATGTTAGTATAATTTGCAAATGGGACAGTCTCTAAGCTTCCTTTCAAATTCAGACCAGCCTGGAGTATATATTAAGTATGCTACTTGTGTCGTACAGCCTACAGATTCACTGTCCCCTTGAAACATATACACGCCATTGTATTTTTCCTTATTTTTTTATATATACGCTGCGCTGCATCCAGTTTTCACAGTGAATATTCATAACTGTGATGATTAATTAGTGCAACCACAGCACCAGATAAAAATGAAGCCAGCATGTATATAACTGGCCACTGGGGAAAACTCCACTGGGGGCACAATGAAACGCATCCTGCCAATTAGAACGCGCCAAGAGGCACAAGGGAGAATGACGACGCGAATTAATGCATTCCTTTGTTCCTACCTGCAGCATCAGGACAACCGTCTTCACGATATTCCACTGCGACTTCCTCCCATCCACAATGACAGTGAATCCTCTCGCTTTGCATTTCTCACTAGAGATGGGGGAGGGGCAGGGAACAGCCGCAAAGTCAGAAATTATAACTGCTTAATTCCAGTAAAAAAGCATTCGTTGGTCATATTTAAAGTGGTACCTTGGTTCTCGAACTCACTAGAACTCGAATTTCTTGAAAGTCGAAAAAACTAGTTTGACCTAGAACTCAATTTGAATATCAGAAGTCGAACCATGAACGCTGACCTAATATAAATTGTACGTGCCAGGAAATGAGTCATACTACAATGCAATTCTTACTTGAATGCCTTCTTCATAGACTGGACGACTAACCAAATAAAGCAGCACAACATTACAGTAACAAATAAACCATTAACTTATGTGTACTATTAGAGCATTTGTGTCATTTATTGAAACTATTTTACCAGGTAAATTAACTGAAAACGAGTTCTCACTGCTTTGCGTGATATTCAGGAGAAATAGCACATTACGCATCGGAATTGCCTGGAATACAAACCTGTAACTAAACTCTTCGGCCAATAAGGGCAAAGGTGTGTTGTGTGTGCCACAAACTGGTAGCCAGGTGAGAAGTCGTAATGCATCTAACCATAATGCACTGCGTCTGGATCGGAATGATCAGAATGTGTTGCTTTAAGCCAGTGCTGTAAGCAAAATGAACGCATCCAATGTGCGGACTGGGGAACTGTCCAACACAGTGTGTGTCTGTGTATATATGTGTGTGTGGCACCTGACCATATCACATTTTTCTCCAATCTCTAAGGATTTCCCATCAAAATTAATCAAATTCTGACCAATTAAAAGCTTATAATTAACAGCCGAGAGAGATCAGATCCCAGACTGCAGCACAAAGAGAAATCTCTAAGCTTGATTCCCAGGCTTTGGAGCATGAAACACAATATCAATGTTTTATTCCTTTGCGTTTAACCAATATATCAGGGTGGTAGTTGAAGTTTACTTGGCAACATCGAAGGAATAAATGACAAACTAAAGCAGTGGCCCTAAACCAGGAAACATCATGAAAGACTGGGGAAAGGAAATGAATCAGAATGATTAGAATGTGTTGCTTTAAGCCAGTGCTGTAAGCAAGATGAACACACCCAATGACCGGACTGGGGAAACAAACTGAAACACGGACTTAATACAGAAGACTAATGACAACAACCAGAAACAGCTGATCACACAGGCATCCCACACGAGGTTAACGAGGGGGTGTGGCACACGAAGGGAGTGGATAATCGGGGCAGGACAGGGGTAATGTTGGAATAATGGCTACCAAAACGAATAAAAATGCTGTTCTTGTTTTATCCTGTTTATATGCCATATATATAGGCATAATTTGGGGGGGCAGGAACCAATTAATTGGTTTTCCATTATTTCTTATGGGAGAAATTTGATCAGAACTCAGGATTCGATCCAGAGTCTGGAATGGATTAAGTTCGAGAACCGAGGTACCACTGTATATGCTTGTGAGCTGATGGCAGAGATCATGAGTTGTCATACTATACAAATGTGTTGAGAGAAACGGGATTATCTTCCCAACGGCCACACGATTATCTTTTCTCATGGAGTCCTTCCTAAGAGTAAAAGCCTAGGGATTTGCTGGCATTTTGATAACACCTATGAATTCTTCGACACCCAGGGGTGTGCTGCCATGCTAGGCTCATTGGCTAGCCGAAAGCCCCCCCAACCCCACAAAGGAACCAATATGCTAAATGTCAGAGGGAGCAAATTGGGTCCATTCTAATAGCCTTGAAGTGTGACCTCCAAAGCTATACAGATGATATTAAGAGGTGCAGGATGAGTACTGTGTTCAGACAAGGGCGAAGAAATCACTGCAGGTGTCTGATGGCGGCAGGGGATAATGGTTCCCATGAAGGACATCGCCAACTCATTCACCACTAGCATAAACTACTGTCACTAATGGCACTTTTCCACTGCCACCAGGACCTGAGCCGCACGTGACCGTCCCACGAACTGGCACTCACCAACTGCTTGGCTCTCAGAGGCGGCTGCTCCCTCTCCCTACCCTTCTCTTCCCTGCTCGTTCCCATCGTCTCGTCCAGTCTACTGTGCTTATGTTGCTGGGGTGTTTTTTTCAGTTCCTACATTATACTCCCTACTGAAGTACAGTCTGGGGGCTGTTTTTTTTTTTATTCTCCCCCTCTCTCCTCATGTAATCCTGTTTTTCCTATATCCCCTGTCTTGCTGACCTGTCTACCCCCTATAATGTATGGTTGGGCTGATGGCCAGTGTTTTCGCTGGTACTTGTGACTAGTGACATGGTTTAATAAAGGATTTCATCAATCAATCAGTAAGTCAGAAGTAAATACTACCATTTCAGTTTGACATAAGCTCATTAAATCCAGGGAGATTGTGAAACCCCACTGCGTAACAAAAGCTTAGGTATGTTATGTATATAATGACTTATCCCTTATAGGGTCAGGATGAGTCTGGAGCCTATCCAAGGAAACACGAGGCTGAGGACACCCTGCTTTGGGAGGTCAGTCCATCCCACAGCACACAACCATCACACGTTAAGAGTAATACCCAGGTAACAATGAACCTCACCATTTTTGGAAACTGAAAAAAAACTGGGAGTACCCAGTGGAAACACACACAATCACAAAAAAATAAACATAAAAACACAAGGAAACATTGAGGGAGAACTGCAAACACACTTGCAAAAATCAAATCGCTGAATACCAGTGATGGGAGGCCACAATGCTAGCTAGTGAGCCAGTGTGATGCCCGCAGAAATATTTAGGTGTGAAGACACCAAGGGGTTTGGAGTGGGCTGTGTGATCTCAGTCACATTTTCCGTCATTCACCTCGGGATGCTAAGCAGGTAGTCGAGCGTAGAGCTGAGCTCCTCCATGCTGGTTTGCTCCGAGCACAGCGGGATGGTCAGAATCAGGCCACTGCGTCTGTCCTTGCCTCCTGAGACCCAGCGTGGTGCCAACGGTCGCATCAAGGAACATGGAGAGGAAGGGCAAAACAGGCGCCAACGTTGAAGCAGCAGAATTCAATAAAGGTTTAAAAAAAAATCCATACAGGGCATTGGCAAATCTAGGTCAACGTCAGAAGTCCAAAGTCAAGAGAATGATCTTAAACAGAGAATCAGGGCCCAGGAAACACAGTACAATGAGTGTTTCTAGGATCTGCAAGAGGCTTGGGAAGAGGCTTAGTTTGAAATATTATTACATCATCCATTAGTAAATGATGGTGAGAGCTATGTAAGAATGTTAACAGCTATCAATCCCAAAATAGCCCAACTAGCCTTAAATAATGTGTTCCTGCATTGCATTTGTTGTTAATACAAATAAAATTTTATGAGAAAACTGCACTTTTACGGCTCACTGTTCCCCATCTCTACAATAAAAAATAAAAACAAGGTTTCATTTAAGGTTTATATTTCTGAGTCACTTGTTTGTTGTACTCAACAATAAATGTGCATAACTATGAAATATTCCCCTAAGTCGGCACTGAGGTCTCTGGCTATATACAGACCAATTTTCACCAAAAGCCAAAAATAATGATTTCTGTTGTCATCAATTCTTTTCAGGAGTAATGAAAAACAATACTTCAGACACACCGTCATGCTGTCCTATTTTTGGCAATAGCATAGTAATACAAATGTTGTGCAACTTCAGGCCATAAAACATAAAACAATATTAAACATGAAAACAAAACTAAACATCCACATATGTGGAAATGCTATGAATTGGTCACTTAAACAGGGAATAAATTATTAGCAATCCGAAAAAATCGTTTAACCAGTCAGCAGATATATAGTGACAACTTTGATTGGAAGCCATTACTGAAAACATACAGCTTATCAAAAATAAACAAAAAAAAGTTACATGCCATTAAACAACCAATGTTACTGAGGAGAGAGGAATTAAGTGATCTTCAATAGAGATGCAGAGGCGGGATCTTGATGATTATTCCAAAACAGTGTGTTAAAATAAAATAACATACATGTCTTTTAAGTATGCAATTCATTTTAACAGGAAAATTACACTGGCAATTCTTTCTGCAATGAAGTACTAACCAAAAACCACTTCAAGAGCCAAGCAATTCATTTTCTACTTCAAAAAGCCAAAATGCTAACTAACCTGACTAAAATCGCATAACAGTACTACGTTAAAACCAAGTCGTGCCATCAGATCGTAATGCTTCAATCAAAAGCCAAATGTAATAAAAAAAAAATTGACATTGTAGTCTCAGAGTTGAACATTAATATATCTATGTAATTCAAGCTGATTATAATTTAATTCCAGAGTTAAATTATCAGAAATATTAAGAAACTGATGCATTAACATGTCATTATTCTCACCTGCCAGGGTTTTAGTGGTTTTGAAAATAAAAAATCCTAATGATGAATTGTGTACAGTGGTCAAAAATGTACTCCGCAACTTAAGAAAGATATCATACATTCTAGTACTCTGAATATAATTAAAATAGCTATACATACAGAAAAAATTAAAGTACCTGCATCAAGTAGATCAGAACTTTAGCAAGTCACCACTTATTTTATTTTCCATATTTTTATTATGTAAGGACCACTTAAATTCATTAGAAAGCCACATTTCCTCAGGTTTTTTTTTAATAAAGGGGAATATTTATAGAAAATGATCATTAAACAAATACCTTGGTTGTTTGACATAAATTATGAGCATAGATGTACGCATTCTCTCTCAGCTGCTACTCCTTAACAAAAGATCCCATCCTCTTTAATGTGAATCTTTTTCTAAAAAAAATACTCCTGAAAGAAGACTTGAAGGATGACGTAAATAAGGCAATACCTCTAATAAAATCCACTAGCAACATTGTCATTTAAACACCAAAATACAAGAAGATATGCTTGTTACCTGACAGAAATGCCAGTCTTTTCTTCAGGATAGGAAGAATAGCTGCCGCGTCCATACTGGAAAATTTTAAGTTTCAAATTCCAACCTAGAGAAGAGAGTAAAAAATTTAAAAACATATGAAGAATATTTCTGTTCGGTGATATTTTTACTTTTTAAAGAACTGTCACCTTCCAAAGTGATAGTACCACTCTTCCTATTATTATGGAAAAAAAAAACACAAAAACAAGATTAAATAAATAGCTTACGAATGGTAACGCATAGAGAATGACAAACACATATGTCCCTGAAAATACTGCTACAAGACACCCCAATATTGTCTATGCAGCAGTACTTGGTTGTGATAAAAAGGCCATGAACCCTTTTAATTACATGGATTTCTGTTTGAATGTCTCCTAATAAAGACAGTCAATTAATAAGCAACACGCAGAATATTTAATACTGTCAAATGTTGACAAGCGGTTTGCACAATCAAATCATTGATGGAAAAAAGCCATTCAGCTTGAGCTATAATGCTGAACTGATCCCTTCACACTGCTGCCATGTTTCTTCTTGCTCAGATACAAATACACTGCACTACGCATGTAAACCCTTGTGTTCACCATTTGTGGATTGTAAAAACCATCCCTTTCAATGTATGGGTCCACTGTATATGGATGATATAACAAAGGCAACTTGGCTTGACTCTTGAATAGGGGACTACTAGGGTCAGGTATCCTAATACGTGGGCCTGACCTTCATCAATAATTTTTTGTATATAATGTAAAGCTGATAAGTACAATAAAGGCCAATCAAGACTTATTTCTGACGAAGAAGAGCAGATCAAGCTCATAATCCCAGGAAAGGTAACAAAACGATCTCTAAAGACTCGGGCCTCCTTCCGTCTGCTGTCAGGCCAATAATTCAGAGACAGAAGAAATTCAGCACCACTGCTTCTCTCTCAGCAAGTAGGTACCATGAACGAGAGAAGTGTTCATCCAAAACAAGTTTTCTGAAGACTACCTGAATGTCCCACAGTAATAATGGAACAATGGCCCAGAAGAGACAAAAGTTGAACTGCTTGATAAATGCACACACAGTTATGCTTGGAGAACACACCAAGCACCAAAAGCACATCCAAACTGAAGTATTAGTTTAGAGTAGGGGTCACCAAGGCTCACCCGAGTCGCCCACGGTCCTGTTCTAAAAATAGCAGAACTCACCAGCGGGCAAATAAAATTTAGCTTTATCCTCTTGCTATTCTTCTTTAATAACATTTGCATTGATACACATTTGAAAATAACATCTAAAAAAAGCATTTAAAACATATTTATTATACATGAAGTTTAGATAAGTTTAGGGGGTCGTTTCAAACTGGTAGCCCTTCATATGGCTCAGTACCCATGAAGTAGCTCTCAGTTTCAAAAAGGTCGGTGACCCCTGATTTAGGGAGTATAATTCTGCTTTGCTTCCATGACCCAGAGAGTTTCCAATCATCATGTGTCCAAATTAAGCTGCATTACCAAACTCTCTGAATTAGTATCATAACATTTTACAGCAGAACATCAGGGCATCTGTCTATGACATTAAACTTTAAGTAAGTTGTGTAATGCAACATGACAATGATTTGAAACACACAAGTAGATCAACTGAGTGTTTCAAACTGACAGAAAGTCTATAAAATGGTCGAGACAGAGTCCTGACCTCAACCATGCTAAACTACTGTTGCCTGAATTGAAGCAGGTCATTAAAACAAGACGTCCCAAAAACATACATGAAATGAGTAATGAGCAAAACATACCAGCTGTGCAGGAGCAATCAGCAGCTACAGAAAGCCTGGTAGTGTTTATTGACAAAAAGAAGGTTCCACTATTTACTAAACATGAGTTTTTTTCTATCACAAGTCTAAGTACAAAAGTAGAGCAAATGCTGAGTTACCTTAATCATACCGTTTCAGCCGAACAGTTTGAACCCAGAAATGAAAATCTGCTTACAAGAAACAATAATCATAAAACGAGAAATTACTATTCATATAATCCAACAGTTGTGGGTTCACGTCTCACAAAACTGTCACCTACCTGTACACAAATTGTCTGATAGTTAATACACCTTCAGGCGTTTTCTTCACGTCCCATGTTCTGAAGAGAAGAGGCAAGTAAAAATGCATCACTTGGTTTAAGTTAACAAAATAAGTCTGTCATCACGGAACCCGGATACTAACCATTAAGAAAACAATAACAACTCCAGCTCACAAGAAGTAACATTATTCCCGATATCCAGGGTCAGCAAGGTAGCAAGGTATGAAAGAAAACCCAACAGTCACCAATCAAGCAATAGTTTGGATAAAACTAAGAGGGGAACATCAACATCCATCTGAACTACATCAGTCTAGGTTTAATGGCTCACAAACCTCTGCACTGCAGCCCAAACACCCTTCAGAAAGTGTACATTTAGCAAAGAATCGAAAAAGCTGGTCCCAAGCAGATTTCTTAACACTGGCTGACAAACACAGAGTAGGCAAAAAGAAGACCATTAGGAGATTACAATGCGGCAAACTTGAATTAGCCGAGCTATACATTCCATTGGCAAATTACAGATCCCTCTTTGAGTTACAGCATACCCTTTCTGCAATAGTGTTCTCAGACAGCTCACTAGGCAGAACCAAAGCACAGCCTACTCTATAACCTCGTGGAAAAAACTCATTAAAACCAGATCACTGTAATGCTTTAAGAATACAAATCACATACTAACTTTGTGTTTCTTTTGGGTCCTGAACTGGTTTCCAGCTGGTTTATATTTGAGGACAAAATAAGTAAAATTATGCATAACCTTCGTTTCAGAGCTAATCCTGATCTGTGTTTACAGATACTGTATTGATCACCACAGAATAAATCAGCTGAAGTATCTTGCTTGACATTAGAGGGAATGCAGTAACTAGTCAAACTAGTTAATGCTGAAACAACCAAACAACAATAAACATAAGCAATGCCTCCCGCAACTGCTTCTTAAAACTGCAATGTAATGTATTTTATCAGATGCCACACAGTATTAAAACAACGCACGTCCTTTACCCTCCTACTGAAAACCACCTTGAAAATATGCAAAATACTCCGGCGATTGGAAAAATCTCTCTCCGAGGCCACTTGTTCTTCACATTTATGTTGCGCTGGTTGATTTCGTTTGGAAATGACCCATTCGATTATTAACTTTGGACTTCTTTACTAACTATGCCCCGAATACTGTTTTCTCCTTGTAAAACAGTACAGCTGCTACCCAAAAACATACGCTACCCGAATGTAGCGAGCTAGCTAGGATATACATTAGGTAGACAAGCTTCATAATCTCAGGTTTCCCAGATCTACGCTCTAACACGCCACCACGAAAATATGTTATACACATGATTTCTACGCCTTCACCAAAACACGGGGCTTTTCATTCTGTAATACATGTTTTTTCGCTGTAATGCTTTAAGTTGAATCAATGCTTAGGGCGCAGCCGCCACGAAACAAAAGCCCAAGGAAAGACCCTCCTCCTAGGCCTACTCTTAAGCGGAATTTCAGCAATACGGGGTCTTTATCAAATGAAAAGAAACTTGCAAAATGCTCCGAAGGGCAACAAAGCATTAACGAAACACTGCTTACCGGTGTTTGTTAGGAAATTGTATTTTACGGCGACCGGTAATGACACGAGGTTTTCTCCCCACACCACAGCACACTGCCAAAAGAGAGACCGCCTGCTTCCCCACTGTTACAGTCTGCAGACACCGTGACCCATATTTCTGAAAATGGATGTTGCGTTTCCACCGTCTACCGGTCTAACAGCATCCGATCCGGGATATTTGAGATCCACTTCCACACCTACCTTTAAAAAAAACCGTACTGGCTTTTCTTAGGGGTAACTTCACTGCTTGCGATGTTTCTGTGAATGGCAGCTTGGCGTGACATTCAGCTTTTCAGCGTCCCAGTTACACCGATCAGTCTATCCGAGGGACTGCAGGTCACTTATGATCGCCCTCATTTCGGTGAAATATTATGATACATCCATTCATCTTGGTTGAACGTACGAAGAATTTCGCACAATCAAATAGGTTTTACGATCACATATGTTTTGCTTCTTAGTGGGTTGGACCTACACGACCAAAGCCACTCCCCATAAGGACAATACTGGCAGAACAGCAGCTACTAATGCAAGCGGCTGTTGGGAAGGCTGAAAGCTCCGAGGGCATACTAAACACTTTGACAATGTGCTGTTACTGGTTAGGCGGCAATCATTGTGAGGAACTTTAACGGTCGGAGCATTATCTAGTAATGGTTAATCTCGGGTGTGTCTCAATATAAAGCAAAAGTATTTTAATTAAGCCTAAGACACGTATTTACTATTATAGTAACAGTTAAACTAACAACCTAAAAGACAACTTTTCTCACTGTTTGAAGCTGAAAGAATTTGACCCCGTTTCACTTACAGTTTTAAGTGTCTAGGCCTACTGTGCCGATCCTTTTATCATAAGAAAGAAGAGTCGGCAAAAATATACAACAATTTTGTATTTCTCACATTCAAGCTATTTAGGCTGGAAAACGTTCTAATTGCAAAGTCAGGCTTAGGAGAGCATTTTCAAAACATCTGCTTTGGCAGGGCCCCTGCATGGAGAATTAAACTGGAATGATGTTTCCTTCCTACTCTGGCCTCTCAGATGACGGTGGCTCAGTGGTGCCATTAGATGATGTTCATTTATTTATGTGAGTGACTCAACTGTGCCCATGATCAGAAGATCGCTGGTTTGAGCCCTGTCCTGGGCTGAACAATCACATGATCATGGGCCCTTGAATATGGCCCTTAACTCCCAATTCCAGCACGATAGCTGACTATGTGCTGTGACCCCCCGAACTATGAAGAGCAAGATGAGGTAGGCAAAGAGATAACTTTTTAGCTATCTGTACCATCGTGGCCAAAGGTTTTCAGAATGGCACAAGTATTGGTTTTCATCAATTTTGCTGCTTCAGTGTGTGTAGATCTTTTGTCAGATGTTTCTATGATACACTGAAGTATAATTACAAGCATTTCATAAGTGTCAAAGGCTTTTATTGACAATTACATTAAGTTTATCAAACATGTCAGTATTTGCAGTGTACTGTAGGTCCTTCTTTTCCAAGACTTCTGCAGTTTGCCCTGGCATGCTGTCAATTGACTTCTGGGCTAAATCCTGACTGATGGCAGCTCATTCTTGCATAATCAATGCTTTGAGTTAGAATTTGTGGGATTTTGTTTGTCAACCTGCCTCTTTAGGATTGACTGTAAATTCTCAGTGGGATTAAGGTCTGGGGAGTTTCCTGGCCATGAACCTAAAATGTCAAGGTTTTGTTCCCCGAGCCACTTAGTCATCACTTAATGATCATGCTGGAAAAGGCATTGTATGTTACCAAATTGTTCTTGGATGGTTGGGGGATGTTTTGGTACCATTTTTTATTCATGGCTGTGTTCTTAGGCAAAATTGTGAGTGAGCCCAGCCCCTTGGCTGAGAAGAAACCCCACACATTTATGGTCTCATGATGCCTTTGTTGACACGACACAAGACTGATGGTAGCACTCCCCTTTTCTTCTCCAGATGTTCCAAACAATCAGAAAGAGGATTCATCAGAGAAAATGACTTTACCCCAGACTTTACCCCTATCCCTGTACCTTTTTCAGAGTATTAGCCTGTCCTTGATCTTCATGTTAGAGAGAAGTAGCTTCTTTGCTGCCTTTCTTGACACCACAGCATCCTCCAAAAGACTTCACCTCACTGTGCATGCAGATGCACTCACTCCAGCCTGCTGCCATTCCTGAGTAAACTCTGCACTGATGGTGCCCTGATTCTGTAGCTGAGCCAATTTCAGGAGATGGTCCTGGTGCTTGCTGGGCTTTCTTGAGCGCCCTGAAACCTTCTTCACAATGATTGAACCTTTCTCCTTGAAGTTCTTGATGATCTGATAAATGGTTGATTTAGGTGCAATTTTATTAACAGCAATATCCTTGCCTGTGAATCTCTTTTTGTGCAAAGCAATGATGACTGCACATTTTTCCTTGCAGGTAACCATGGTCAGAGGAAGAACAATGATTTCAGGCACCACCTATCTTTTAAAGCATCCAGTCTGCTATTCTAACTGATTTCCATCCTTGTCCCCCTCAACACTATAACTTGTCGGCAGGTCCTTTTGTGGCAGTGGAACTGTTCTTTTTTTGGGGGGTTAAGTTCATTTTCATGGCAAAGAGGGGCTTTGCAATTCATCTGATCACTCTTTAAGATTCTGGAGTATATGCAAATTACCATCATAAAAATTGAGGCAGCAGACTTTGTGAAAATTTTGGTAATGGCCAATAATGATTATAACTTAGCAGACACTTTAGTCCAAAGTGACATACTAGTGAGGCAAATAGGTCACCTCACACCTCCAGGGTTGGAGTATTGAATTCCATGCCCTGTCTGTATGTAAAGTATACATATTACAACACATTGTTACATTGTGTTTTGTTGGTTTTCTTCTGCAGTTAAAATAAACATACAGTTAACTGAGCTGGTGCAATGGACTGGCATCTTATCCAGGATGTTACTGTGCTTTGTGCCCTTTGCTCCCTAAGACTGACCCCCTGTATCAGAGAAATGGTTGAACGACAGATGTGTGACCTCTCAAATGAAAGCTGAACACATTATATGAATGGAAGAACACATCTAATTTCCACTTATTTATGCAGATAGTTTGTGGGTGAGATATGCATTACATTGTGGGGACCAAATGTTCCCACAATGTGATAAAAATCTGTTATTTTGATGTTGTGGGGACCATTTTTTCAGTCCCCACAAGGGGAAATTCAATTTTATAAAAGTCTGTGAATGCAATCAAAAACTAAAAATGCCAAAAGACCTGTATTTTGTTTGGTTGCTTATGGTTAAGGTTACAGCTAGGTGGGGGTTAAGGGTGTCATAATTGGGTCGCCATAAGGATATGAATACAAATGTGTGTGTGTGAGGATTTGGAGTTTACATGCTCGTTCCATGTTGTGTGGGTTTTTCCTTTAACATAAAAATTAATAAAATTATATTGCCACCATTCTCAACAGGAAAAGCACTGGGAAGACGAGGGAGGTTGTGGTAGAATTATATCATACTGCAAATTTTAAGTCCATAGAAAATCTGACTCAATTAAGTCTGATGTCAGATGCATGTAAAATCTGTATAATTTACAATTCCAGCAAGCATTCCTGCTGTTTTTTTTAATGAATTCTCTTATCCAGCAATTAGTATTCTTGAATTAATAATCTAAGCGAGATTTGAAATAAGAGAATTCCTCCTATTTGCATTCTCAGTATCATCTAAAATAAACAAACAACACTGCTGAATACAAGTGTTATGCATATAAAGGCATATTTATTGAAAAAAAAATCCTGCCATTGGTGAACTGAGAAATCCATTTAGACCATGTAAAAATGGGATGATACAAAGTACAACCATTAGCTACTCTTGAATAAATGGTTTTGAAAATATATCTATAAAGAGTGCAGATTTGAATACTTTGGGGGGAAAAAACTGCTATTGTACTCAAGTACTGAATTGATTACATATTTAGCTTCTCCATGGATATAAATGGAAAATATACTGCTTGCTATGAACGACAGCTTCTTTTGTGCAAATAAATTATCATCGCTGATATCTGCTGGAGATTATTCTACAGTAAATTAGAATGCAACTAATTTGGAAAAACAGAGAAAAATACAATGGTAAGTTATTTACTGATGAATCTTTTACACAGATTAAAAATAGAAAGGCACTGTATTTACTAAACAATTTACACACATGCCACAGGCACATGCCTACAAAGTGTTTCCTCCAGAGGCATATGAAAACATTCACCTGTAAAGTTCACCTTCAATAAAGACAGCTGGATGCCAGAGCACCCGGGGCCCACACTGCGGGGGCCCATATTTAAATATATAGAGGGAGGGAGACAACAGAAAGAATGCTGACTGTCAGCACAAATTGCACAGACAGCTGTCAGCCCCATCAGCATTTAACGAAAATGAAAATCGCCTCTATAACTGCTACTGATATGCTGAACTCAGTATTGGACCTCAATGACATTCAAGAGCAATATATTTTTAACAAGAACATTTGTTACCTTTAAATGTCAATGCATGATGGACTGATTCTGTAGTGTCTCATATTTGACAGCAATTAATTGTTACTAATTATAATCATTGTAAAAGAAAAACGGTTTGTTAAATATGGATTGAAATGGACGTTTATTTTTCTGGTTTTTATGGAAACTATGGAAAAATATGTAAATGTAAAACGCACAATTCACCACAAGATGTCTCTGTTTGTCCAGCTTGTAAATGGTTCCTTAAGAGTCTCGATGACAGGTTAACAGCCCAGAAGCGGTGACCGCAGTGGTTAGCACTGCCTCAGGTTTCTGTAAATGGACTACATTTTATATAGCGCTTTTCTCGAAGCGGGGCTCGAACCTGCCACCCTCTGGTTGCCGAACGAAAGCACTGCCTTCTGCACCACCATCTTCCCCCTGTGACCCGTCTGTGACCCGTCTTTACATGTGTAGTTAGCATGTTCTCTACTTCGAGTGTCCTCTGTCTCCCTCCATGCCCCCCCACAATCCCACACTGGCCCAATGGGTGTAGATGAACTCTACCCTTGATATAGTGTGTGATTTTGGCAGGCATGACCATGAACAGGTATTTATGAATAACCGATTAATAAGGATGTTTGCCCTAATTTTTAAGTCTTATTTGAAATATACAAGAAGAAATAATATTTTCAAATGAACATGATATATAAATCATCAGGGAAAAGTAAAATTACCATTACGGCAGAGGACAGCATTAGATTAGAACAAGACCACATGTAGACCGTAGACATAGACAACACTGGACCCATTTATAGAACATGTCTGCAGAGGCTCATTTCCGTAATGAGCAGATGTAGAGATAAGTTTCATTCTGATTGAGCTCATCAGTCTGTCGGTGTTGTGCAGTCATTCTGCAGATATGCAATTATTGGCTGTCACCCCTAAAACAGCTTTGCAACAGAAAGCTGAGTGACTATCACAAGCTTCGCATTAAACAACGTGAGTGTCTGGCCGGGCAGCTTTTCAGATCTCTTCCCCATGGGTCTGCTTGTGCAACATACAAAACACTAAACACCTATTTAGCTGAGGTGCATTCAGAACCTGTTCTTGTATTGTGCTTGTCTGTTGGTTTACCAGTATTATCAATCTCTATTTACAACTTTGAGAAGCTCTTTAGAAATGTGTAGACTGGACAGAATGTGTCCTTTATATATGATTTATATTGTAGTTGTGTATGTGGCAAGCATTGAGCCTATACATAAACAATATTTTCTATTGATTTACACACCTCACATTAATTTGATATTATGCATTCCTAACAATATTAACCCTGGCTTCAGAGTCTAACACCATTCATTACATTTCGGACATCATGGCTGAGTCATGTGATTATTTTGATCGTGAGTGTTAAAATGCGGTACAGTGATTCAGCCTTTGCAGTGCATAAGTGGTTTTTTTTGTAGGTGGTTGTGGTGACATCAAACCTACACATTTAGTCATAGAATGACACCAGTAGCACAGAAGCAAAGAGGCTATGACATGACTTTTAATAAACCTTCTGGATTAACTGTGAAATTGATCGATTACCTTCACGTTCTGCCTATCCCATGCGTCTTCCAAGACATGGCACAAGGCTAGTATTCGCCCTGGGCAGGATGCCTTTCCGTCACTCATTATAATAGTATAATAGTGCAAATGGACAGCAACAGAAGGGAGGTGTGAAGACAAGCAAGGCTGGTGCAGGACTTATGTCCAGCCAGTAACTCACGTTATTAATAACTGCTGTGGTCGAATTTGCCTGTGATAGGACAGCAAGAGTAGAGGCATAAGCTGTTCATTAATTATAGGAGCTCAACCCTAGATTCATGTACTGCATATTTTAAAAAACTCATAAGCAAAGTAAATACTACGGATAACTGATGATTAATAACCTCAGTGAAAAACAACTGGAACCTGCAAAAGACATGCACTGCTTGGCCTTGCGCTGACATTTATTGGAACTGGCAAGTTAAAATCAAATGATTTGGTGTGATCAACCTCCAGACATTTCACCAAGAACTCAGTGAGTCAAACGTGTTGAACCTTTCTGAGGGCACAGCATTGCTGCAGAGAAAAAAAATAACAGCAAAAGAAAAAAAATAACTGGCCAATGTAAAACCAGGATGCACAAAGAAATTTGAACATGATATAACTGGAGAGATTCTGGAGACAGTGAGATGTTGATTACATCTCACTTTCAAACTTACAATCTTAGAGTGTATACATACAGTATACATACATTTTTATTAAGTAAACCACCAGGAGAAAGAATGGAGATGTCTCATGACACTCATTTTCAATGTAAACATAATTCTGGCAATTAATCTGAAAATCTTCACAAAGTCCGATAAGAGCTTTTCTTTTGAGGTATGACATCTCGTTATTTTGTTAAGTAGCTACAGTTTGTTTACAAATACATCCTTGCAGCAGACACTTTCAGACAGCCAAGTGCCAGTTCCGAACACCAGGAATAGCAGCATGAGAACCTGAGAAGAGTGTAAGAAAAACAATAAATAAGTGAGCAAGTTGTTCAGTCTGCTCCAATAATGGAAGAGGCAGGGGTTGAGCTGACAGGAGTATCACTGGTTTTGTGAAAGATGATAATGATGATTTTTAAAAGTGATACATACCATCTGTATCTGCTGGCCAATAAGATTGATTATTGCTGGATAGCTTTGACTCAAAACAAAATTGTGAGGTAGTACCCCTATTAAATTTTCAACTCACAAAATTATGGACAGCATGGGACGGTATTCCCTTAACTGTGTTGTGGTATAACAGGAAATTAAAACCACTATTTTTCTTAGAATGTTCTATTCAATAATAATATTAATAACTCTGAGTGACCTCAGAACAACCATTAGCAGTGTTCACATAGGCATTAATAGGGCAGATCAGTTAATGCTGTCTATAATTTGGATCTACAACTCTCTTATGGGGGCGGCATGGTGGTGCAGTGGTTAGCACTGTTGCCTCACACCTCTGGGACCCGGGTTCGAGTCTCCGCCT
>JABFDZ020000039.1:9125894-9137757 GCA_019775955.2 Pollimyrus isidori
GTTCCCTGCCTCGTGCCCGTTGCTTCCGGGATAGGCTCCGGACCTCCCGCGACCCAGTAAGGATAAGCGGTTTGGAAGATGGATGGATGGATGAACTCTCTTATGCTCGTATTTCTGACACTGAGATAATATTTCAGAAGTGTAATGCTGTAGGAGCTATATATAATTCGGGATCCAGCCTGGACTCAGTGAGGAGCTGAGCACAAAAGCTCACCAGGATCCAAATGTCACAGGCAGCCCCTATTTAAGGTCTAGAACTGAGTCACCGACTCATACTTCATGCATAAAAGTGTATATGTTCTGGCAGCTGAACAAACTAAAAGAAACAAAACAAATGTATTCTCTCTGTTTGAGGCACGCAGTTCCTATACGGAATGAACACGTGAGACGGCACCAACATTTATCTGAAGTGCAGTTCGCAATATACAGTATCATATTAAATATTCATGTTATGTAAATACTGCCATTTTTCATTCACAATAATGTTTAGCCATAAGACATATTTAGCCTGTGATACCTACATCGGCATGGGGTCTTGTTTTCTTTTGGCTCGCAAATCGTTGTGGATGGTGGACTGTTGGATTAAACAAAGCAAGCCCGTGAATGAATGCCCAGTTCTTATATTTTTTGTGTATGTTTACTTTAATTGGTATCCTGTGCCTTTTACAATTTCCAGCATTTTTCTCGAAATGAAGGAACAACGGGCCGGTTTCTTTTGTGGTAATTTTTGCTCTCATGCGACGGCACCAATAAATGGAAAAAGCAGTTAGTAATCAACAACATCCACTGATTACTCCCATTTAAGCATATATTCACATCCCTCTATCATATAGGCCTAGTAAAAGCCAGACTGATGGGTGTCAGACCTCTTCTGATATAAATACATGGGATTGAGTGCAAAGGCAGCCCACACTGGTTGTAGCTGCCTCTATGGGATGGGCGACATGTGTTACTGTATTCTGTTTCTTTGCCTGCTTGACTACTGTGATGGCTGCACTGAAATAGCACGCGCGATAACAGGAGCACCAGCCGTTCTTTCAACTGTCAAGGGATTTCAGGCAGGGCCATCCATCCATCCAGCCCTTTCTCTGAAGCCACCTGTCCTATTCAGGGTTGCAGGGGGTACAGAGCCTATCCTGGAGGCTATGGGTGAAAGGCAAGGAACAACCCAGGATGCGGGACCAGCTTCAAAATGTTTTTGGACTGTGGGGCGGGGTGAAGAACACCCAGAGGAAACCCCATGACAACACAGGGAGAACATCATATGGAATCCCCCCAAGATTCTTGAACATCGGTCCCAGGAGTGTTCAAGCCCCCCCAGCCTTACCAAAGTCAGATGATATGACGGTGGTGGGCACTTTCTTGCACGTTACATTGAAACACAGTTACCTGCAATGCCACAACAGTGACGCACACAATCATGGCAACAGAACCGCACTGTATCATTTCCCCAGGCAGGTACCCGATGGAACCTGCAATACCTTGCCAGTGACATAGTTTCCACAAAAATGATTCTTCCACAGTGTGTAGAACAGGCTTTCGAAATATGTCAATCTTTTCCTGTTCCCGCTGCTTCATACAACATGTTTATGTATATATACCACAAATGCATAATTAAGTGCTTATTTTATTGCCAAGAACAACATGGGGGGGGGGGAGATCTTTCTTTTTATTTAATATTACATGTCTAACCTTGAATCTGTCCAAACTCTGACAACAGAAGACGTTGATGTTAAAACATTTAATGAGAAAATGCTTACGCTATAAGCCACATGACAAAATCATAAACAATAAAGATAGTTTGCCCTTTATGAAGGGTAAGAAATGTCACTAAATCAAACACAAATATAGGTGAGGTGAATAACATCAAAAACAATTTACTGGTACATGAAATCTAAACCTTCTTCAATAGCCGTGTATTTTTCTATGAAATTAAATTTTGCTCATAATAATGATGTATTGTAGTTAATACACATTTTGGATGATAAAGAATGGAAAAACAACCATGAACCATAATGATATGGCATTTTTGTTTTTTTTTTGGTAGTTTAATTCAACAAAAGATACTGTCTTTGATCATGCTACCAAATGTGTCATTAGGTGGTTCTTATTACAGCATTTGACACAAGCACTTGCTCTCCTTAGTAGTGAGGAAGATTTCTTTCATGTCTGTCCATAGGATATCAACATGTCCAGAAAAATTCTGTAAAGCAGGAATTGAGATACTGTGAATGAATCACTTTTGTTGATGCACGTAAACATCGTTTTTGTTGAGTAGTGTCCTTTGCATTTTTTTTCCTCTGCAAAAAGTGCTGTTGGCTAAATGTTAATTGAACATTTTTTAAGCTCATGAAAATTGCTTTAAATTTGACTGAAGTGGTACATGCTTCCAATACAAATGAACTATTGTAACATTGGGTTTTAAAAAAGGACATAAATGAAACTCTTTTTATTAGAAAACAATCCTTCCAAATTACTTATCTCTAAACTAATTTAATGAAGACAGTATTGGTACTCTTTGCAAAATAGAAAATTTTCCAAAAATAAATACTGTACATATCATACAGAAAAAAATATCAATTTACTCTTCTTACATTGGCATGCTTCACTACTAAATACAGCTGTAGACCTTTATATAGCTCTGTTAATTTCTGAACTGAGATCAGCTTCATATAAACTCTTTTCAAAGTGGGAATTGTACTTATATATTTGGAATTCTATAATACAAAAAAATCAATTTATAATATGAGAACAAACAATTTAAATCTACGGTTTTATTGAAAAGGTACATTTACAGGTAGATGTATTTTTGTGTTGTACATACATATTAAACACTAAACAGTTATCCTACATTTTAATGAATGACTCATTGTAATTCTTAGTATGGATGTTTTTAAGGTTCTAAAAATACAAATCACTGTATCTAAGCACTTTATCTCTGCCCCCATACAATACAATTCTTTTAACTTGCACAGTAAACATTAAACACACTAAAGTGAATATAAATATCTAATGATCTGTACATTATTGCGTTGAGGGGCTGCAAGGTAACGTGCTATTGTTACACTATTGCAAAGTAATGAAAGGCCAATGAATTCCCTGCCAAAAAACAGGCAGGTAAGATAATATAATGGATAATTGCCATATTTTACCTTTTTTCTTCTTCAAAAAAAAACTTTAACTGCAGTCATCAGTCCAACCCACTGAGAATATGAACTGTAGCCTCCTTGAAAAGCATATGCTGAAAATACTTTTACTGAGACGTGATTTATTATGGCTATTTGGGAGTTGTTCTCTTCTGAGGTGTTTGTGCAGAGAAAAACATAGAATCAGTAGGCAATAAATAAAACAAAATATAGCTCATTAACTACAACAATACACAACAGCACTTAGGCCCAAACAGCATTATACAATCCCTGACAACATCATGATGTGATTGAATTTTGCACGCTGTCCTATGAGATGGTGGCAAACCACATTACATGGGTAGGTGAAGCTGCCACTTGCCATTGAATCGGAAGACGGTGGAACTTCAAGTCATTCAGGAAGCAGTTTGATGTTCTTCATTCCTAATATATCACATGTACAAGCCCTCGGTCGATCCAATTTGGTTCAGTCGGTTGGGCAACACCATTGAGGGAACATAAGCTAAATCAACGCACTGTTGTCTGAAGCACTCCCAGTCCTGTCAAGTCACAGAAGAATCCATGTTGCTGTGGGTGCAGCTGGGACCTCCACTGCGTGATGTACGGCACTGAAGAGGCCCTCCTGGAATGGTTGCTCAGCCTGTGGAGGTTCTGCCTCCATTCTAATACGGATGAAAGGGTTAATAAGGAGCAAATAGGATGGATCCCGCCGCTGGTCGAATCGGTCCAGGGGCGGCTCGGAGGAAGGAGGCCGGAAGAGCGGCCGTCTGGAAGAGGGAGGTGTTGGGTCGCGGGTGCAGGGAGATGGAGGGCACCGTCGTGGCGGAGAATGGGGCCGAGATGAAAGCTGGCGATAGTGGCTTCACCAGCTCTTTCTGGAATGCGAGTTTGGCCTGAGGGGGGGAGAGCGGGTCTATGAGTAAATATTCAAAAGAACCGTGAACAGAAAAAAGGAAACTGCTTACATTCGAAAGCTACCGCTGAGCCGTCATTTTTTGTCCGAGCCTTACAAAGACATCGAGCCATTTGAACTTTCGAAAGAACAGTATTTCTTTAAAGTGATACACTCTGCACTAGAAATGTAAAACCACTGGGTTACTGTCACGAGAAATAGGTTCAGCTAGATTTAGTCAAGCTGTTATATAAAGATTAATCATCCAATAGTCGGGCCAGATGATGTTAAAATTCATAGGAAGACTTAATTTAGGCCTCCAACCTCACATATAAAAAAACCACTAAGGAAATAAATATTAGATGGTTTGAGCATTAATCCAAGGTATATTGGCACAGAGAGACATGGAAGTGAAGCAAATTAATCCTTACTGCCAATGCGTTGGTGCTACGTTGCTGCTTGTTATAGGGGCTGTACTTGGGCTTTATAGGTTTCCCAGCCACCCGGTCTTTGTGTCTTCTGCTAGAAATGTGCTGCAAAGACGGCAGACCATCACTCATTCCAGGAAGCATTTATGCTCGATAATAATGTTACAATCTACTGACATAACGAGAATGCGATGGCGTTAGCGTGTGCAATGGGGTTAGCATGTGCGATGGCGTTAGCATGTGTGATGGCATTAGCATGTGCAATGGCGTTAGCGTGTGCGATGGGGTTAGCATGTGCGATGGCGTTAGCATGTGCGATGGCATTATCATGTGCGATGGCGTTAGCGTGTGCGATGGGGTTAGCATTTGCGATGGCGTTAGCGTCGCGAGCATCACCTGCTTCAGCTGGATCTCCGAGTTGACGTGCACGTCGCAGATCTCGCAGTGGAACGTTTTGTTTTGAAGGCCCGACCCCTTCGTCACAGCGGCCTGGACCTTCAGCTTGGAGCCAGGTCTGGGATAAGCCTTAATGGGGCCGGCTCCGTTTCTGGCTTCAAGCATGGTCTTGTGCTTCGAACCTTCCGGGACAAAAACACAGTATCCGCAGATGACTAAATTTAATTAGGAGTGCAGCCACTGTGGCAATGGCACTCTGGGCCATTGAAACACATGAAAGCATTCCCCAGTTAAAAGCACACATATACAAAACACTTTTTAAGTACTTCAAACTGAGGTTGCTTTGGCCACTAATACTATATGCAAATAATACTGAGTAAATAAGTTAGTACTGTTGTTTTTACTACACTGATTTTATTCATTCATAAGTATCTATCCATTTCCTAGCCACTCATCCTGGCCAGGGCCCTGGCCGTTATCCCAGATGGCACACGGCACGAGCCTTGGCTACACCGTGGGATTCCAGTGCAGTGTGGGACATATACACACACACTCACAACTTGATATATCTGCTACTGTGCAGACTTAACCTAAAGCAATGCAATGAGACACCCTCACACCACAGATAGTAACCAATGTGTACGCAACTGTCAGCGAAGGGTTAAATGTGTTACATGAACTTGCATAGATCATTGTCAGCAAGCCAAATATGTCAGTGCTAATGATAGAAACTAATCTTGTTTTATATTAACAATTAATCCCATGTTATTTAACCAGCTACCTAGCTAACAGCATTATGATGTTAAAATTAACAATCTGTACAAAGGACCATCATGAAAACTAATGTTAATTACTACCAACATAAATACCAGTTAGAATATTTCATAAAACATCTCTTCATTGGTCAGTTACTGTAGATATAATGTGAGAGTGCCAGAGGAGAATGGGGCTGTAGTGGACATACATTGTTAAGTAGTGGACATACGTGGTTTTCAATAGACAAGATATTATATTTATATATATAACATTTGTAAAAATGTTACAGTATAAAGTGTATCGCCTACGTTTGATATTTTATCCAAAAGTCTGAGTAAAAACGGTGTTGAGAGATTTGAGTGGCTCCCTGCAGGCATCGCAGGGAGACCCCGCGGGGAATGACATAAGCACCTGAGTTGTGAGCCTCCAGCTGGGAGAGTGAGTTGACGGCCACCTTGCATAGCGAACAGTAGAGAAGCTTCTTGGCCTTTTCCTCCTCAGACTCATCGGTGGGTGCGGGGGTCTGCGCCGGAGTCTCGGCCGGGGGGGGGGCGGCCACGGGCTCGGGCGTAGGCTTGCAGAGGCTGAGCACTGGGGCCACGCCAGCAGCGGGGGCAAAAGGTTTAGGAAGAGTGGCGACTTTAGGCAGAGTGGGGGTCGCCTCGTTATTTTCTGGGGGAGGGGCGATACAAGTTGACAGTTAGTGCGGCGATTGTATCTTCACAGATTAAGAGCAACACTCACAGACGCAGAAAATCTTCCGACGCATTTTTTTCGTTAAATGTCATTTGCGTGACCTCCTCCTGTCACACGCTCTCTCCCTGGAGGTAGTTCCCCTGCACGACGGGCTTTACTGTCCCCTTTCCTCTGCTCTGACCCTGTCACCTTGTGACTCGGCAGCTACGCGCTGTGCAAACCATCGCGACGTCCCTCTGAGAGGGAACACTGCTGATTTCAGCAATGTCATCTGCAGTTCATGACACACTCTATGTGGATAGCCAGCCAAAGCCGGCTTCTCCAGCCTAGCGCACGCTAAGCGCTGATAAGCATCAGTAGACAGTTCTTTCTTTTCCTTTTTTTTTTTCATCCGCATTTGACTTCTGAATTAATCATTTCCAGTTCCTTTACTGATGGCTCCCCACCAGATAGCCGCCTGACAGAGAGACTACAGGGTAGCCAGCTATAGCCTCCCGCGAGCGACTGTGTTTACGCTGTAGGTGCTGACGCTGCCCGGGGAGCCGCATATTTTCAATTTTATGCTTTGGATTCTTAACGCTTGCATGCGTCTTCCTACAATAACGTTCAGCAAATTGAGGACAGAAAGAATAAAGGACCAGTTTCTATTGGCCAGTCTTACTCTGTGTCGAAAAACAAATCCATTAATCCGAGCTTATACCATGGTTACTAGTTTTGGGAAGGACAGACAGTGCAAATTCACAGAGCTTGCTGGATTTGTGGATAATGGAGAGTGTTGTTTAAAAGCACCATCATATAAAGCAGGGAAGTTTAACTTTCAGCAGTTTCACTTTTTCAAGTTGCTCACCACAAATTAAATTCAACTTCATCCTCTCCTACTAGGATTTTTACTTTTTTTTTGCTAACAATTATAGATGTTGTGCTAGAAGTGTCCATTTGGGCCTGAACAGAGCTTACATAAACCCAGGAAGAGCACAGCGGGCACCTGGCGGCCTGGCGGGCACCACCATGACATTAATCCTCTGTGATCTACGAGGGGACATCAAATATTAATGAGGCCCTTGGTTGTGCTGAGCTGTCATCCGAGGAACTTTCTTGTGCATGATAAGGGTTGTGAAATCAGTTAACCACTCTGCGGGGGATCAGGACCGCGTGCTGCCTATGTCAAAGGGTTCAGCTTTAAAGAGCGCGCATATTCCGCGTGTTTGTGCCATTTTCGCCATATCTGAACCTTCTGCATTGCTTCAGGGGAAGGTCAAGATATTTTTGCATTATTTAAGTGAAGCACCAGACCTCAAAATTATACACACAAATGAAACGCATAAGGGGAGAACATCGTTAGTTCAGTAACATAGAAACACAAACACATAGAGGAAAATATAACGTAAGGAAAAATTAAGAATATAATAATGACGTCGCTGAGAGCAGGAACAGTCCACGCCGCAGAGAGACAGTCCTATGCTCTCTGACCTTAAGAGAAAATGATTCTTTTTGAGGTGATGTGGCTCAGATACAGATGTGGCCACGATGAATAGCCCTGTCGTTATGACCTTCCCTATCGCTCGACTCGTATCTCCCTCCGCTTACACGCGAGGCGCCCATCACGTCTCCCAGTCACGGGTTTCACAAACCCTTAACACACATCAAGCAGGACCGAAATCTGCAATGACCACCCAGGCCGGTGACAGAAAAGGGAATTGATTCCACCGAGAGAGATCCGATTGCAGATATGTCAGGCCAAACCCCTCGCCTACGCTCGAGGGAAGGAGGGGCGCACCGCGAAAGGGGGCTCGAACAATGCACACTTACCTCTTCTCACGAGAATGAGCTATAAGAGGATGGTGATGCGGTGTCAAACGCCCCTGAGCATTAAATCCAAATGAGCGTGATGCTCTCATCTCACAGGAGCCTTTGAATAAGTAATCCCCTCTAGCGGGACCCACGCATTATTCAGGAGCAGGGGAGTAACAAAGCAAAACAGAGTGTGTGTGCACGCAGCAGCGCATGCATGTGCACACACATACACACGCACGCAAGCCAGTGACAAAGATCAATGACACTAACAAAAAATACAATAAAAAGGCAACTTAGAGCATGCACATCACTCACAGGAGACACGGCGGACGAGAACAAAAGGAGCCATTAACCTGGTTGGTCAGGGTTGGTGGCAGTGCCTGCCGCTGAGCTGCTGATTGTCTTTGCCTTGTCCCTGGAAGGAGCATTTTTCTGCTTATTTTTCGTAGACTCCTGTGCTTTGAGCTTCTTGGCATGTTTGCTGCCTTTGTAGTGTGCCTCGGCCTGGCTCTACAAAGGAGAACAAATGAACCATGCGATCAGGCTCATTTCTAGCATGGCATCTCCTCGTGGCCCAGACACTCATGGAAAAGACACAGCTTTTAATAGTAGGCACCATTCTCAAAGGGACCGGGAGGGTGAACTTCAAATATTTACACATGATTGACGAGTGTTGTCTGCTCTAAAGTTCTGGAATGTTCTGTCAGCTACTGGGAAAACTGTTAGAATTTTGGGAAAATTAACATGTGAAATGGGTGTCCATATTGTTATAATTTTGAAATTTTAATACAACTGCATGTGAGAAAAATAACTAGAGCATTTATGAGCACAAAAGTAGAACCCCAGAAGCAATTTTTATAGTAAATACAGAACATTTGTTACAATATCACTGTAACAGAAAATGAAATGAGAATACTGAATACTGCTTGAAAGTAATCATGGTTAGGTGTCCAAGGCAACAGAAATTGCTAATGCTATAATGAATTCAAAAATATTTCTCATTGCCCAAATGAATTTCCTCATGTAAGAAGTCCTACTGGTTTATTAAATTGAGGTCTCTTGTGTGCATAATAAATCAAATCACAACTATTGCATACCACAATTCAGTGTTTAGGAGTTATTCTGAGAAACATGGCATCTTATAGAGCAGCAAAATAAAGACTGACGTATAAAAAAACCATTGGATTAGAAGTAAACTTAAGTAAATAATAATGAATATGGTGTAGTTGTTATGGGTGTGTTTACCTGTTGGTGTGTAGTCTAATAAAAGACAGTGTATAGAGGCTAATGTTAGTCATCAGACAGCCAACTGCCTTTTATAAACTGTCTACATGGGTGCCTCTATTGAAAGAAACATATTAACTTCCACAGTTAATATATCTTTTTAAATAAAAGCAAAACATAACTCAAGCATGCAAGTAATGTAGTGATAAAGTGTAAAGAAAGAACAGTGCATATAGGTCTTCAAACCAAAGTTGTTATGTTATGCATTGCTGTTTGTCAGAAGCAGAGGACAAGGACATGGGGACACTGCCGAGAGACTGTCCACTGCCCGCTTGCTGGAGTGAAGTGGACCGCGGACACACCAGCAGTACGCAGCCACAGTGCACATCACAGAGGTTACAAATAATAACCCAAAAACCAGCTGTGAGTTTTGCCTGCTTTTATTAGTCACAGACGGCCGTATGGCTGCGCAGGATTGCACTCATATCCAAAGCTGACGATTTCTGTTTTAAGTAGCTCATTATATTTTGTCATGGATGGTTGTGAGGAAGTTCTGAAGTGTCTGAGTAACTAGTCTTACGGCTCGGAATTCATTTTCAGGTCTGTGACTGTGCACCGGTAAAGAGGATTCCATGTGACCGGCATTCCTACGACGTCTTCTCTTCCAAGCTCACTGTAACTCCTGCATGCCGGCAACATGGGAAGATCTGTGCCTATTACTGCATGGTTTTTGCATAACCTGCAGTGTGCAAAAGAGCTATCGCCTCACAGACAGCAGGCCTGAATTGACAACAAACATCAAACCATGTGAGAGTGCCAGAAAAAAAACTTAAAACATCTCATTTCCAAGTGCTCATTGCATCAAGCCATGGAAGGTGATGTATTACATTTGATAAATTACAGAAATTCTTAGTTCGCCAGTCAAAACATTTCAGGCTCTGTTTCTTACAGCTTGGCATATTGCATAAAAATGTTACCTTTGACTGTGAGTATTTGCAAACCGAAAGACTTGCATACAATTTCAGCATAGCTTTTATTGTGCCACAGTATTGCTTACATTATTTGCTGTTGTTACAATAGCCATCAAAAGTAAAAAATATCTGCAGCTATTACACACGGGCTTACTTGAACAGATCATTTTTAGTTCATTCTATTACAGAAACCACAATTCTACAGTATGTTCAAGACTACATGAACACCAGTGCAGGAATTTCAGCATTAAAATCACTGGCTGTGTGCATTTTTTCCAGAGTGGCATATGACTTTGGCATGACTGGCGATGAGATGCGTAAACGTTTTTCTTTTGATCACATGGATGAATCAGCAATTATACAACATAAATGTTCTATGCACTCACGCCAACTGCCAAAACTATAAGCCTTTCTTTCAGATTGCTTTTCTTTTCAATGTTCGATTCGTATAGTTCCACCACTGAAAGAAAGCTGCCTTTCAAACTCATTTCAATCAAAATGTTGCACACAGTTAGATGCTAGATGTTGTTTTTCCCCTGAGCCACGATTCTGGAGCTTTTGGATAATTTTTAAATTATCCGAATTTTTCCTATGATGAAGATTCAGCTTCCTGCATTCCACTGTGGTCACGTTCCTTATTATTGCTCCAGAGAATAACATTCAAAATCAAGATTGAATTGGTTTCGTTTTGCAGGACTGAGGCTAGAAGCCTGTAGATCCAAATTATTTATCTACATATTTGGATGGATGTTAGTGTCAACATTACCTCTAAGTCTGTTTCTACCAATGACGGACTTACAGCAGAGTGAATATAAGGAATCGATGTCCGAGTCATTTTTTTTTTTTTTTAACCAAAGCTACCAGGAGCAAAACATGCATATACTATCTACAAAAACAATCATATTTCATAATCCATGAATGAGAATGTACACACTAATATGGGCATAAACACTGATGGATCATCTGATCGCCTTTTCTGCTGACTGTAAAACATTATTCCAGCTTTTATTAAAATGCAATTTTTCAGATTCACTCCTTCTTCGGCAGTGGCTTCAACCATGCAAATACACCATGAATGCCAGATTCATGTCAGCTTTTCAAGCCACAGTGTTGGGAAGACGCCAAATTGTATTTAAAAATCGTGAAAATGCTGGCCTCCTGCTTAATGTTACCTCACACTGCTGATATTTTCTTACATCTTCATCCAGACATGGAAGGACCCTGAAAATCAGACCCCAACATCATTCTGTAGTTCAGGTGTGGGCTTCAGTCTCAGAGCTTTATCTTCCACAGATAAGTTCTGCTAGAGACTGAACATTGCACCATGCAATGAAACTCCCACTTCTGAATTAATCATACCTCATTATAATTAATTGGAAACGGTAACACTGAACAATGACATCACTGTTTATCCGGGGGGGCCCCCCCCCCCCCCCCCCCACAACCACCCCAACAACCCCACCCCCCCCTCACCACACCTCTTCCATAAAAAATAAAAATACTCCTTTTCTCTTATTTTTTTTTTTGTTTTTACCCTCAATCACACCCCCCCCCCCCCCC
>JABFDZ020000039.1:9137857-9173702 GCA_019775955.2 Pollimyrus isidori
TTAATTGGAAACGGTAACACTTAAAAATGACATCACTTTTTATCCACCCCCCCCCCCCCCCACACACACACACACACACACACACACATATCTTGTTACCTTTCAATCTCGTAATGACTTAACAATGATCGTATCGCAAATGCCGCACACTAAAACGCTAGACAATATCATTAGACAATATCCTTTACTGTAAGGGACTGAAGTCCTGAAATATTCTTTTAGGGACACTGTATTAACCCCTCGGCGAAGCTGTGGAGGATCCTGTGTGTTAACTACATCTTGCAGGCAAGAGGATAATGAATCTTTAATGAAGGAAGCAGATCGAATGTGGGCCCTCGTATCTGCCATCTAGTCTTAATTTCACAAACATAATTTAAGGCTTGTAGTTTTGGACAGTAGCCATGCCTTCCGCAACCTCTTATTTCAGAGAGATCAGCTACCGGAAGACCATGCGATATCAAAGTGAGCGCCGGCTGAGTGCTGCTGGTGAGTTTTTGACCTATATATTTCACTTCCTCGTTTGCTCCCCTGCCCAAAGTGGATCGTGCCTCCAAAACGGCATAAAGTGTGTCAGAGGAAAATGACCGATTTTCAATGTCACTTTATCAGAGCTCCCATAATTCCCTGGACTTAACGTGACTGGCGGGGCCGAGGGCTCCGGTGTGGCTGAGTGTCACCACATCGCGGGCAGGTCCCTGGGACGGCTAAATGTAGCCATAGCACCAAAGTGCTGCGGTGGAGATGACACTTTGGTGTCATCCGTTCACCCCTGTCAGGCAAGTAACACACCCCCGGGCTATTACACTGCGGCTCTGCACATGCAAACATGCTCTGCGTGCATTCTGGGAAACGGCCATGCACACACAAACACGAACACCGCGCAAGCTGGACAAATAATTTATGTTTCCACCAAAACATCCCTGAAGGAGAAGGATATTTAAAGTTATGTGCCACAGTTAAAACAAGAGCATGTTCCCTTCTTTCTCTGAGGCCCTTTTTATTTAATTCCAAACCTACTATTTTTTGGTGTGTCCCATATATGAACCAGGTCAGATCAGTCAGAATCTCACCAAGGTTACCTGTATGTTGTTAAGTGCAAATAAAGATTTATTTAACCTAGACTACTGCATGCCTACAAGAATGATCAACATCGGGTTCCTTATTTACAGAATCACACTGAAAATAGGTGCTAGGCTACAACGCCCAGTCCTGAGGACCGGCACGATCTTGAAACCCACACTCTGCAGTGCATTTTCCTGTTAGAGTGAAGATCGTAATGATAAACAGTAACACTATGTCAAAATGATAAATGACTTTGGGCGCATGTCTGGTACATGCCTGTTTGACTGACAGTATAATTATTACACTTAAAAAGTTTCAATCTGCTAGAAATATGGGCATGCGTGTCACATGGTGAATATGTAAAACGCTTCTTGGGTGTAAGCTACGAAATTCTGCAAGGATTTGTGGCCCGCAACCTCGAAATGAGTCACTGCTAATCAGGCTGAGATGTTTGTCGTAACTTAGTCCAACCATTTTAACAAGCGCACTGTAAAATCAGAATCTACATTTACGCGCGGCAGGCTGTCCTGTGAAGGTCAACAAATATTTGAACAAAGACTCCGTAGTGCAAACCCCATCAGAATATCGAACTGGAACTCCTTTAGCCTGTGCTCCACTGCCGTTTGCACTCCACCACTGGGTGGCGCATAACTGAATAGGTTCCAGTGACACATGCATTTAATTGTGTTACAACCACTTTATTCTTTAATTTTCAAATACATAAGGGAGACATTGAGAACAAAAACAAAGTAGAGGCTAAAGTTATACTGTTATTTTGTGGCCTTAAATGCAGAAATGTGAACTGAGCCGACAGAGCACACGCTAAAGTGGTAGTATTGTACCTGTGTGTAAACCTCAAATGCCGGTGTTCCTATGCATAATATCCACCATTGTTTAGAGCCCCCTGGTAGATACCTGGGGGAGGCAGGTCGGCCTTGCATGTGATACGAGAAGCACTTCCTGTGAGAGCGGGCGCACCCCACCAAAGTAAATGTTTCCTGTAGCACTCCATGGAGGATCACACTATGCAAACAAAACCACTATCGTATGCCTAAAGAACAAGCAGTACTAGACTAAAAAAAGCCTGTTTGTTTTAGAGTAATTACATTAAGAATGGACTGTAATCAAACAGGGAAAGGAGTGGCAGGACACAAATCAGTAATGAAACCTATGGTAGTATCGTTTTGCGATAACAGTGGGGGCTTCGGAGTATATTTGTTACATGTCCTTCCTTACAGGAACACCTGTACTAGAACAAAAGTGCTGATGGCATTTGTTCTTCGCTTTGAAACAAAGCGAATCTGAAGGAAATACTGAAAAGAATAGACAGGGGTTCCAGACACCTGCTTATCCCCCCATGACCAACTGGAAATTCCTTCTACAAAGACAAACGAGATTAAATTGCTTTGTTATTGTCAGACACAAAGGAAACATGCCAGCAGTGTGACAATGCCAACAACAAAGGCTGCTGTCACCGGGAAGGTGTACAGTGCCACTCAAAGAGAGCACAGCTCAGCAGGTACGAGATCTAAAGCAGCATATTTCGGGGCTTTCTCACTGGAAACAGACTGTGTTTAATATGTTTATTTACTTTCTGAATAAATGGTCTGTGGAGTTTAGTGGATTAGGTGAGAAAGTCCTAGGAATTGTATAGGAAACTGGATGCCAGTTACTGGTGGTTTATTCCAAATCAGACTTCGTAGTCTGCAAAAAAAAAACGTTCACCCTTCCTGAGAAAGCATGAACAGTGTCTCCTTCAGTCAAGCACAATAACTCCAGCATTTCATCTCCATTTAAACACAAGACACCAAGGCCAAGGGCAGGCAGTAGGGGTTATGGATGAAAAGGGTCTCAGACAGGTCAGTCATAGAGCAGAACAAGAGAGAAAATCATTTCATTTCATATCACTTAGTTAAACAACAGACTGGATTATTATGGAGAAAAGATAGACATCTTTGCTCCAAGAGAATCATACAGTCTAAAAGCACATTAGACTAGAAAATGAGATTTCTCTTTTTTTCTTCATGACCTGCTGATATACATATCTTATCATTTCTAAATGAAAGAATATAAAATGTACCTAAACTATTCAGCGTTCAGTATTTATATAAATTACGCATTTAGATCAAAGACGTTTTTTGTGCAGTGCATTTCCACAAGCAATATATCATCAGCGCGTGATAAATTTTCCAAGGGAAATGAAAAGAAAGAAAAACCCATTTTGCAAATATGACAATGAATTAAAAATGCCGGATGCTTGCTTAACTGAGGCATTGTGTTTAAGATTACTAAGATCCCTGATATAATAGCAAGGATTATATAAGTTTCAGAGTGCATTTCAAGCAGTCAGCTGAAAACACCGTTGAACCTGTTGCAGCTGGAAGGATGACTGGGTGAACGAACAAGTACATTTATGTGATTAGTATATGCTTTTATCCAAAGTGAAAACCGTGAAAGTAGTGCCTGGAGCAATTGGAGTTGAGGGCATGATCATGCAGCTGACCCCGGGTCTTGAACCCATAACCTTCCTATTGGAGACACAGCGCCCTAACACACGCTATACCTGCCACCTCTACCCTGACACACTTAGCTCGCTTAGGACAGCTCCAGCCACAACCGGCTGGTTCCTGCATCAGACTGGCATCGGTTTTAAATGTAATGGTTTCATCAATGCAGAGAGAGAGACAGGGACGGACCAAGCACACCGTCCCTGCAAGGCGTGCCTGTGCAGAGGACACCGCATTAAGGCTGCACCGGCGCTCACTCTTTACTCTATGACAGCTAATTTCCTGGCTGCCAACTTGCGCGGACTACAGTTGTATTTAAGAAATACACCTGTGTCAAACTGCCAGACAACAAGACCCACAAAATCTGCCACCGAATCCAGCTTTGGGCATTTGAGGAAGCAGAGGGAGATTAGTAATAAGGGGGGGAAAAAAAACCTATACATCTTGATAGGTAAGACCTGGTACAAATAAAGAGGGTCTCTTTCAAGGCTGAATAACAAATTCAAGGCTGATTCTGTGCCTAGAGACGCCATCCTCACTGTCCTACATGCCCTCCACATGCCTTTCATGGATTTATGTAATGAGACGTACCCGCTTACACACCTACTCCCAGACAAAGACAGAACAGTGACAGGCAGACGCACAGCCCATAATTTTCGTCTCTCTGGCCCTTGATTTCAACCTCTAAAACTTCTCGACTTTTAAACCAGCTTCTAGGAGACGACAGAGTTGCGCGAATTTGCTTTCACTCATACAAAAAAGCCAATAAAAAAGTACGGCTCAGCCCATTGTGCATTAGAAAGTTGTGCCACATTCCCTGTCTCCCAGAAACAATAAAAGATGGAGATCTCCTATGGGTCTTCTGGCAGATGATGTTGAGTGAACATTCTCCTTGTGGCTTCCACAGCGTTTTCAGTTTAAAGATTAATCTATGAGAGCTGTATGAGAATGGTTGGGACATTAATATTAATTAAGCAGGAAAACTTGAAATTAATCAACTACACAATTAAAATGCCAGCCACATAAAATCCAGATAATACAAATCACCTTATTTGGTGGTGAAATTAAGTGTTTAAAAATAACTACAAAGGAACCACTAAGAAAAAAAAGGAAATTTCCTTCCATAAGCTTAAAAGGAACTAGCTGTACTCACCTTGATTATAACATGTGCTTAACAAGAGACTAAGGAGGCATGTCTAATTTCTGTCTGTCCGTCACATATCGCAAAAGCCTATAACACCAAGCGGCAGGGCTGAATGTCTGTGGACGTGGCCTTATCACTTTCCATGTCACCCTAATGCTACATATACAGGGAGACATGTACACTTCGCACTGACGTGCAGCGACATATTCCTCCAGACAGGCAGATGTTCTGCAGAGGAAGACACCCAATACTCACATCTGAATTAAAGCGCAGCTGGCAGATGCTGCAGGAAATGACTTGCTTTTTCTTTGGAGGGATGGAGACCCCGAATGTGTGGTTGATCACGGCTTTCTGCACAGGGTCCATCTGGAGGACAAGCACAGAGGAGAAGCGGCGGTTAATGGTAGCCCAGCCCATCCCTGCGATCATGGAAGAGGAGATCCTGGAGTCCCGGAGAAGAACTGATAAATACTGGTTGAGTTTGGGGGTTTCAGAAAAGGAACCATAATTGTGTCTGGGAAAAAATCATGGAAGACAGAATAAACAATACAGGAGGATGAAAACAAAGACAGTTGCGGGTATAATGAATGGGTGCCTCCTGCTTTAGTGTACAGTAGAGATGCTGTGAGCTCTTTGTTTTTCACGCCCTTTAAGATGCCGGTAGCTATTTCCAAACATACCCTCAGGATGCACTGTCAAGGTGAAGGATAAGGAGGTGTGCAGGATGAAGAGCCAATTCGGTCGCAATGAATCCAGCGCCAAGTATGTAGATCTGTCACATTCTGAAACAAACCTCATGCTTTCTTCTAGGCTCCTGGGGTCTCGCATATGACTTTGGCAGCAGTGCGTCTCAGCAATTACAGGTGAGAAAGCAGAGGAACACTAACATAACCACAGGCAACTGCAACTCAGCTGACCGCCGGTGGATTACGTAGACACTCAGAGCCCGACAGAAATCAATGACAAATAAGTAGCAAGGAAGTTGAATGTAAGAGATGCAGAAAGAAAGAGGAGCACATATCGACTGGCGAGAGCAAGAAAGGAGTTCGGATGGCGGCCGGACAATCATAGCCGAGTACCTGGAACATGTGTAGGATCTCCATATGGGTTCAAGAGGTGGACCGTATGGAAGATAAGCAGTGATCGGCCTCAGGACTGTGGTGTGAGCGTACCGCGGTAAGTACCCAGCAGCACCGCTAAACAGTGAACGCATGGATTCTATTACTCCTTTTGTTTTGCTTCCCCCCTCTCTCTCTCTCTCTCTCTCTCTCTTGCTCCTTTTCGCTCTCTCTCTCTCCCTCGCCTCTCACGCACGCACACCTGCTGGCCTGTCAGCTGATCTTCGGAGACCCTGACTCCTGATCACTACCCAACGTGTGATGAGCGTCTGATAACGGCACGGGGGCTGGGGTGTCACTTCACTCACGGTGAGAATCAAGAATCATATAAATGAGAATTTATACGTTATTACTCACAGGCAAGGTGAATTACAGACAAGTCAGAGGGCACCACTCTGCCTCCCCTTAAGTAATACGGCTACTTTTATTCTCGGGATGACTGCTGATGCTCTGCTGAGTGGGTGTATTTCCCGAACTCGCCCCGTCTGCCCCAAAAAGGCTCCTTTGAGTGGTATGACAGCCCCAAAGACTAACTAAACCTGACAGATGGCCTTTCGTGTGCACTAATGCGGTACACGATTTCAGCACGCAGATACCCAAGGGTGTCCAATAATCGCAGTGGGCTCCGAGGGGCAGGCACTTGAGATCATGTCTCATTTATGAAAACAAAGAGCAGAGCCTCTGCAGGCCTGCCCACATGACAACACACGGTGTTCTGCAAGGAGCCGTTTGGTAATCTTTAATTAAAGCATCCCGTTATATAATTTCAAGGACAGCGATATCCTTTTACATAAAAATACCCTCACATGAAAGGTAAAGAGAGCACATGCCGCTCTGAAAGGCGCCAGCTGCTGGAAGCTCTTTAGCGTACATTTAATTGGCTGTTTGCTTTTTTCCTGACCTTTCTGAACACTATCCATATATAGACTGCGTTAAAAAATGTATTTTACCGCTGTTTTTTTTTCCCTCCTGTCCATGCTATTCATCACCTGAATGCTGGAGAAATTCCATTTAAAGGTTAGCTTTTAGCTATCACTCAGCCGTGGTTAATTACACTCCAGCAACAAGCAGCGGCGCAACACGGACAGACTTCAGGCACCTTATTACCGAGCAACCAATCCCAATCCCATATGTCATCCCTCTCTCCTTACAGACTCAGTTTAATGTTCAAAGTGACTGGAAATCAACTCCTGTTTAAACATTACCTTTCTGGCCACTCAGTGTGTCGGCTAGGACTGCAGTTCTACCGAAACACCAGCAGAAGAACACGAGCAGGTTAAAATAAACTGAAAGAAACAAATAAACAGGTCAATTGCGGGAAAGAGAAAACTGCAGGGAAGGTGAGCGGAGCGCTGGTTCGATGACAGGGTCCCGCACGTGCCTTATGACAGGCATCCGAAGGGCGTTCTGAAAAGTGAGACTGGATCCAAGGTCTCCTGGCAATCCACTGCAATGGCTCACGCAGCCCATGTCAAGGTAGTTGAAATGAAACTTAATTTGCCATTTGTACGGGTACAAAACCACAAGTACACTGAAATTCTTCTCGATTTGGTCGACGTTTGAAAAGAACCGTCAAAACTATGCCATAAGAAACAACGATGTGTCCAGGTTGTTACTATCAATTAAATAAACTTAAATAGATAAGAAAGATAAACTGGGGACACAGATGGATCCAATCTAAAAGCCCATTAAAGTAGGATCCATTAGAAGCAAGCAAAACCAGGTTTCTATTTGGAGAACATAAGCCAGGGTAACAGCACCGTAAATCCTAATGGTGTACCCCTCAGCCACATGCCCTACACATGTTCTCGTGGCCATGCTGACGAAGAACGCCGTTCCAGCTCTAACGCATGATGTCATTCCATTGATTTTGCAACGAAGAACACTTTTACCTTTGAATCTGAATTAGTACCTCTGTTTCGATAACTCTGATTTGTTCTCAAACAAGCGCAACCAATTCCTAGTCTCTGCAGGAATTTTAATGGGCTGTGGGCACCATTGTGTGTGTGTCCAATACTGTACAGAGCAGAGTAACCGCAGAGAACTGAATGACACCATACCGTGCCAATGATTTTTAACTATGCCGCGGCCCACTCAATGAATCAGCCTGAAAATTTTATCCATTCCATAATTTTTTTACTGCGCCTCAGAAGATCAAAGCCGGATAGATGTCTTTCAATAATCTAATACATCTTTAAAAGCTTTTAATGCAACCCAATTCATTGCCTTTAGAAGGATTAGCAGTGATATTTTAACCAGCTGGCTTGAATTTCACATGAGGAGAAAGTCCACCGTTTAATGCATTGTCTGTTTACATATTTGAGTGTAATGATGGATTCAACACTCCATCTATCCCCACAGTGCTAATGAAAGCCCACAGAACAGATTAAGTGCTAATACACAAAAAAACAGAACTGTTTCAAATAAGTTTCTCCCCTTAGCATGAAAAATCCAAGGCAGTGATCAGGGTGCCACTTTCTAAAGTTACGTTTAGTATAAGATATGAACCGCTTCTGACACCTAGAGCTGATGACACTAACTGCTGATTTTGATATTTTTAGCACTGACAAACAAGTCATGTAAGGGCCTGTTTATTATTTTGAATCAAAAGTTTCTTCGATCAAAGGATTCTTTAAAACTATGAAACAAGTAAAAGATATTTTGTGATAATGGTATGTTAGCGATCGGTCAGGTTTGTGAAGCCTGGGCTGAATTCACATTAATGATGCCAGATATTTTCTGGCCTCGATCCACAGCTGCCCTTGTTACCATGGAGAAGAAACACAACCATCATGAAGGGTGGCATGGTCAGCATATGAATAGCTAACTTTCTTAATCAAAAACAGCCGATCCTTAGTTCGTATAAAAAAAGATAAAATCTCAAAATAAGGTCCGCAGAAATGTCAGAAAATTACACACATTACTTACTGCAACCAAATTAAAATAACGATAACCTTTTTCATTTGTAGGAAATACTTCAGCTGGTGGCATCATTATACTGAGATTACATATAATTGAGTTCTCTTTCAATACTGTGATTACAGCTTTGAGTAGCAGTTAATTTCCAGCAATAGCAGTACTGCAGTTCCTTTGTTTCTTGAGACAACAGAAGCTGAGCTAAACACACTTATTTGAGAGAGACTGATTTTGACAGGCTGCCATGTCCTGAGGCGAGACTTCCATTTCCACTGTCACATCAGGCCTTAGGAGGGCTGCAGATAGGCTAGCAGTACAGCCAACACACAGCTAAAGAAGACCAGTCCCTCAATTTCTCTGAATGTTTAAGTTCATCAGATCTCTCCGCTACCTGCCGACATCATGAAACCTGCATTTTGGGGAAAGAAAGGCAAAAATCAATTTTTACTCCTCTCTGGTCAAAGTGGACATTGCTTTCGGGATGGGTGCGGGCAGTGGATCGATGCCCAAGGGCTTCACTTCGCTCAGTATGCAAACAGCATCTCTGTCACACATGCACAGAATTTTTAAATCGACTCACTGATAATTGCAAATTAATAGGTAGGAGCTGAACTCTGTCTGCAGCGCCAGATATTTGTAGCCTTTCTGAAGCAAGGGAGGTATTGTTCTCTATTTCCCCATTTCCTGTTTCCTGATGACGACATAATTGCACACCGCTACCGTTGAAATGTCGCAACAATCTGCCCTTTGAAAGTCACACTTTGACCGTCGAACGTTGACGGCGCACGCGAGGTGTTAGGCGCCGTGAAGGCAGCCACTAGCGCAGCTTTCGCCAAGCTTACCGTGTTGAAATTGGGGAAGAGCCCGGCCGGAGAACTGGTATCCACTGAGAAGGACATGAACGGTTTCATATCGAGCGTGGACTGCATCATCAGAGGAGGTGTCCGCACCAGCGCAGGAAGTGTGTTGCTATGGCATGAACTTCCTGCAAAGACGGCGAGAAGAGAGAGAGCAGAAAGGAGAGGTCACACAGGCGCGTCTGATGCGGAGAGGAAGATCTCCGGCACTTTCCTCTCAGCACTCTACGACGGCTCACTTAGGACGAGGGGCACCGCCCAGTGCGGGCAGGCTTCTGGCAGAGGAACTCGTCAGTATGGGGATGTGAACATGGCATGCAGATCACCTTGCCCGGTAGGTTGTTGTGACGGTATCTCCTGGCTGTGAGGATTCAGGTGCAGGAGGCTACTGCTGCCTGACCTACTGCCGAACTCACAACACCTACGTCTGTGACACTCAGACACATCTCCCCACCTAAACATCTCCCCACCTAAACATCTCCGTCAGGATTCCTTCTGGGTGTCAGCAGCAGTTGCACACTGGGCCTAACTTTTGCATTTTCACCAAACACAGATATGGGAGCACATGTGCCCTGCAATGGGCTGACATTCCTGCTTCAGGGTGAACGCAAGCCTTTGCTGCTGCGTATAGGCTCCAGACCCCTGCATCCCTGATCAGGATAAGTAGTTATAGTGGATGGATGGATGGATGGATGTATTGATAGCAGGTACTAAGGAACTATGCACTAGTTAATCAAGACGCATGCAGTGATGAATGCCAGACCGCAAGATCTCAACCACAAGAGCCGCCAACCAGCTGGAGGAAAACAACGACCAGATGTTCAACCAGGAAATACAGACGACACGCAAGACCCCTTTCACCCTCTTTTTTTTTTGTAAATGCATGCATGTGGAGCGGCAGCAATCCAAATGATTTAACGCTTTCTGGAGGAACGGGCCACCTGTTTAATTCCTTGAAGGCTCAGGGTACAAGAAAATGCCAGATACAAATAGCACAGACGATTGAAACACTCCTGCTGAATATTGTGCCCAGGAGATTTGAGATTCTCCTCCCCGCCACGGTGAAAGTCAGTGTCTGAAGTCTTACACTGATTGGGCAGTGATCACCAAATGCATCGGTGCTGAAGTCCCGAATGAATCTGAAAGAGCCATGAGTAATTTTTTCCTCCTTTTTTTTGTTTTAAGAACCCTGCTCTCAGTTTGAGAATTCCGTACACCACAAAGATTCTACACCAGAGCTGCGTTTCCCAGAACGTTCACAGTGCTGCGATCATAGAGAGAGTATTCAATATGATGACCCACGGACAGAGTAGGTCTTTGGGCTAAGGTCTTGATGTCTTAAGATCCTACTGATGTCCCTAGTGAGCTTTACTGTCACAGCCTCAGCGGTTCAACATCACAGCTCCGCTGCTCTTATCCTGAAAAATGCTGAAAAATGCACCACAGCACAGAAGAAAAATCAGGCAAAGACAGCAATAAACGATCCATAATACAAAAGCAAGGGAAATTACAGCCTTTCTGCTGAGGGGGCAGGAGTTACAGTGATAAATTTTACATAAATTAAAATAAAAAAATTGAATTAAGGATTTGAAGACATCACACGCAGATTTCTACAAAAAGCCTGGGAATACAGAACATTGTTTACATACAAGCAGGAATAAATCTCCAAGTTGACGAAAACGAGCCAGTGTCTCAGCAGTGAACCACCCAGAAAAACGCAGGCAAGTACCTAATGTTCAGTTAATTACATGCAAGTACCTAATGTTCAGTTAATTACATGCAAGTACCTAATGTTCAGTTAGTTGCATGCAAGTACCTAATGTTCAGTTAGTTGCATGCAAGTACCTAATGTTCAGTAAATTACATGCAAGTACCTAATGTTCAGTTAGTTGCATGCAAGTACCTAATGTTCAGTTAGTTACATGCAAGTACCTAGTGTTCAGTTATCCATGAACATGAGGCTTTTAAAAACACAAACCAGAACTAATTACGAGATGATCAGTGTTTAGCTGTTTATATTTAATTAGGCAATAACTAACTTGTAAATTGTGCATCGAAGTATATTTCATTTAAAGTGACAGCAAGCAATTCCGGAGGAAGTACTGACATTTAAAAAGAATAAAATGAAAAAAAAAATTGTAATGAAAAGTGAAAAACATTATCTTATTACCACTTACACAAGGTTATTATTATTATAACTTTAACAGTATTTTCACACACACACGCGCGGGCGTGCACACACACACAAACACACACACAGATTTTATAAGTACATAAAATGCAACATAAAGTTATTGAAAGGCATGGAGCTGCACTACACAAGTACAATGAAAAGAGAAATAGGCAGACTTTGTACCAAAAATAAATCTCCGCTACTAATATGCTTCTTTTTACTTATTGGTATCGTATATACACGTAGTAACATTTAATAGGTACTATGTACGGTTGTGTATATATATTGAATACACTATGTATGTGCATAAATGACTATGCGTGTGTAAATAATTACCACAAACAATACGGCTTTTAGAAATGAGAAGACTGAGTTTTGCCAGCTTCCCTCAAGGCTGCTAAATCAAAGGAGGGAATGTGGCTTTTTCTGACCTCATTCCAGTTTTTCATCTCTTCTGTGTTGTACTTCAAGTAATTGTGGAGTGTGTGGGGAACAATGGTTGAAGACTATTAGGGGGCCACTGTGAACTCGTCTTCCCCGCTGCTGCCTCTGTGATCTGGACTGCATCTTGGTTTTCTTAATGGTGGTCAAGGCCAGCCATTAACTCTGATGACAGCATGGGCCCCGGCTCCACAATGGCCTGTGATTGTTCATCAAACTAAGATGAAAGAGCATAACACTCCTGTAGCTCCTGTTTGAGCATGTTTGCATCTAAGGAGGATTATTTGTGTGTGTACACTTGTTTTAGTCCTCGTGTACCTTCAAGTGATTTCTTCAATGAATGATCAGTCCACGTGTGTGTGTGTGTGTGTGTGTGTGTGTGTGAGGGGAACTTCAAATTAAATTGTCTAGATTAATTTTTCAACCCCCCTTCTAAGAAAACACAAAGGCTTATGCGAACTGGGGCTTGTAGTGATTCACGTTGCCAAAGAGATGAAGTTCAACAATGGGGAATAATTGTCACAGTGGTCTTTTTTATTCAACAGAACAAGTCAACGACAGATGTAGATGTAGATGTTGACCTTTTACTTCTCAACCCACATGTCTCCTAAAATACCTCATCAATTCAGGGAGAAAAACCAATTAAGAGCAACGCTTGTTACCTGGGTAACAATGCTGAGTACAGCTCGATAGTACAGAAATATTATGGCAAAAGGAAAATAATTTTATACATAGAAAGAGTACGGCATAGAGAGGGAGCAAGGAAGACAAAGAGTGCCTTGCAGCAAACACTTACATTGTGAAAACTGTTTAACTATAGATAGCAAAGATACTTGAAAGCGGGACAACATTTCTAGACGCTTCTGGTTTGGATACTGTCAAGCAGATCCTGACCGTCGAGTCCAAACTCGGCCAGAGCCCTTTGTGAGACCCAGTGTTCTTGGCTTATTTCATGTCCCCTTCAGTGGCACCGAAACTGCTTTCTTTGCTTCTTGCTTCTTTACACTGTTTTATGAAACACATCTTCACTCCTGTACTGAAACGAAGCCCCCATTCCCTGCTCCTGTTCCTGTATCACATGGTTCTGCCTGCCATTCCTGCAGCAGCGGGTCGTACAGGTACATTACTTGTATTCATTAAGGGCTTCTGTCCTCTCTAGGGTGACCACCCACGGGCTACTGTAAAGAGAAATACCTCATTAGCAAGCAGTAGAGTCTGTCCTCTGCTTAAAGTTTTTACCCTTTCTTGTATGTACTCGCACTTACAAGTGTGAAGACTTGATTATGGATTATGAATCAGAAGAAAGGACGTTACATCAAGAGGTTGAGAACAACCGGAAGTTAATTATGGCGATTCCTCTCTTTGGACGCAGTTTGTGAAATCAGTGAGTAACGCTAAAAGTTTTCACGAGGAAAAGCTGGCATTACTTCTCCAGGTAAAAGTACGCAATAATGTAGCTGCAAGCAATGTGAAGAAAATATTGCAGGTTCATGTTTTATAAGCCTCTGTTTCACATCTTTTGAAGTAAATCCCCTAATCAGATACGCCATTTTAGAATACGTCTACAGAGCTTATCACAGAAACAGTCTGCTGTCTTTTACAAAAAAAAAAATGTAAAGATATTACAGGCACTGTATGGTTCAAGAGAACCGTAGGGTGAAAAACCAAAAATGGAATAGCTGGGGATGTGCTGTGTCCGGTGCACGTCGCCCTCGCTTCTGCACAGGGTGGAGTCCTGTTTGATCAACAACCTGTGTGAAGTTCAGCCCGCTCACACTGACCCTCATCGGAGGCTTCCTTTGCGACTGAAACAGCTTGCAGCTCCACAAGTGCCCGTAGCCTCCAGGCAGCCCAAAACTACAGGAAAGTCAGCATGAAAACTGGGCCGAATTTACCTGTCCCCACGCCTCCCCTATCCATGCAGTGCCAACCACATCCTCTCCATCACACAGCGTCTATCATCTCACCGGAGTGTGCACGCCAGCCCCGCCTCTGGGACTCTCCCAGTTTTTGCGATAGGCTTTTCAAAGGGACTGAGCACATTAAAAAAAGAGCAGCAGATGTCTTTGCTGTGCATATATATTTCTAAATGTTTTTTTTCTCCCCTCGGTTGCCAGAGGGATGAGAATGTCTAATTTCACACTTCACTTTCCCCCCCCCCAGTACAGCTGGGTGTCTACTGTGTTTAAATTTTTGAGCACAACAGCTGTCTGTATCCTGGAATTTCTAACAGCCAACCAACCCAGCCCCTCGCCAGCACTAAATCCAGCTGCAGTGGTATTTCTCTCAGTTTCATATATTAACCCCCTCCGCCGGCCAGCTATTACAGGGGGGCTGTGACATTTTCTATGCACGGCGAAGGTCTTCAGGCTCCTGCGGCGCGGTTGACTTTCGACTTACGTTCCCTCGCTGCCGTTACGACCTCTCCACTCAGAATGGGCTAGACGACAGCGAATCAAAAAGAGCACAGCGGGATTTTTTTTTTCTCCTTTTATCAAAGGTTAGCGGGAGCTCTGCCTCAGCATACCCAATCAAGTCTTTATAAGACCGTTCCACCTAATAGTCCGAAACATTCTGCAGACTTCATCCGGTGAGAATCTACGAAAAGGTCGCCAAGAAATTAAAAGTGTTCTTCGCACTTATAGGAAAACAGACTTCTTGATCTTTGCTGAGTCACAAAAATGTTCCTTATTATATTATAGACTCAGTGCTACTGTGCTGATGTTGAGAGTTCCATGAAGAGTCAAGTCCAATAATCAACAATTACAGTTAGATATAGCATAATATTAATGATTCATATCTTGGAGTATGCTGACAATGGGTGACAGTCCTTTTGGGGTTCTGCTGAGAGGGGATTTCAGTTGTGACAAGAATCAGATTCAGTGTGAAACAAGAATGACTGATGCTGAAACAGGCCTGACATAGTCATTCTACACTAGTAGCCAAAGTACAATGCCCCCTGGAAATGCAATTTGGGACGCTGGCCTTACTTTAATCCCGCTTACAGGTTTAAACACTTTCTGATTTGATGATACACATGAGATGTTATGGTTTACTGGTTGAGGAAAAGATCCCATTTGCCCCCGAAATGTAGTCATTTTTTTAGTCCAGTATTATTACATCCAAAAAAATCCTTTTTATGTTCTTTTAGAAAGTCAGATTGCATTTCATAGGGTGTGGATCACAACATAAAGTTTCCAATAAGTACTGTCGTTGTTACGTTTGCTTCATGGCACCATGAATGTGTGAGAAACTCAGCATTAGAAAATGCAACATGTACACAACTACTAGTGAAAGAGTCACATGATACAATTTCCTTTGGGTATTTAGGAAATGGAGTGGTGTGGAATAAAGCTGTATGATCTAATATGGCTTTGGGCGGAGACACATCACAGCTAGGTCTCCTGACCTGATAACGTGATTGGCTGGCATGAGCAGAGTGACGCTGTAACATCTCCCTCCCAACACAACAATACAATGAGGTGAAGAAGATCTGCGTGTCAAATAGGACCAATTAGTCAGCGCAACCCCCCTCCTTGGTAATGGCGTGTGAGGTGGGTGTTCATGCTCAGTGAAGCAAAGAAGGCTGGATAGCTGCTGCTCACCTGTGCTCCTGGCTTTAATGTCACAAACGCAGGTTGCTCCTGTGCCGGGGCTCAGGTGTGTGACAGACTCATGTATGGTAGCAAAAGGCTGGAAGGCATGAATGCGAGGTACAGGGACCTGCTACATAGTGTGGGAAAAGACACGAACTGACCAATTATACGACCCCCAGGACAAGGCTGAAAGCAGCCATCTTGAGCAGTAAAAACAGAGAGCTGGAATGCAAAAAGTCCAAAAGCTGAAAGGTGAATCGTTTAGGGTTTTATTTGCGGAACTTTGCCGAAACACGGTACGGTGCCAGCGTGGTGTCCGGCGCTTCTATCATATTGTGCTTCTAAAACCGCAGCAAAAGAAGAAAATCATGACCATGACATCATCTTTCCTCTGGCTCCTAGGGTAACTAGCTAAGTAGAAGCACACGGTTGAAAATAGAGCAGTATAAGTCCATGCCTTAAGAGGTATTTGTAAAATTAAACTGGAGGGGAATTCATTTAATTACACGAAATTTCTCTGTTGACAGACAGGCGGACAATTTCCGATGGCAAAAAGGCTGCAGATGCTTTGGATTAACCGCACCCGGGGCCCCTGGGGTACCAGTTTGTCATCCATGCGACATTCATTTCATCCATCACTTTCTTTTGAGCCCACTATGCATTTGAGAAGTTATTTAATGACTGAATCAGACATGAAGTTAAGTGAGAGACCCTGTCAGGTATCAGACCTCTGCATGAAGATTCTACACAGGTTGTGTGTCTGCCCAGGTTGCGTGTCTGCACAGGTTGCGTGTCTGCACAGGTTGTGTGTTTGCACATGTTGTGTGCTTGCACAGGTTGTGTGTCTGCACAGGTTGTGTGTTTGCACAGATTGTGTGTCGGTACAGGTTGTGTGTCTGCACAGGTTGTATGTCTGTACAGGTTGTGTGTCTGCACAGGCTGCGGGTCTGCACAGGGTACATGTCTGCACGGAGTGTGTGTCTGCACAGTCTGCTAAGGGGATACAACAATAAATGTACTGGGAGTTGTGAGTCATCTGGAGTCTGAGAGGGACACATTCTGTGCAAATATTTCCACTGAAAATTTAACTTACATCATTTGTTATTATTATTATTATTTTAGAAAAATGTCTGAACAATGCAACCAACTGTAAAGGCAGTCCCTAGATACAAAAAAATCTGTAGAACATATTTTTTGGCTTAAGATGTTTTGTGATTATCATGTGATACCAAGGGTGAAATCTTGATGTCATGGTAAATGGTAAAGAGTATGTGGACCCCCAAAGAAAAACAATTAAATTAAATAACGTTCAATATTTTCCAGTACCAGGTGAACCTTCAGCTACATGCTGTTCAATGAGTAAAAAAAATGAATACCACCATAAATCCTTAACTGACTGTAGTATTAAGGTTAGTATTATTACGTCATATAGAGTCTGATATACTTCAGCTATATAAAATGTCAAAATTAATATCACAAGGTAGAGTCCATAAATTTAGTTAGTCATTTCATTGAAGAAACGTGTACATGCTGTAATCTGTAAGCCAGTTAGGCATGAGTTGTCAGTTATTTGGTTACCAACCACCACTGTTCATGGAAAAATCTAATAAACAACTAAATTCCATTTGAGCGCAAACATGCTACCTTGAAGGATAATAGCATTTAAATAGGAATGTGCACTTCAACCTAAAAGTCCCTTGACAACATGGGAACATTTAATAAGCGTAAGTGGGCAACAAAACAAGGATTCAGTTCCAGCAAGGGCAACATGACACATCCATCATCATACGTGGTCAAGTCATTTTGTCTCTCACAAGGTTTCCATTTTAAGCACATAAGTATTCAGAAAAAGGTCTTGAACTGGAGAGCCCTTCCTCTTAGGTCATCACTGCCCACACTGCCTACTACATCTCCCATGCTGAGGGTATGATGAGGAGAGGAGGATCCAGCAGGGCGACATCATCAAACCCTGCCAGGGAACATCTGTCCGACACATGATTATTTGATCATAAACCAGCAGTTTTGTTAAATTGTTGGCAGTTTACTGTGTGTCTTTGAATGCATAGCACAGAAAATCCAGCAGCCTGAGAACAATTTGTTATTTCTGACCATAAACACAGGAGACCTCATGCAGCATCTCTAAAAATAGGAATGCGAGGATTTGATTCATATTCCAAATTCAATTAAATTGTGTTCAGCTTTATACATAATGCCTGTCCCAATGTGGTTACCCCACATCACCCTCCATACGCCGGTTTGAGCCTATTCATGTCTGAATAAAATGTACTTTTAACAGCACAACTTTTAACCTCACATGTTTCTCTAACAAATTACACTTTTAAATTCTGTTAGAAAGCACTTCACAAGCTTGGAAATAAACTGATGGCAATACAATTAAAACAGGAGAATTCTGCGTAAAACAAAATACTATGATGACTGCAAAAGAGCCATCCACATCCTACGAAAGCGGTAGCAGAAAAACCTTCTGTGGGAGGGAGCTGATGGGGGAGGGGCCATTACCTCGCCTACTGGGTAAACAAGTGACTCAGAGACTAAACTCTTTGGCTACTGGAGTGAGTCAGTCCACCTGTACGCAGAATGGATGGGAGCAGGAAGCTAAAAGCAGGGTGTACATCTAGGTCAGCACGCCCATGTTTACCCAGTAATAAAGCACCCTTAACTCTACCTGATGCCATATTCTGCAGCTGTCAAGACTGTACATCCCCACCTAAATTGAACGAGGGGTGTTTTGTGTGTGTGTGTGTTTGTGTCCGTGTGTGTATGAGATAGATAGATTGAGAGTGAATGGTTTCTCCACAATGGTTGGGTACAGCCCTTCCGGGAGGGAAGCCATACTGAGGCAATCAGCCCCTAGCTGCTGGAACACCTGAGTTCTCAGCTGCAAGGACAATGAGGGCAGACGGCCACCACCAATCAGGCCAGCAAGGCGAGCAAAATCGCGGCGGCATGCGACTGATTTTAAGTGGAGCTGAACTGGAACGCAGAGTAAACACTGCAGGATGGAGACCCTGCAAGGCGGCAAAATTCAGCTGAGAAAGACACAATATAATCTCTTTCATCACACCTGCAATCTGCGCTTGCCTAAGCAGCGACTACGACATTAGCCTCAGAGTCAATGTGCCTCTCCGACTTCTGTGTGAAATTGTCTCTCTGGACACAGTCAAAGCTAATAAAGATCAAAATCCATGTCCTTCAAACAACCTCACCTCTGAGGAAAACGTTTTCAGTCACCAGTATTGACATGAAACGCCCTTCTTGTTCATAGGTGTTCATCACCTTCAAACAAATATTTTATCAAGGTATGTATCAGGGATGCACCGAATATTCGGCCACCGAAAATTTTCGGCCGAAAATGGCCCAAAAGTGAATTTTCGGTTTTCGGGCAAAAGATTTTTATCACCGAAAAACATGGCCGAAACAGTATGTCATGATGACGCAAACAGAAACCGCTGCCTGCACGTGCTTGTCTGAAGCAGCATGTCTGCGGTGTGGACGTATTTCAACATATCTGAGAAAGACCCACGGATAGCGATTCGCAAAACATGTAATGCCGGAATTTCAATGCTGTCAATGCGGTTAAATGAAACATTTAAGTTTGAATTTTACTTTATTTTATACTGTGCATTGTTGCAATGTGCTAAAGAAATATTTTCATAATTTGTAACTGATTTATTCTTTGAAACTTTAATATTAATTTATGCAATCGCAATGCCTTGATTTTAGTAAGGTTAGTACACAGTCATAGCCATAAATGCAATGCTACTAATTATTGGCATAATTTCTTTCGGTGTTTCGGTTTTCGGCCTTCGTTTCCTCTTTTTTGGTTTTCGGTTTCGGTCAAGAATTTTCATTTCGGTGCATCCCTAGTATGTATATATAGAGGCATCAAATAACATTTTTAGGATTGTACCTTAAAGGACAGCTATTTATGTAGAATGAGATATGTAGCTGAGTTGTCCGTTGTCAATAACACTATGTTACTAAATTGATCTTTAACCATGAAGAACTAGCGCCAATGCCAGATAGCGAAGCGTCATTAAAAAAAATTGGCACATTTCTATAGGATACAGGAAATGTTTAAGGCAACCAAAACTTGTGTTGAAAATACAACAAAACCATCAGGGACTCATATGTTAACAGGGCTTCTGGCTTTGATAGCCATTAACTGGGGAAAAAGGGGAATATGAAAGAAAAAAATGGAAAATGAAAATAATCTGTGAAATCGTTAAATGTATTCACTTGTAAAATGTGCTGGGGCATCTGCTCTTCAAAAGAAGAAAAACAACAACATAAAAACCTTTGATCACATGATCTATGGTTCACAGCAGGAAGAAAGCTAATAGTATTAGAAGCAAATGCTGTTTAATGCTACAAAAAGTTCTGGTGCCGGTTCAATACGACGCTGGTAAATTACTCAAAATGAAACAATTAAACATAATTGCTCATTATATGCAGAAATCACAAAAAATGGAGACCCAACATACAAACAACACTTCAAAATCTTTCTGTATAAAGTAACTTAAATATATAAAAATCATTTTGTAGCCTTGGTTATTGTATTTATGTGTTACGGTTGTGCTAGTTTTTCAGACAATGAGGTGGCTTTTAGTTACGCTTCATATATTTCCATCTGTAAACATTCTTATTCTGAGAACGAGTTATGCTTTCTGTGCATGTCAGTTTCGCAAACCGATTTTACCAGTACAGTAGCTGGTCTTGTATTGGCTCTGTAGTTTCCAAGGAAACAAAAAACAGCAAGACGTTCCTTTGCATGCCCCCTACAACATCAACAAACTAACAGCAAGACTTCACTTTCTACCAAAAATAATGCCCCCTTATACAGAATTCTGCCTTCTAAACTCCTAGCCCTGGGTTGTCTAAGATGGACACATATTTGCTGACATCATGCCACTAGCCTGGAGAAACATGCCATTAATGATTCTGCGAAGACAGACGTTGTGTTCCTGTTTTGATTTTTTGTTTACAGAATTTGCGACTTCCCTCCAATACACTGGCTTATTAAACTTAATAAGATTTTATTTTCAGCATTGTGTACCCTGCAGGCATTGCAAAATATTCAGAGATAATCTGGTCTAGGAAGCTTTTTAAAGGTTCTATCACAAATGTTCATAAATGCTTCTGTGATAGCTGACACAAACCTTGAAAATGCCACATGTAATGTTGCAGGGACAGTGTTGTCTTCAAAAGGGGCACATATTGTGTTACCATGCAGTTGCCATTACTGTATTTTTTCCTAAAAGTCTTACTAAACCGTTGACAGCAATTCCAGCTTTCACATTAAACTCAAAGTCAAATAAAGTGAAAGTTACATCTGTCATCGTAATCACTACTGTAACAAACAACATTCAACCAAACCATAATAACTTTGTGCCTTATCACATTTGTCAAGCAGATTTATTTCCAGATAATTAGCACATCAAACAAAAAATCAACATCACACAAGTATTCTGTGTTATAGAGGGTCATACACCACCACAGAACACCGTGCACCACAGAAACCAGAGAAAGACACCACCACAGTACACAACAACATTATTTTACTCATAAGTAAATATTTTTTTGTACATTTTATGTGAAGCACTAACATGAATGTTTACATTCCTTACCCTATGGACTACATGGTCTGACTACATGCAAAGTAGTGTGAAGATGATTTTAGCTATGAGTTAAGAACAGAAGAGAACATAGAGATTCTCTCAAAGACAAGTTACATAGTAAAAGTGTAAGAACACTGTATGCTTTAATGTTAGATAAAATAAACAGAGACATTATAAAACCTGATTATGCAAATTCTCCCTCAATAAAACCCATAACTAGCTTAAATAAGTGTGTTGAGGAATATGCTATTAAACTTTAATGATGAAAATATTCAGTGACTGGAGCGGAGGCATGTAATTAATGTTTAAATTTAGCACAGTGCTGGTGGTGATTCGTCGCTGAAGTATAATTTTTTTTTTTCCAAAAAAAAATGTTTAAATGTAGATGAATGTTCCCAGAATTTCTTGTTCTATTGACATCACCAAAACAGAGCAGAGTTCTAATTCCTCATTACATCCTTTGATTTCATGCATATGCCTCAGAATAAGCACAGCAGAAGATCAACTACACCAAATTAAACTCACAACTATTTCACCTAGCAAAGCTTACACTGAGGAGATCTTGCTGGCAGTGCTGAGGTCAGCAAAAGGCCAGTCAAAGACTCCAGTATCAAAACAGATCTCAAGGAATCTCAAGGAATATTTCTCATATTGTGATATATCAACAAATACAACCAAAAAAATGTCTTATGAAAACCGTTCTGCTAAAAAATATTGCCCGTAAACACATGATATAGTACACAGATTATTTTGTATTTCATGACATAGAATGAATTATTACTGCAACATTTTAAGAAATCATTGATTGGCATGTCACAGCACAACATATTCGATCAAATAAAATTCTACAACAACGGTTTTGTGCACACAAGGTCCAGAGACTAGGATTGTAAGGTCCAGTGATCAGTACTGTGTAAGGTCCAGAGACCAGGACTGAACAACTCCCTGCTGACTCCCCTGATGATGCTGTCTAACAGCGTCACGTTGAAGCAGAGATATTCCACCTGTATAAAGGCAGAGCTTTGTCATGTCTGAAGGGAAGAGAGGGGGTTGTGGAGAAACCCCCCAAAAAAGGTAAATTGTATTGACTATAGAGAGACCACGCCGTCTGATTTCTGATGGATAATGCAGAAACCGAACCGAAAGGAGTCCAAATTAATCCAAGCAGATCTTTTCCACAAGCATCAAACCTGGACCCAGGATCAGGAAGTACAAATCTCTGACCTCCCATGATCTGTCAGCGATGACAGGGCTGCCGGCCCAAGTATCGACGATCTGAAAATCCAACTTAATCCAGGTTAGCATGACAGGCCAGAGTACAACATGCAGGAACAGTGATGACAAATTTTCCTTTACATATATTCTTTGCAATGAGAGAACATCTGTAACATCATACCACTGTATTAGATTTTCATTAAAAAAAAAAAAAAGTTTCATTCACCGCTTACCCTGGCTGGGGGTGGGAGAGCTGGAAACCTATCCCAGGCAGCATAATACACAAGTCAGGGGCATACCCGGTACAGGATGCCAGTCCATTACAGGGCATTGGTGGAGATTTCAGGTCCAGAGAGTACAAATTCAAACTAAGTTTGTTTCAACTATCTAGTTGAATACTCTGTGACTGTGACTCTTTATACTCAACTGGATGGTTGAGACAAATGAGTGACACCAACTGAAGAACAAATTTCCAAAACTCACTCAGTTCATGCGATTCATTGCCTAGGAAATGGCTGTGAAGTCTTGGAAATTTAATAAACATTCTTTGATGGACTAAATGAAAACTGATTGAGTTTTGCTTCCCAATACTGTAACACATGATGAGGAAGCCTGACTTTAGGTCATTGGTGGTCTGATCTCAAAAACAACAGAACCGGAGTTAGCTTGGAAATTTGCTGGATTGACTTCCTATTCTGACTCGCTAACTGGACTGCTATTCAATAAGCCTAACTAAATGTTTTTGGACTCCAAGAGAAAGCATCGTGTGACATGGACAGAACATGCTAACCCAACACACACAATGTGGATTCAAACCCTCAACTCAGGAGGTCTGAGGCAGGCGGTCACACTACTGTAGAGCCTCAGCACTTTGTTAATCAAACATTCCAGTTTCTTAATCAAACATTCATGTAACCACACTGCAGTGGTTACATGAATGAAAAAAATAACCAAAAGTTATGGGTAGGATGCCCATAGATACATCTGGTCTATGCCGTTTCTTACTCAACAGACCTCCTAGGGGTGTTGAATATCCCTCAGGACATTGAAATAGAAGTTAATCAAGTGCTCAAATGTTACTTGATGATTTACTCTTGGCATGTGACCAGCAAATACTATACATTTCCAAAGTATTGCATACTTCATGGATTAAGACAAGTACACTGTTGTAGGTATTCGAAGAATGCCTTGCTATAACCATGCTATAACTATAACAGTAGAATCCAAATGTTGGTGCAGGAAACAGAATGAATGTAATCGGATGTGACTGAATATGTGAGATAAAAGGCAGATCAATCTTCAAGGGCATGTACAGAGAGATTTAACCCTATGCTGAGTAGAAAAGCCATTTAAATTGGATGGCTGTTACATAATTCTGCTGAGGAACCCAAACGAACACCAATAAAATATACTGTCAGAGTAGAAGCTTTGTATACCACATCCTGGCCTGCTATTCCTGCTGCACCGAAGTGACAATATTATTTTTTGCAATGGCTGTCCTGTTAATGTCTAACATCCAAGCACAGCTATATTTTGGTTGTCAAAGTGTTTGGTGTCAGATTTCACCACATTCTGCCAGGGAGACCTCGGTGGTGACATTTCTTTCAACACAGAGCATGCTGCCCAGTCCCCGTCCCTAAAAAGACTATACAAAGAAATCCAGTTCACAGTAAGCTTCACCACAGTGGAACCTATCGCCATGTGCTATGGGATGTGCATCAGTCCGTGCCCAAATAACTGAAACCATCATATGGGCTGTACGCCCCCCCCCACAGCCGTCTGACCCGTTGACATGATTTATGCCCCCTTGAGGCCAGTCTGTGTACCATGTTTCAGCCAGGTGGGGAGGGAGAGGGATTTGTTCCTTCTCCACTTACCGAACTGAAGCCCAGTCACGGGACGGAATCCCACTAACAGACAGCGACTATTGCCTAACTAATATCACTATAACCTTTCCCTATTTACGACAAGATGCAAAGCTAAGGAATAGCTATAAATATATTGCACATAGCCAAAATTCTTTCCACTTACAATAAAGAACCCTTAAAAAGATTCTTCTCCTCTGCATTTCTTTGCAGCGCCACATATATCGGCTTACCTTTTTTCCGATGAGTCTACTGCTCATAGTAAAGCGGGCAAAATTTTATATATGCTCACTCACCCAATTTTATTCACTGTGTAACGGTTCTCTATTTCCTATCTGACAGCGCCAAAGTCGCCCCTCTGTGGCACATTAGCCTTTGCTTAGCTGTGCTTGATTAATGAACTGTGTGAACATCAGAAGACTCAGACAAATCCTTCGTCCCTCGTTGGCCAGTCGTGAACAGCTTTATTTATCCCTCGTTCTTAAAAAGTCGCCGCGGATTACGGTGCCACCGGGCTGCCGTACAGTTGTCCCCTCTCCGGCTTACCGCGAAGCGCTAGCTGTCAACGTGCCAGGTGTTGAGGATGCCACTGAGATTAAATGGGCCCCTGTTTGTTCCACACTGCCATATCAATTTCATCTTTCAGATGCAGTTACCCATCAGAGGGATCAATAGGTTTAAAATATGCAGCGAGAGCAATATGTATCTGCAGGATTAAGCTAGAGGAAGAAACAGCATCCATTTAAACATCAATACATGGCTTAGTGTCCTTACAAGGCACAGAGAGTTTGACTATCCAAAGCAAAAGTGCAGTTTAGAACTCCATGTAACACTTAATCACAATTAAACGTAGCATCATATTTAATGGCATTAATATGAGAAAAGGAGTTCCACATTTATTAATGTACACAGCAAGATTCAGCCTGCCAGATAGCCATTGTATTACGCTTATAATGTGGGAAGCGTAAACAGACAGTGGTATAACATTACAAGGCTGCCTGAAAAATGCATTGGCAGAGCACATTGGGAGTAGTAGTGGTAATAAAGTCAGCAGTCCTGCCTTTACACAGGTGGAGAGCCTTAGAAGTAATACCTGTGATGTACCATGCAGCTCTGCTATTATATAGGTTGAATACCACAGTAGTAATAGTGGTGATGCAGCCTACAGCTCTGCCATTATCTAGGTTGAGTAACTCAATAGTAAAAGTGGTTATAGTCTGCAGCTCTGCCTTTATACAGGGGGAATATCTCAGAATTAACAATAGTGATAAAGCCTGGAGCACTACCCTTATACAGGTAGAATAGCTAAGTAGTAGATCTGGTGACACATCCTGCAGCTCTACATTTAGACAGAAAGAGTACCTCAGTAGTAATAGTGGTGATGCAGCCTACCGCTCTACAATTAAACAGAGTACCTCAGTAGTAGCAGTGCTGATGCAGCCTACAGCTGCGCATTTAGACAGTCTACTGAGAAAGGTATACCTGTACTTTCGAAGCATCATAAACATGTGCATTAAGCAAACCATAAACAATTATTCAACATAACAAGAGTGTATGGTTCTTATGAAGGAAAAGGTGCACGTTTTCATTATTTTAGTTTTCAATGAAGTAAAGCACGTTTTTTTTCACATTTTAGTTCATTATAGATATTTTTGCCATGTACAACATAGCCATTAACATAAACATAGCAGTAACATGGGCAATAAAATGTTGCAACAAGCATAAACAATTTTCATAATAAAATATCAAAACCTTTTTCAATCTGTATTTTGCGTTTCTTTCTTGAAACAGACATATGCAATTAAAATTCATGATAAAAAAAGAACCAGAAACAGTAATGCATGGCTTTGACTTCTTGTGTGAATATAAATTTCCACAATTCAGAATATTAATATGTTAGTATGCTCATGTGACGCTTTGAGCAGTGCTTAAATGGAAAGAAAACAAACAGCCTTAGACTTATCCCGATGATTGGGACAGTGATACGGTCATTTAGTAGTATCTCATGCACTAATAATTAGTACAATGATTATACTAAAGGTTCGGTGAGTGAGGTGCTTGTGTACTGCAAGAAAGATTAGATGTACCCTGGCGTTTAACGTACAGCTGGGAGATCAACCTCTTCCACCATTATACAGAGAAATCATAGCTGTTATTATTAGAGTATGAAAATGAAATCCTTTCAATACCATACTGCTTTTACTAATCAGTTACCAAGTTTAGCATTTACTGCAAGCTGGCATGCAGAAAAAAAAAGAAAATGTGTTTTTAGTGTGACTTAGAACTGCACAAAAATGCAACTCAAACACTACAGCAGTGATAGTATCAACTGCTTTTTGCCAGCTGGGCAAACTGCCATCTGCTACGCTACATGGCTGTATTTATATACAGAGATTTCACAAGTTAATTCTAAAATGGCACAGTAAATCAATGTGTTTATACGTTTAAATAAGGTCGGCATGCAAAGGCTGGAAAAAATGGTTCTGAAGCGATGGAACGGTTTCTGTATGCAGTTAAACTGTTTAAAAAGGAAAAATGAATGCCCTACAGCAGCTCTATCTGTGCAAGAGCCTAAAGTCATAAAAAGTTATGCAGTTAGTCTCATTTAAAAAAAAAAAAAAGACAAAATATCTGTAAATTGCTTAGCAAAAATAAAATATACAAGGCCTGATACAAGATTTAATCACTGGTTCAGCACCCATCCTACTGCATTTTTAACCTAAACAAAGTTCAATTCAACTAAACATTTCCTAGTTCTTGAATTTATAATAAAAATACTATTTGCTCACTGCAGTTTGAGCCAATTACAGTGAGGAACATCAAAGCTTCTCGTGTCTGCTGCCAACGTGCATTAAGCGACAGCCAGGTGATAATGAATCGATTCGCTTGTACAAAACAGATCCTAATGTGGGATATTAAATACATTCACATTCCACAGCAAGGACTCTCCATACCTCAGTGGGAGATTAAAGCCCGGGAATTGCTCACAGTTGCCTCTGATAGGTTTCTTCCACACATTAGAGATCAAACACACTGATGAGTGGAACTATCTGTCCAATCTCAATCACAGTCAATCTAAATTCTCCTGCTTTCCATCCCTTGCAGTTCCTCCTGTCTCTCAGTCTTCAGACTTCAGCGCAATGGTCTTACAACAAGCATCCATCAATGGTCAGAAGCTGGGAGCCATAAGTAATTGTAAGTACTGTAGTCATCTGGTAGGATTACCAGGGGAACGGTTGGTATTCTTCATCAGCATTTGAACTTTTGCTTCCTGCTGACTGGGATGGCCGATGGCGTAAAGGGAGCCACAACTGCTTAATCCTGCCTCAGTACTGTGATGGCTCCCTTTACACGCCGCCCTGTAACACAATACGTTTTATAGTTTCGGCTGCCATGCGGTCGTGAAGAAGGGGGAAAGGATTTGGTGGGTGGGTCGAGTTGAGGCAGGGTCATGCCATCTCCTCGCCTACAAGAAGTGGAGATTTGGAAAGCAGGGTTACGGCTGTTCTCCGTCCTCAGAATAATTTGACGATCAAAAACACCGTATACATAACTGAACTATGACTATATTTTACATTCTGCTCATATAACAGATGCTTTTATCCAGAGCAATATTTTTTGGGGAAGCGGAGTCAGACGGCCCCTGGAGTATCTGAGTGCTGTAAGATTTATTTAAATCTTCCACACGCTGGCCCAGTAGAACAAGTCATTGGGACTGGGTGAGCGGGTGACAGTAGGCAAGACTGAAGTCAACCATTCACATTCATGTTCAATATATATAAGCAGCCACACGGTGTGGGGCTAATTTAACTACTGACCAGTGCTTCATGCTAGCTTATAGGGTGAAAATGCTATATGCAACACAAATTTTCACCTTCAGCGTCTATTCCAAAGATAGATTTATGTATTATTCTGTATATATGATGCAGTAATGCATTACTACACACCCACGTCAGGTGCTTTGGGGTGACTTGTAAATACAGTGGTACCTCGGTTCTCGAACTCACTGGAACTCGAATTTCTTGAAAGTTGAACAAACCAGTTTGACGTAGAACTCGATCTAATTATCAGAAGTCGAACCGTGAATGCTGACCTAATATAAAATGTATGTGCCAGGCAATGAGTCATACTACAATGAAATTCTTACTTCAATGCCTTCTTCACAGACTGGACGATTAACCAAATAAAGCAGCACAAGATTACAGTAACTAACAATAAATAGACCACTAACTTATAGCACGTGTCCCATTAGAGCATTTATGTAATTTATTTAAACTTTATTTTACCAGGTAAATTAACTGAAAACCAGTTCTCACTGCTTTACTTGATATTCGGGAGAAATAGCAGATTGCGCATCAGAACTGCCTGGGATACAAACGTCATGCCTGTAACTAAACTCTTCAGCCAATAAGGGCAAAGGTGTGTCGTCACGGAGGCGGTTTCAGTTTGTGCAGCCAGGTGAGAGGTTGCAATGCATCTAACCGTAATGCACTGCATCAAGATTAGAATGTGTTGCTTTAAGCCAGCGCTGTAAGCAGGTCGAACGCACACAATGACCTGACTGGGGAAACAAACTGAAACGCGGACTTAATACAGAGGACTAATGAAAACAACCAGAAACAGCTGATTGGATTAAATTGAGCTGTAGTGTGTAAATAAATCCATTAATCAGGTGGAAGAGTACCACGGGCAATTGCCTACAAATTTTGGGAAATGGTAAAATATTTGAAAAAATCTTTGCACTATGGTTGTCAGAGTAGCTCATTATAGCTGAAAAAGTAAGAACACTTAAGAGCTAATGGAACAGCTTCACCGTGTATAATCAGGGGCTTAATGCATAATGTGTTATCAGTCTGCCCGAAGAGAGGAGCCGCAGGCGGGGCTCCGGGGCTCCCTCGCCGCGTCTGTGGACCCGAGCCCTATCAGGCGGAGACCCCATGAAGACCCTGCCTCCATGGCTGAGCTGTGGGACACGGCGGGACTTCTGATCTCCCAGAAAAAAACTGTTAGCGTTCCCCCGTGTGATCACCATTTCTCCACCACACCGCTGTAATCATTTTCATTTCCCTAAAATCAATTTCCATCTAACCCTTATTGCGCCCCCAGCAAGATGTCAGCATTGGATGGGCTTGCAATTCAATCAGCAAACAGCCCCCTTCAGGCAGCAATAACCAAACTATAGATACAAGACCGGGAGCACATTACTTTGCTTACCAGCACATGAGGGGTTCCTCATTTTCCCAGGCTGTTAAGTGTAATATGTTTGCAAATTTTCTGCTGTGAGTTTTAGCAGCATAGTACATTAAATGAACCCAAATTCCCTAGAAGAGCCGATAAAAATATCATATCATCTATTACTAAATGACAAGTTCCTGGGCAAATGTTGCACACGCAGAATTTAAAAAAATAAATCAAAAAGCGATATCACACATCACAAATTTGCTATCTCATAATTAAAAATATTTGTTTCACCATGTCATGTGCTCTACTCCGCCTAAATAAAACATGTGACATTTTTTCCTTGAAATGTCAGCGCGAGAAGGATGTTGCCAGCAAAATCCAAGAAAATCTCGGGATGCAATACACCTTGGATGCAATTACCTTTGAAGCCTCAGAGAGGAGTACGAGACAGACTGTGCCGGGCGACAGGCGGCACCGAGGGGCCCCGTTTGATCTGCTTCAGCGCCGCAATTTACCCCGTTGCCAAAATGACACTCAGGAGGCCCCGTCCCACAGAGCAGCACAGAAACCAAATCTAAAGTTTGCCCTCCCCCTCCCCTCAGACCAAACAACCACACCAGAGTGGATGCAGTGGAACAACGAGCCTCGCAGTTCGTCGTGAACCAACCGACCATCCATCCATTTATCTTCCACTTATCTCATACAGGGTCGCTGGTCTTTATGAACCATAGTCTGCTCCTTCTCAACTGCTAAAAGTGTTAACGGACCCATGGTCGTTATAAAACATTACGGTGTGTATTTACTTAGCTAATTTATTTATCCGAACCAATGCGTAATTTCTAATTGTTTGTTCGTTTGTTTGGAGAAAGCAGGGTCACACAGTCCCTGGAGCAATTTGGAGTTAAGGACCTTGCTCCAGAGACCAAAGGTAAGACCTCTCTGCTGACAAAGGGATCTCAACTGACGATCTCCTGATCACAACCACAACTTATGCGCCACCCAAATTACAAATGTAATTTCCATTATATATAGTGTTTGGGGTAAAATTAGCCAGGTTGAGTGATTGCCAACTGAAGAAAAGCAGCGCAACTGCCTATGGCACTCAGGGATGGTTTATATTTTGATAGAATACAGCCAGACCGAACGGCGAAGTCCTGGTCCCGACTGCCCCTTTTCTCTTGTTCTTAAACTCTCATTTGTTCCATGTGGTCTCACCCTCAGAGGATAAACATCAGCTTGACTTTATGTTCAGCAATGACAGCGAAGCCAAACACTTCAATGCCCAGAAGGGATAAGCTGCCATGAGATCATGATGCATTACATAGTTCGAGAAAACAGATTCCAGATAACAACAGTCAAGGAAAGCCAATATGCATAGGTTTCCATAGCAATCACACAGAAGACACAAAAGACAAATTACCTGAATTCCCTTTCATGTCTATGAACAGAGATCTGTCACACTATGACAATCCATTGTTCTTCTAAAATATACAAACTAGAGTACCATTTTTGAATTTCCCAAAATAATCCCATTCATATTTGACTGGAACATGCTACAAATGGACCAAATATGGACCATGCTATTAGAAGCAGATAATTTACATGCTGGTCACCATACTTTACAAGAAATAGCTAGGCTGGGTGAGCATTATGATAATAGTTCCCTGACTCAATGTTTTTGTTGACAAAACCCAGATGATTACACTTGCTCTAAATACACTAAATATGCTTGGTTCGCACAATAACTTGATGTGAGAAGCAGGGCAGATAAAACTGAGTTATGACAGCTTCACGATAGCGTTGGAGAGATGGACTTCTTATTCTCTTTGGCTTGGGGTCCTACACATTCCCTGCTGCCTGTGATGTAAACATATCTGGACTACCTTGGTCCAGTGGTGCTAAATGAGTTGCAACATTTCTTTTTAAAATACAAAGCTGAATGATGGGAGCCAAAATGGTAACACGTCTTCTGCAATCCATAATCAATAAATCCGATCGGAAAGAGCTTAAGACTGGCAATCTAAAACAGTACATTCAATTAAATGCTATCATGAATAGGTATCACAATGCAGTACTGGTCAAATTAATATAGCTATTAATAATTATAATAAATGGTGACAGAATTAATTTATACACTGCCAACTTAAGGTCTATTTCATGATTTGCCTGCATATGACAATAACATGCATATTCTTTATTTTAGGAGGATATTTTTTGTCCCTTAAACCTTATTTGCAGGGTGAGTGACTGTTAATGGTCGTCTTCTCAGGTGGGCAACCAATCATTCCAGTCTCCGTTAGAAATAATGGGAAAGTAATTCAATCCATGTTATAATATTTTCTGAGAGAATCTCACTCCCGATTGGGGTTGTCTCGGCTTGGCTCGTACTGCACTCTCAGCTGAGGCAGATGGAACGTCATGCAAGCTGCAGGCTCGAAGTAACAGCTCGGCCTCCATGAAAACACTCACACTGCAAATCAGCGAAAGCACATAATAGGCAAATTATGTTCGCATACATCAAAAGAACTGCTTCTCTCGAAAAGCATATTTCGCCAGACAGAGTATTGAAAACCACTCCCATGGCTAAGAGTGTAGGTGCAACACTAAAATCAAAAACCTTTAGCGGGCTTGATTATTTATGTGATGATTCCTTAGAAGTATCCCATAATACTACACAGTATACAGACTGTGCTTCAGGTGTGATATTTCCTCATATGTTCTGTGATAACATCCAAGGTTTTCAAACCACTTTAAATGTCTCCATTCATGCATCATTGAATATATTTTTAACACTTGAACCATGAGGATTTTAAACTTCCATAATCAGTTTTCTACAATTATACAAAAAATCTGCAGTGTAAAGAGTATAGATTATGTATAAACCTTAAAAATAGGAATACAAAAATCAGTGAGCACTGATAAATATTTTGTCTTTTATCTTTCAATCTTTATGTTAAATACCACTTCATGAAAAGTGAATGAAATCCACAGTCACCCAAACCTGTCAACATTCAAGCAGCCAATCAAAAATTCTTGCCTCTTCCAAAGAGGTCATATTCTGTAGATACTATACCCATATTATTCTCCACTGGAGAAAAAAAATGAAAAAAATGTTAGTTAACAGAAGTCATTGATGATCATCTTTTATTATATCTATCATCTGCCACATTGTGCCATGCCTTTCAGAGAAAATTGATGTCACAGAGTTCACACACTCATAACAGTAAATAACAATGTTGGCTGCACAGACGGAGTAATGATATACTGTGATACCAAAACTGGACCTACATCTATCTTCTAGAGAAGATAGCAGCCGGGGACTGCAAACTCCCAAACAGCGTAATTAATTCTTACACAGATATAGAAATTGCAATAAGCAAAACAGTCTTAAGACAGTGATAGGTTGATGGTCCACTAATTAAAAATCAAAGGTTTTACAGCTAAAGTGTTATAGCATAAGGGTTTTTTATACATTAGACATGAAGGAACGGCAGTCATAATTGGCATGAGCTGATATGCAGAATCACAGCTCCTGAGGATTAGTAACAAACATGTTAGATCACACCTATGACTTCAACTGAGCTATAAGCCTTCACAATCAGTTCTCAGCTCTGAAAGAGCGTCAGTTCATCTCTGGAAGTGCTTAAGCCCATAATCAGATTGAGGATCGCAGACTAATGCTTTTTAACAAGAATAAAGTTAACTGAATATTCCCTTTAAAGAAGTAAACAGCCAACATTACTTGAATTGTTTTTAGCTTCAAATACAGGGTGCAATTGACTTTTCTGTCTTTTGAAGAAGGAGATCAGAAGCAGAACACAAGCCCCAGTAACTCTAACACATCATACTCCTATTTCTGCTTTTTTGAGCCTATTGCTTCTCTACAACCAGTGGATTCATCTCTGTGTTTAACGAACAAAGACACATCCATCCAGCATATCTAGGTACCACAATCTCAGAACTCCGCATGCTGGCTTTTATTCAAGCAGAGAAGATAATTGCGGTTAAATAAGTTTTATATATACTGTGATCCCCACTATACCGTGGTTCAGCTATCACGCCCCAGTTATACTGCACATTTTTCCCGACGCATCACAGTTCTCTGCGTATCACATACGTTGCTTGTGGTCCATTTTTTTGTGAGCAAATTTTTTCTGAATTATGTTACTCATATCCTTAGCCCGACATCCACAGATCATATGTGTTTACAAAGTGTGTTGTAATAAGTTTACACATGTTTAAAGCACGTGGGAGGGGTATTTTAAGGCTTAAACTATAAAAAATGTTGATTTATACGGTCTTTCTATATCGTGGATTTTCACCTATCACTTTTAAAGCATGTGGGAGAGGTATTTCAAGGCTTAAATTATATAAAAAAAAATGTTTATTTATATTGTCTTTCTACATGATGGATTTTCACCTATCGCTGATGGGTCTGGAACGTAACTTCAGAGATAGGCGGGGGATCACTGTATATCATTATGGTTGAGAAGTGACAGTATATTACTGAATTCATTTTGGAAAATTCATTTATTAATCAACGGTTACCATAAAAACAAACCAAAAAATATTATGTAAATTGAACATTACTTTTCACAATGTATGATATTACTTGTATAATAAAAGTTATACACCAGAGTCTGGTGACCTCATTGTTCTCCAGCAGTATAGTGTTATTTGTGTAGATCTGCTCTCCGTCTGTTTGTGTGGGATTTCTACTTATTCTACCACATCACTGTGTACAAATTAAATTTGGATCAATTCAACTTATAATTGAATTCCTTGAAAGAACCGCCATCATCTCATCTGAATAACATAATACACCCATTTAGATTCTGTTGAGTAACGCAGTCCATTGTTGGCTGTGAAAGGTCACGGTGTGAATGGGCTTTCCATGAACCTGAAAATGAAGCCAGCAAGCCAGCTGTGACAGCGAATGGAAATCCGGCTATGCAACGTGCATGAAGAAAAGGGGGGGAACATCATGTACAGTCATTTATGAAGCTATTTCAGATGATGCTGAGAGTTGATGTTCGCAGACCACATTCCCGGCAGTCTAAAAGCCCCCCAAGAACATCCACTGGTGAAAGCAACAGAGAAAAGGACACCTCTAAAAGGAAAATTAACACAAGCCTCAGGTGAAGTAAAGTGCTTATAAGGATAGTTCTTATTTCAAGGCGAGTCTGGATGACCTGAAAGTCCAACTGCTATGTACAGACAGAAGAAAAAAAACATCATGAAAATGCCCTTACATGTATTATGTAAGGACAGTAAATTAAAAGTATTTCTCACTTGTTTTGAAGAATCAACGCAGCAACAGAGTGCCATCACTCTTGGCTGTGATTGGAGGATTAATTTCAAAGAGGCACCTTGAACCCGCAACACATCATCAATATGAATAAAAGTGACCTGAAAGATTGAATTCTTGGCAGAAATTCACAGAGTGACGACTGAAATTAAAACCCACAAAATAATAAAATACAGACTGTTAATAGAAGCTCTGTGGAGAAATATAAGGCCAGAGAAGCAGCAATGACCAGGAATGCAATATTTCTGATGCTGTAGCTTCTCTAACTTGCTGTTCATGTATGGAGCCAAAGCAAGCAAGTATCCAAAGACGCCAACTTCAGAACATCCGGGACTGGGATCAATTCTATAAACGCCAATCTGTGTAGGATATGAACCCATGGCCAGCCACACCTGGAGGAAACCAATGCATCAGTTAAAAACAGTGTTCTTTTCTACTTCAGGTTTTTCGGAAAGCAGTCTCGCAAAAACAAATGGCAGAACATTTTTTCTGCTTGGCCTCCCTGTGAAGCTTCCCAATTCAGTGCCGGGAAGGGAAAACAAAAGTCCGCACCCCTCTGTAAAATCGGCCACCTCTAAAAATACCTCCCTCCCTAACTCCACTTCCTGGACCGAACAGCACCCCTCAGGTCCAAGTCAGTGGTCCGCTAGTGCATATGAGCAGCGGCCAAACACTGCACCACAGCACTGGGGGGCATATGGGGTTTAAGCTCCTAAAACCCCCAGTGTGACTCCCTGTTCAGTGAGTGAACGGGGCCCCCCCCCCCCCCCAAACACCCCCCCCCACACGCGCAAGCAGCGCCGAAAGAAAAAAGACACAGGGG
>JABFDZ020000039.1:9187014-9197657 GCA_019775955.2 Pollimyrus isidori
CCCCCCCCCCCCCCCCCCCCCCCCCCCCCCCCCCCCCCCCCCCCCCCCCCCCCCCCCCCCCCCCACACCGGGAAGAAACCTTCCTCCCCAAGGATGGTCTAAAATAAGGTTCACTGCAACCAAAACAGCAGGAGAACAGAAGCAGACTCAGGAGAGGGGAGGTTAGGGAACGGTTATGTACAGCAAGTCAAGTGAAAAGAAACAAATGTCTGCACATTAATTTACCCTCAAAGCTTTAGAGCTGCCCAACCTACTTAAGCCCTCATGACAGTTGGTCAACAAAGTGAACCAGACAGCTTTTGAGATGCACCAAAAATCTAACCAAAATATCAACCCTCTCTTAGTCAGCATTATAATCACCAAGTTACAGTTTTGTGTGCATAAGCTAGTTTAAAACCAACAAAACCAACATTTTTCTTAAACTCTCCTTAAAAACACTGAATATATATATATATATATAATAATCAATTCTTGAGAAATATTTCATCAGGAAGCCAAAGCCTACTAAAGGTCTCAAAGAGACATCAACTGGCAGGCTAATCCAGGCTTGCCGAAGCATTTTCACCGGCGACTGAGAACATCTCATCCACCCGTTGAGGTCGGCCAGATTTCCACAGCCATTAGAAATAAACAATAGTCCACATATTACGTTTCCATTTCAAGAATGAACGAAACACAAAACGAGCTCAAAGGCATGGGGGGGGTGTATTTCCAAGAAGGCTGTTCGCTGCTTTCACTGAGGATGACAGAAAGGCATCCCACCTCTTCTTTTCTTTTGCTTATGAGGCAATTCCACTCTACGTCACCTTCCCACTGTACATCTGCCCTTGAGCTGACACTTTGTTTGGTACTTTGTGTAATCATATATCAAGGGATGAGCCTTTGTGAAAGTCACGGCATACAAACAAATAAACATCACGGCAATGTAAAAAGTGTCAAACTGGATTTGAGCAGGATGCGAGGAGGAAGCTGCTGAATCAGATTCTGAGCAGGTAGATCGACGGGCTAATGGATGCTGCTAGAGATGAACGGGGAAGAAAGGATTGTATCAGAGGCTGCAGGCATTTGCAGGAGGGAACTCATGAGTCACAGTTTGCTCCAGGACTTAACATCCCTTCTTTGGGACAATGGAGATGACTTTGAAACACAGCCATCTGGTGAACAAAGGCAGAGGTCAGCATACAACCACTTGCTCTGGGCAGACCTGAACAAAGCATTATATCAATACAGATAAAGGAAACAATAATGAATGAATGCATGATTAGTGGGAGGAGATGGCTAGCGTTGGGAGTACACTGCCCAAACATTGATCTATATATAGGAATTAGAGCGAGGGAGAGCTTATGATTCATGTTATAATGCCCTAATGTTACAAATCTTTCATTTCTTGTCAGGGTTAAGGAGTCACATAAAATGCTCTAGCTTAGGGCCTATAGAAGGCAGAAGACTAGTCAGTGAGGGAGAATTGCTTAATTTAGTTCCTACAATAGGAAAAATGAGCCCAAGTGTCCGTTTCTCTAAAGATATTCATCACATATCCTTAAAAAGTACACAAAAGAGGACACTAGCATACCTCCTCAGCCTGGAGTTGGGTGCAGATGAAATCCGGAGTCTAAGAACAGGTGATAGGGATTAATTTGGCTGTCCTAACATAGGCTTTAAGTCTGGCCACTGCCTTCCGGAACCATGGTATACCTGAATCATTACACATTCAGTGGGAAACAGGATGAATGGTGGAAATCTAGGAAAAAGACAAACCTTACTAAACCAATTACCAACTACCTGGATTAGTCTGTAGGAGTGACTAATGGATACACATCCTTTGGTTAGGCCAGTATGTAGAACATGAAAAAATACGATGTATGATCCTCCACGGGTTGGTTTTTTCATGATATGAGTAATAATCATGTCAAATAACTGAAGGTCAGTTGCTCACTGACACATGAGGCAAACAGATATTTGTGCACAAAAGGACTGGACAGATTGCTAAGTCTACAGTGATTTATTATCTTTATCTGGCAAAAGATTAGAATAAAGCATTCCCACTGCAAAATCATTTTTAATATCATGACAGTGCATCAAAGAATCTCCCGTGCAGCTGTTAGGCATTCAGGACTGAAATACAACCTCATAATTATTCTCCCGTTAGTAATCCATCGTGGACCAATCATTTCACGGCTGGCGCTGACAAAGCCGGGACATTAACCCACTTCTGCAGCGCTTTGCGCTACCACGTCTACCTCCATGCAATCTGATTATTCTAAATCTAAATGACTCGCATCCTCACTGAACGGATAATCTTTAAGCACCATGTTCTAAATGTGCATCAAGCCTGCAGCGTGAAACCAAGCTGCAGAGCAACATATCTGACAATGTTTACATAACGGCAGATGTAAGATTATACAGAAACTATAATAACCATTTCCTGTGTTGAGTATTTCAGGTGCAGAAGCTACAAATCCAGACCAAGATTTTGTTTCTACCAACCAGTTGAGTGACACTGTGACTGTGATTCTTTATGCTCATGTGGATAGTAAAAACAAAATTGTGGCCTGGATTTGTGCATTGTAATTCAGTGTAGATACAGGCATTCTCGTATACCTTACTAACACTGCACTTTGCAATGAAAAGCACTGTCATCCAAACTGCAGCTAACATAAAGAAACTCAGCGGGAATTCTCTTATTAGGCCTGAGGATAGACGTCAGGTTGGGTCCCATGGGAAAATGCAGCGACTTCAGTATGAAATTATTTTTCAGACCTGAATGCTCATCCAAGAAATGAGAATTGTGCAAGACTGGTGAACCAGTTTCACTGACAAACATTCCCTTTTCTTTGAGGGAAGATTCATAAATAATCAAACTTATTTTTTAAATCCTCTGTGCAATTTCTCCTAATGGTAACGACTGTTGGAGAAAAAAAGGACCACACTTATTGTCCAGGTTCTAAAAGAAATGGTGGAATTACAGGAACATCTAATTGTTAAACGCCAAGGAATTCCATTAACTTGTACTTAACACATTTTATGACAATGTGAAGTGCAGTAGAGTTTACAGAAAAAAAAAAACAAATTGAGTAATGTGGAAAAAGGGAACTGAAATGTATTCCCTGTGGTGGTCAAGCAATATATTGTTGGAGAGTAACTACCCATAAACAAACAAAAAAGCAAAGCAGAAATATTTAAGTGCAGTGTTCTTTTAGGCAGAAGTTATCCATTCAAACCATGTGCTCAGATCCACAATGAACGCGACTCACTTGTTAGGGGGCCCTCGTGGCTCTCTGGCAACATGTGGTACTGCAGCTGTACGTTTTGTCCGGCTTACGGTCTGGTGCTGAGATCCAGTGGAGTGTTTCCTTGCCCACATCGCAGTCGCATGAGCATAAGTACAGAAAGCAGAGTAATGTCCCTACAACCCTAGAAACCGTGTATCCATCACCCCAACAGTGCCTAGCAGCTGTTATTTCCTGGCCAGCATTTTTGAACTAAAATTACATTTAAAAGATTAGCAGACACTTAACTCAGTTTCACCTCATCCGGCAGCCATCTAATGACATTTTCCTGATGGCTCCGTTCTGTTATGCCCAGATAAAAATGGCAATAGTGCATGGTTTGCAAGGTGCAAGATTTCACGGCTGAATGTTACAGCTTTAACTGCGGGCAATCCTATTTTACAGATACTGGTATCAGAATATGCACAGGGTGTGAGGCATGTTCCAAGGGTAATATCCTGGGGACAGGGAATCGCAAAACACCACGTTGCAAAAACCATTGCAGGTCCATTAAAATCCAATATTGTGAAATAATGGTAAATAATAAGCAGAGTGGGAATTTTATTGCAAATCATTATCCCATGATATAAGGAGGAAACAGTATTAGTAATTACCAAATGTACACCAAACAAGACTACAAGTTCTCTACAAGGAATTTTAAGTATACGTGTACAAACAAAACACGCACAACATCAATAAAATGTAATATGAGGGATATTAGGTTGAGCTGTGCATAGACACATCTTTCCGATTTCAACATTAGCTAGTTAAGAATAAATAAACATTGGCGAATAGTGAATCCAAGGGCAGGGTAAAATTTACTGGCGCTGGAGGTCGCGATGACCTCCCTGCATGTCAATAACCATTACGCTGTGCAGTGTGGTCTATGCCAGTGAATCTCTGTCATTCGTCTTGTCTTCTGTAAAGAAATCATCATCATCAATTCATGGGTCATAAATCCCATTTCCGTGGGAAACCTAAATAGGATTGTTACATCACAGACTAGCATTTCATATTTTCATCAAGCCATTTCACAGTTTTAAAAAAATTATGTTCCGCTGTTTTGCTGCCATTTCACAGTTTTAAAAATTTTGCCCTCCATTCGCAGTTGCTCAAGAAACATAACCACCCCCACCCCCTTCCCCACAAATACCAACACATTACTGTGGGTAATTAATTAGAGCGGAACTAGACACATGGCCACCCATGTGTGACAACTCAGCTAAACAATATGGTTAAGTAGTTCATTAACATTCAACATTAGCTAACTACATATGCTTATTCATTAAAAGCATAACTGTACAGGACTAATACTAACTAGTGGCAGCGTGACTGTCAGCAAACCAGTTAAAGTTCTTAGCTAGCAAATGACTAAAAATCTATGATAATGTCAAATGTAATCCGAACTGTAAAACAGGGTATCCAGCATTTTCCATTTCAGTATTTATAGAAAATGCAAAACAACTTCCAGATTTCTAACGCTGCTGAAAATCCATGTTTGTTTTTATTTAAACAAAGAATTAAAGCAGATCACTGTGAATCATTTCACTAAACAGTCGTTAAACATGCCGGTGTGTTTCCAGCTAAATGATTCGTCTCACTATGTGGTTACAAATAGTCTGGTTCCAGGGTCCGGTCTTAAAGCAAACAGTTTAATTTCTGTTTGATGTTGGCAGGGCAAGCCGCTAATTTGCACGTTTCTGTGTAATTCCATCCACAGGGGGACTTTGACACAGAGCTGAATCTCGGGCCGCCTCTCAGGACTGACTTTTGAGAATGGGTACTTGCTTGGCTGCCCTAAAACTAGAGGAATCATCCATCTGTGTGAGGCTCTATAAGAGTAACCATGCTGCCCTGAACAAGTACCCAAGGATCAGGTGAGGTTTCTGTGTCACATGTCTGCAGAATGAGTTAAATACGTTTCTAAAACTACTTAAGAGCAATCAGTGAGACTGAAGTTGCATCGGAGTGCTGCATCATCTCTGTATCTGAAATTTCTGGCAAAAGTACTCCCTCATCAAGCGGAAAAACATTCAGAAATCATGTGCTGCTTTGAGTATCTCCAGCAGTGCAATAAGCCCCTTATGGGGCTGACGCTGTCTTGCATTTTCCACTTAAATGCTGAGAGAAAAGGTCACTGCTGCCGAAGAGTGTTTAATTTCTCTGGCAGCAGGATGGGGCACATCAGGTAACCAAAGGAACTTATAAACCGAAGTCATCACTTCAGATTCTGCAAACCTCATGTTCCCTTTAAGATGGTGTCACGCGGGAAACTATCAGTGTCTCGACATTTATTCCAGTCTGAGAAATTATTCACCATTAGCTGAGCTTCTGTCTGCTATGAGAAAAAAAAAGGAGTTGATTTAATTTATTCAACAGAATCTTAAAAAGACAAGTTTGGGCATGCCATAACTCTCCTGCCTCTGATGAAATATTATCTCAAGGCTGATGCAACACCATCTTAAATGTCTGCCTGAACCCAGGCTCCTTAGCCATTGTTCCCCCACCGACAAGTGTCGCCCCAGCCGTATCTGATCAACAATTTGAAGACTTGTACTGTGATTCTTATATATTCCAGCTGAGGGAACAGATTCTGCATATGCTGGATACGGCCCATGCGCAGCTCGGCCTTCGCCCAGCAGCTGCCGCTTCTCCTGGGACTGGCTTTCTCAGCTGAGCCAGCGCGTTTCGGCCCCAAGTGAGGTCTAAAGCGAGGCCTCTTTCTAGGCCAGAAGGAGCAGCTGCTCAGCTCTCAAAGTTGGGCATCACAACGCGACACCGGCTGAAATAGTGGCGGTGATCTGCATTCATGTCTTCTATGACTGAGGCAGCTTGTCCACACCACACTGTATGTGGCCAGCGTCTGCCGTGAATCACCTTAAGCTGGTACAGTCGTGTGGCGGTCACTTAGCCCGGCCTTGCTCTAATGAACCACAGAAAAGGAATGTTGGGGCACTGCCATTTCACACGTCTAAGTCCTCTTTCAAAACATGAGGCGGCGTTGATTTGTGTCACATAAAGGCTTTTTTGTTTGCGGCAACTGACGGAGTATCTCTAGAAGAATAACCGAGCAGCCCCCCCTCCCCCCCAACGCCATGTCGCTCAGACTCACACATGCGTCTTTACTTTGCCGCGACCTTGGCGCGCTGACATCGCGGCGAGTATCGGAGGGTCACGTTCAAACGGCGCGGCCCGCGTCAATCAGCCGGGAATGTGAAACCGAATCCGGAGCATGTGGAAACGGGCCGGGCTTCCGTTTCATCTGGCCCTCGTCCCGCGTCACCCGCGGGGCCAGCATTTGCATTTCGATTAAGGCGGCGGTAAATAAATAAATAACGAACGCACAAAAGAGTGTCTAATGCTGCCCTGAAGGATGAATCACGGGGGCCTGCTGCTGGGAACGACCTGGAATGAACTACGCAGCACAGAGGCCTGAGGAAACTCGCGGGGCGACGAGAGTCAGGCCCTGCTGCCCGCTCCACTCCAATCCGCGCTGGGCTGTGAAAGTCACAGGGGGGAGCGACGGCCAAATGGAGAAGAGATGAAATATTCAAAGAGCACATGGATTTCAGACTGAACGTCTCCCAGCATGGGTGCAGGCTTCCCTTTGCTGTTTCCCTCCCCAAGGAATAGGCCCAGTCCCGTCAGGAACAGTAACCAGTGGATGATGCATTACCCATAATCCTCTCCACCTTCCCGCCTTGTCCTTGGGCTAATTATCGGAACCAGCTGACCTTCCCGATATCCTAGTTTCATAGCTACGGCTATCATTTGTTAACTCCGCAGAGACAGGGCAGACGTGGGGGCAATTAATTTCTGTCCCATTTCCCACCTTGCCCTGGATGGCAGCTCCCGAGAACATTCAAGGATCAAAATGCAGATTGTAAAGGCAATGCATGCGTTTAGATGGAAATGGACATGCTCATTGTGAGCTAGCATTCGAAAGCTATGACATTTGGTAAAATGCAAACGGTTTGCACAAGCTACTGTAATTCTAATCGCTGGAGGTTACCAGGGTTCTTCTCAGTCCCAACCTCCACTGGTGAGCAACCCGATAAGCGCGTTCAAAGCTTCACTAGGATTTCAGAAACAGCCGGCAACTGATAGCAATTACTCAGACTACAAAACTAGCTTATACACACCTGCACATATATTATGCTGATATGAGAGTATTGGAGCTGTTGATTTTATTTCCTCATCAGATCAAGTGAAAATAAACCAGCTACCTACAAAAAATTACAATACAGGTGCAGTGAACACAATCTTTTCCCCACATCAACTCATAGATCACTTTCAAGCAACTACTCGAGGTCCATAAATCATCGCTGACAGAATGAGTCTAATTAGCTCACCTAAGCAGACAGCTCTAGTGGAGGACAGAACTATGTTTATGCCTGGATACTGTGAAATATTCCAGAATAACTTGCACCTATAACTGCAATGAGCAATGAAGTTGAGCGACAATTTATAACAATGGGTAAAGGGAATTGTCCCAAAGCTTATTTTAATATTAAAGACCCATTTAAATTTTTCTCTGGCCATAGCGTGAATTGCAGGAAATATAATGGTCTGCTGCCAGAGAATTTTCTTTATTACTAATCCATCAACATGACTGACCATTTAAGTGGGTAGGAACAAACCTTCTCAATCTGAAATGTGCCCTGGATTCCCTATTAGAGAAACACACTTTCAGTGTATTACAAGAGTGCTGTTTTTTATTATTATTATATGGGACATTAAAAATGCTGTGGTGTAGTAGCACAACCGACAAGTGCATTGCAGCACTGGGGGGGGTCCTTGTTTTTATTGTGGTGCTTCCAACCCCTGATGAAAACAAGTCGGCATCATCGCCGCAGAGACCACACAGACATACTGGAAACCTCCGCGCACATGGTGTCTCGCTCCGCTAAAGGTTGACGTTTCATTTAAAGGCTAATTTAAGTGTAGAAGTAACGTTTAAGGGAACCAATGAGCCCTTAAAGAGCAGAAGTCCTGCTTCAATTTTTTAAAACAATTTCCACACTGATTTTCCGACGAAGAAATCTATTAAATACTTCTCCACAAAGAAAACCAAAGATCAACTCCCTGCAGTACTGACGAGGGTTGGGAAGGCACATCGTAAGGCTCTAGAACATCACACATGTGGTGTTACCCTCCATTACTATGAAGATCTTTAGAAAATTGCCCATGAAAGACAACAACTTGGCTAGACAATTGAATTAATAGTTTCAGCATTAACTGCATCATACAAAGGGATATGTGGTATGTTTTTTCAACTTAGTGGCAGGATGTTGGTTCCAGGCAAAAAATGTGTTAATTACTTTTGATGATGTAAATCAATATTGTTTATTATTATGCGCACAGAAAATGAAACACTACAAGTTTAGAGAAAACATATTAATAGTTTATTATTTATAATATCAGAAGACTAGGTTACGATTTGTGCAATATCTGAAATAAACAGGTTATATGACTACTTACATGAGACTGGAACAGACACATCTGTCTTTTTCCAAACAGATCCAAACATGAATATAATTATGAAGCAGGACACCACATCTGAGAAAGAATTCTGGGATCGAATTATGAATGCGGTTCCCCTTAAGGAGAAAAAAATTGCACCCATATGGCAAAGGGTAAAATAAAAAGGTAAAATCACCAAGAAAACATGTTTCAGTTCAGTTATGAAACAGCCAATGGGCCAGAATCAAAAGTAATTCTGGGCTTCAGGACCCCCCATTCAGCCACATAACATGGTGCACACACAGTGTTGGGGAACATGCGGGGACCTGAGCAGACCTGCCCCCCCCCCACTGAAAAAAAACACATCATAAAATATTTATTTTATGTCCGTTGTATTGTGTTTCCCCGCCCATTCTTTCCTGCCTGTTATGTTTTACATTTTCAGATGTGCGATCTACGTTTATTATTCCACAAAACTAAAATGTCACACCAGCTGCAAGAACAAGCCACATTTTTCCCCCTTATACCACAACTGTATAATGGTCGCACAGTAAAACAAACTTTCTTTTTTTATTTCTATAGCTGTTGTGCAATGTCGCGGCAATTCCAGAGAGACTTGCTTGGAGCGAGGTTGTGGCAGTGTCAGGGTAGTTCTGGTCCAGCCAGCGCCCATGCCCCCCAACCCCACACCTTCAGGGCAGCATTAGAGTTTCCCTGCCCCATGGAAGCCTGCAGGCAGAGTAACTAAAGGAGCGACAAGCACTGATGCACAGCAGCAGGATCGACCTGTTGGCAAAATGTGGATGGCACAGTATGTACCAGAAGCAATGCAGAGACTGGTGTGTGTAGACTCCCTATCCTGCCCATCTGCCAGCTGACTGGTACCAACAGCTGCCCCGCTTTGATCTCCATTCTTTCATAAATTAAACCTTTCTTTTTCGATTCGCAGCTCTGCTGAGAATGTCACAGAGGACAATACAATTAACTCACCATGCAAATGCCGTTTACAGGCGAAAGTGAAGTGCGTTAGGTTTGCAGAAAATCTCAGCAGTGCCAGTGCACAGAGATATATTTGTGCATCAAGACCGCTGAGAAATTCAGGAAGAAATATGTTTTAACACGATGCTCCCCATCACCAAAAAACTGTCAGAGAACAGGAGATCTTGTCATGTTTACTTCTCAATCTAACATGAAGACATTTTCACACAGGCTCATAAAAGGAATCTTTGTTCATAGCACGCCTAATAAATCAGCCACCGTGACACCATAGTGCTCCTTATTTAAAGTTTTCTGGAACCTTGGCTGGGAGCCAGGCGCTCTGCAATTCAGTTTGCCACACATTGCTGAAGCCTCCATCTGTCAGCAGGCACAGCAGCCCAGCCTGGGCCTCAATGGCAGCAACAACAAAAAAAGTCACTCGAGGAGGCTGTCATAAAATGCGCTGTGGGGAAAAACAGTGTCGTTTAGTAACACGGAATTATATTGGTTCTGCACATGCAGTGCCACTGAAGGCCATAAAACAAATAGGAATGGATTTGTTGTGGATTGTCACTGGTTGGATTCTGGAATCCCGCTGAAAGACAGGCCATTTTCAGTTTTAACAAGAGAAAAGTCAACATTAAAACATTAAAAACAAACTGTGAGATTTTTTTTTACAACAAATAAAATGATCAAGTCGCTGCATTAAAACTTATTCCATTAATTAGCATAATGATTCAGTCCCTTTGACAAAACTAGATGCTGTGAGAATGACAATAATATATTCTCCTATTGTCCCCATCACCACCCCCCATTTAATCCCGACACCCCCCCCCCCCCCCCCCCCCCCCCCCCGCGGCGGCCCGGGGCCGCGCACCCACCGCGCCGCCGGGGGGGGGGCGGGGGGGGGGGCGAGGGGGGAAGGGATGGTGG
>JABFDZ020000039.1:9197757-9211184 GCA_019775955.2 Pollimyrus isidori
TCTTAAAACAGTGTATATGCCTTATTCCTTTCGCTTCTTACGCTCAGTAAGCTGCTGGTCCAAAAATAATAACATGCCAGGAGGGGCTCCTGCCTTTGCCATCACTAAGCAGCATTACTTCAGTTTTGGTGTGATTTGTCTCAAAATGAAAGAGGTCCCACAGCATTGCGTATACAATGTTCCAGGGAAGTTTGAAGAAGATTCATCAAACACTTTTAGTGTTATTGTGTTCTGTAGCCATCCTTTCCTTCTGCTGCCACCTAGTGCTGCGGCTTCAATTTTAATGCAATTTGTCTCAAAATAAAATATGGTGCTGATCTTCATCCATATAAATGTCCTTGTGAAGTAATAGTATCCATAAAATAGTTTTTGAGTTATCAGGCTAACAAAATAAAATGTATGAGGTCACACTTCTATTTGCTATCACTGTGCGACTTACGCAGTTTTGGTGTGATTTGTCTCAAAATATGATCAGTAGCAGATATTACTAAAAATTTATACTTTATTGATCCCTGTGGGGAAATTGTCTTTATGCCTCCCTCAACTTGCTCTTTTTTTATAGAGTAAGTTGTCCGTAAAGGGCAGCCACCTGCCGCAGTGCTCAGGGAGCTGGGGGTTAAGGGCCTTGCTCAAGGACCCACAGACATACTGAGGCTGGGTTGGAACCGGTAACCTTTTTATTACAGGCACACAGGCTTAGCCCACTGAGCAACAAGCTGCCCCTATATTCATGCACTTTGGGTCACAATGTGTCTGCAAAGACTGAAAAAGACCTGTCACGTGACGGCAGAGGCGGCGGACCAAGCCCTAAACCATATGTATTCTATGTCCAGGGAATACAATAATAATAATATCTGAGTGGCCAGCCTGTTTGCAATAAAAACATTTCTATAATTTCAGAAGACATAGACACAAACAAACCTGTGTCCCCTGTGAGGCTTCTTGGTTTGGTAGTGACTAAGAAAACTGTAGAGTAAAGTCCACAGAATAACCAAGGATAAAGTCAATAAAAAAGCACAGATCAGAAAAAGGTTGTACAAAGTCTACCATATCCCGCTGGGCACAATTTATTCACTAAAAATGGAACATGAATCCTACCCGCGCCAACAGCTGCTGCTGCGATCACGCTACCCAACAAAACTGATTAAAAGGCAAGAAAGACACTGGTAAGAATTGGCTGTGCAGCACCAGAGAAAGAAATCCAGAGTTCAACACCGAAGGTAAAACTGGAAACTAACCACATCACATCATAGTTGCAAGATGTAGGAAGCAATCACTAAAAATGAGCCATTTCAGCACCCAAAATGCGCAGTGGTCAGATGGTACAAATTTGGATGCTAGGAGTCTGAATTTGAAATATTAGATTCAGGACCATCGCAGTCAGGGGAAACAGCAGCAGCATCGCGCTACAAGGCGAGAGTGCTTGTCCTTCACACTGACCGCGAAGCGTACTGGAAATGAATGAAAGAGGAGAAAAAAGCAGAGGCGGATTCTAGGGAAAATGTTCACTCTGCCAGAGCCTTAAAGCTGGGACAGTAAGTCACCGTTCCAAGTCAAAAGTCCAAATGCTTTCAGGGAAAAGTCCACTGCAGTGTAGAAAGGCAAAGCTGTAATGACAGAAGAATAACAATGTGTATGCCTTGGAGTGACAGAACCAGATTCCTGGCTTGAATCCCATTGATAATCTGGAAATACTTGGAAATTCATAAACTAGTCCCAGGAAACTTGACATACTGAATAAATCTGCCAAGAATAATTTGGGAAAACTGTATCAAGCCAGCAAGTCAAGTGTGTAAAGATGCATCCAAAGACATGCACCTGTAACTGATGTCCATACCGAGAGATACGGCATTCATGAGTATGAATATTTACTGTAACCCACTTTACCCAGTGAAACATTCAGTCGGTGCTGTCAAGTTTTGAAAAATGCATAGTGTTCCTAACCCATGCACTACTGGAGAGCTCTTTTGCGAAGCTCTGCAAATAAAGGTGACAGATCCTTTATAAAGATCACAGGCATAGTCAGGTAGAATGGTAAGGAGGTATAAGTTCTGGACTGATACAATTAACAGTCAGTTTTAGGTGTCCGGTTACAATCTTTAAACACAGGCATTCTTTCCAACAGTGTGGACAAAAGTTACATAAAAGGTACAATCTATTGCCACCTGCGGCAGGGACTAAGGTATGTCACCATCATCAGAGCGACCTGAACAATTAGGGCAGACGGATATTTAGGTTTTGACATCACAAAGACAAAACACAGTAACTTACAGGTTTTTCATCATTCTTTCCTAAGCACAGAAATGTATGAATTTGCTGCTAGGCATCAGAAATGATAAATTAACTTGCATTCTGAGGCAAAATGACCCCCGAAATTGGTAACGTCGTTTTATTACCACTGTATATCCCATTCTTTGCTGAAAGCCACACATACAATATTATTCCAGAAATGTAAAAATCAGCAATACGTGTTGGAATTACATTGTTTTACTGTGCAAGGTCATGCGAGGCTACATATCATCTGAAACAAACGCTTTGAGATAGATCACTGAAATAGCAAGTGACATTTGCCATCTGTACTACAATATGTCTATATCAGATTATCTTTTTTTCATTATTATTATGAGATATGAGAGCAAAACACTGCTTCACCGTGCTCTAGTAAATGGGTCAACATATTCACGGTGCGAATCAAAGAAAAATATCTAGGAACCTCTTAAAGTACATGGTAATCATTGCTGAAATAACAATGCGAACCTACAATACGAACATGTCGTACATCTGCGATGTAAAGATGTGTCTTTTTCGCGGCAGGTCACTTTATCTCTATTCATCTATATATAGAGTAGAACGACCGATACAGGACGGAAGAGGATTACAAACTGTGCGTCTGGCTTCCCACTTCAGCTTGCTAGGCTGAGTCCAAATAGGACGCAGTTTATACATATTGTTTTCAAAAAAGAAAGAAAATCTCAGGAGTATATATATATAAACGACCGATATATTTGCTTCATTACATACAAGGAAATTACATGAATATAACGTTAATCTGTTACACATTACATTCTTAGTTCAAGATGAGTAGATTTGTGTAAAATATTTCAAGTAACAAGTGCGTTTAAAGAAATCGCTTTGACTTAATGTTACTCTGAAAATCATACTTTTAAAACACTTAGTATTTATGAACAGATAAGGGTTATACCTCGAAATACATACAGCATCCCAAATTATACTGTACCCTACGTCTGTATCGGAAAAATAATCTCTAATGTAGATTGCTGATAGTTGGCAAGTACATTTTTAAACTAACGGTGGCCTTAATAAATATCCTCCTTTGTAATTTACAGACAATAAGTATGGGGTATGTCCACTATGGACATAGCCTGGGAATATGCTGTATAGCCACCGTACAGAGCAGATCTGATGATGTGCGGCATTTGTTTTTGGCGCCGCTCTCCCACATTTCAATCGTAAAAGTCCCCTGGCAGAGCCGTGCAAGTTGCGAAACACGGACTTACCGTCGTTATTTGTTATAATGTCACAGGCGCCATTCAGGATGCCTTCCTTACCTTCCGCGATTGTGCTGTCGTTTATTGCTAAAGAAGTTGTGCGCGCTCCCCTCTCGCCGGTTGCAAGTCGGACTGAGTGCAGCCAGACCTTATTGCAATGTTTGACAATGATGTACTGCGTCCTGGTTAAGCCCCACGCTCGTCCACGCATGCTCATCCCGGGCCCTTAAAGGGCGATGGTACCTGAGCGCAAATGCGCGTCCTAGTTTCCTTATACGCGCAGCGCTGGCGCTTCGCCTCCAGTCGCGGGTTCCCCGTAGAGTAATTGATGTTTGATTTGAACCGATTGTGCATCAGTCTTCAGTGCCACTTCGGATTGGATTATCCCCATCGGTTTGAAGATGCGGTTGCCTTACTAATATATAGTTAGGCTATTCATAGATTTGAAGCGTTCTTGCTCTTCCCGCTTGCTTTCCTACTAAATTGCATGTGTCTATGTCGCAATATCAAGCATGCAAGGTGACACAGAAACATCGGATGGAGAAGCACAGATTAAGGTCCAAAGGACATGTGATATGTATAGCAGATGGTCATCTATTGAACATGAGGAGGGATTTATGTTAGTTTGGCATTTATTTGTGTCATTATTGAAAAGGTCTTACTTACAGATGATACATGGAAATACATTCTATGAGAGCTATATTTATTATCCATGACCAGTATGTTATCAATAAGTATTTTATTTTGTAAAGAGAAATTGTTCTCCTCGGCACTTTATGAATATTATCGGAACTGGTTTATATGTATATTTTTGCCTCAGTTTTTTTACAGTATGTCTGGACACCTAATTGCATGTTGCAGTAATGGACCATCCAGTTAAAGCCCATTTTAGAGCTTAAATACAGGGCTGTGAAACGCCACCCACACTCCACCCTTTAGTAAATTCCATGTGGTAACACACTATATACCGATTATACTCATTCGTTTCCTTGTGTTTTACATTTAAGCCGACTTAAAGGATATGAAAGTACTAGAATTACACAGCCTTAAGTTTGTCGCCTTAACAAGGTAAACAAAGGAAATCGTTGTATAGTTGACAAAAAAATGTACGCTAATTTGTAAAAAGTGACTCCTCTTCTCAGGAGAGATAGATACATATACATAAAACCGCTAATATGATTCTGGCAGTACAGGGTGCAATTAAAATGTCGCTAATGATATTTGAGACAGATAGTGTCATTATCTGGGTCATTTTTTAGCTGGTAATGCAGGGAATACCCCAGCAGAAAGTGTCCCTAAATTTGGAGAGTGGTAGGGGGTGGCGGGGTGCCTTGACTAGTAACTTAAGCATAATTATGGGTGCAAAGTCACGGAGCCCTATTGTTATGTCTGGTGCCCCCAGCACGTGTCCTCTACAGTCAGCAATAAATATCATTCTACACTTCATCTGCTCCTGAGCTATAGATCCAAGGGGGGTAAGCAGCTATCTGAGACAGCTATCCCTTTACACTCTGTCCTTGATGCACTCAGCATGATCCACGTTGCTGGTTCAACATTTCACACAAAACAGGATATCACAACAAGTACCGGAGTCCATTTCTTCCTCCTCGTACGCAGCAGGAAACCAAACAAATTTTTCTGGTCCGGGCAAATGTGGGAGACAATGTCCATACCACAAATAAGAACTAAGTGATCTTTCTGTGACAAAGTACAGCACTCCTGAACAGAGATTCCCCTCTGCCACTCCCTTCGGTGAAAAGGATAGCCTCATGCTATTTTTCAAATTCTGTTTCTGAAACACTAAAATAATAGGTCTTCACCTCATTATCTGAAGGGTGGCGATTTCCCTTAAACAATCAACTGTAATTCAAGCTCCTTATGCCTTTCGTTTGGTTTCCTGTACCACTTACCTCACACACCCATGTCTTTAGCTGGAACATACTGTATTGATTTGGAAAATGTCATTAACATTAGTACTGACAGCAGCAACAAACTGTATTTTATTGGTGTGTACTTGAAGCTAAAGTGCTAACACAAAAACATTAATAATAACAGCAACAAAAATATATATTACATGCTATCCAGCATTAGAAAGTCATGTGCCAGTTGTAACAACAGAAGGTGCAACTGAAATATTTCGAGAATACAAGCTTGAAAGAGACCACGTTCGTTTTTGTGGCTTGTCAGGAAATTTCCTCTGGGAACCGAGAGATGTGGGCAAGACACAACATTCAGGCAAATCACTCAAAACGCATATTGCAGTGTAGAGATTTCTCAGGGCCAAAAGACCAGAACCTCGATTCTCTGCTGCCAGCTCATGTTAACAGTCACACTCGCTTAGAATCAGCTATGATATACACTAAATCCTCACATGGTCTTTCTTCTGTGAAGTACTCATCTCCTCACAGAGCACGGCCTGTGGAGTGAGATACATAAACAGAACAGACTGCTCTGTGACTCAGATTTGCCTGCTTACTCATCTGACTCACGGGAACAGAAACACGCTGGTTCTTATACATCAGCCTCAAATTAAAACCACTAACTAGGTGATATATCTCATCGATATCTGATGCAGTAACGGCATCCTGGGATTTGGAGGCCGAACATCTTCATCTTCATAAAGGCCCCTACCGCTTTCCTCCGAAGGCCGACACCCAATAGACACAGAACTGGCAGCAGACAAGAGCCAAGCAGATAACAGGGTCTCACAAGACTCGCTGGTGCTAACAGAAAATTACACATCCAGACTGAGCCGCTGTAACATCTGCGCAATCCTCACCATGGTGTCTGAATGGGGACTGGCTGGCAGAGCAATACAAAGTCTATAATTCATGCAGTGCTGGATATGGAAGGGGCAGCTTCGGAACACAACTTCCACTAAGGATTACAGCTCTGGGGAGAGGTTTTAAGTAATCTCGCTGCTTTATTTTTAAACTCATTTACAAGGCTTGTATCTTTAGCCAGGGCAACTGAAAGTAGGCCTGTCAAACCACAATTCATGGCACACCACACCAAGTACTTCCACTGGAAAAAAATACAAAGCATATCAAAGCAATGAGACTTTTGAATTAGCTACGAATAAAGCGCACGGTTTGGCTGGGAGCTCGCCGGACACTTATCCGACAGGTGGACATTAATTATAGAGACGGTGATCCATTGTCCCAGAATGTTTGACAGCGATCTAAAGTAAAACTCATTCACTTTCATTTCACACGGGGGTAAAGTCTGAAGTGTAAGCCATGTAGGACAGGCGACTGTAAAATGAAATGGGTCAAAATCACTGGCTTAAGAAGTAACTTTGGTCGGCAATGAAAAGAAACTCAATTGAAAGACACATTATCTTTATTTGATGCTTGAAAGAATCTCATAATAGTGAACATGTAACAAAAAAATACACTAAATGAACCCAGGTTAATATGTAACTATGATCTCTCACGATGTCTTGAGATAGACACTATAGCAAAAAAGGCAATATAATATTTTACAGCAAGACATCACAATTTAACCGGTTGTGGGATGAAAAAGAAAAAAGACGATGAGAATCGGGTGATTGAAGGGTAATCTGTCTAGCACAGTACTCTGAAACTATATCCATCTGGTTCATTGAACACCAACAAATTATTACCCAACTGGCTGAACAGCCTGTTTAACAGCTTTTATATTTAAACCCCTTTTTCTGTGATAAATTTAGTTACATAAAATCAAGTACCTCACATACTTGCACGAAAGTAACCATGTAAAGCTGGGAAGCATTAAAAATCAATAACACTGCTTTTTCAGAGACATCGAGCTAGATAATTTACTTCCAATGTCAGTCCCATCACCTGGCTAAAATCCCCAAGCTTCACCATCTGTAATTGTGGAAAACACTGAATAGAAGCTGGGCCTAATGAAGAACTTTAAAACATTTTCAACACTGGACCCATTCTTGTTTTGCTGAGCACAAATCATTTTATCCTCAAGACTTTTGTGTGAGGTCTCCAACTGCATGATCAGAGTGTCCGTTCCCCACCATTGTTAAACAAAAATAATTTCCAAATTGGCAAACAAACAGCGGAAGCCATAATGTAATGTAGAAGTGTTTCAATGTTTCCAAACTGAACCACACACACACTGGGAAAGCAAAGGAAGAATAATTTCATACAATTGGAATCATCATAGGCATTAAGAAAAAAAAAAAAAAAAAAACAACCTTTTTCCTTTCCCAGAATTCAGAGCAAGATGTGCGTCACCTTAAAGGTATGCCAGTCAGGACCCTCCTGGTACAAGCTGTCACAAAACCGAAATTACCCTTTTATGCACAAAATAAACGTTTCCTTTTTAACCAAATTCCATGAGACTTTACAAAAACTTGGCTTGAGGTGATAAAAACAGTAGTTTTCATTTTTTTGTTTTAGAAAAAGAAAAGGCCTTTTGTATCAAATAACACCAGGATGCACAAGTATGCCCAGCAGTTAGCGGTACAGAGACTGTTTACAAAATGCCAGACAGTAATAACTTGTTTTCCTCGCCTTGGAATTTAATTTAAATTTATCTTCGCCTCCTGGGAGGGGAGTCCCTGCTGTGGTCGTCATTTCTCCGGGATTCCCGCTGTCTGTCAGAATGCCGGTTTTCCTTGCCCGATCTCTCCAGTCCGTTCCGGTACGAGTCTCTGGAGTCGGCCTCCTTCTGGCTCCTGTCTCGAGACTTTGACCGCTGCCTGCCGGACCGACTCTCTGGCTCCTTCTCCCGGCTTCGCCGTGTTTCAGGGCGCAGGTCAGCCCGGGGGGCGTCTCTCGGGGCGCCCCGCTCCTGCCGCTTGCCCTCGTGGCCCGGGTCTGTCCGGCGGGAGACGTCACCCCGCTCCCGCTGGTGTAGCGGTGGGGCCTCTTCCCGGTCGCGCCCACGGTGGCGAGAGCCACGGAGCTGATCCTCGCTGCCGCCGTCTCGAGGGTGGTTCTGGTGCCGCTCGACGGGCCTCTCCTCCAGCGGAGGGTGCCTGTGGTGCTTGCCCTTCTTCTTCTGGACCTTCTTCTTGCGCCTCGCATCCGAATCTGGAGAAGAATCAACACTGAAAGTCAGGCCCAGAATCCCCGCACGCCGATCGCAGTGTGAAAAAAGCAGGTTTATCAGGAATTAGTAAAAAAAAATAAAAAATGTTTTTATTGCGGCTCGGACCCGGTGTGGGATGCAGGGTGTTGGCTGGTTGCAACTGAATACTGCAGTGATTAACCAGCCTCCCCAACCGTGAAGACGTTCAATAACTTTCATTTATTATCAAAGAAAAAATCCACACAATGTCCATGCATGTTTGACTCACTGCTGCCCCGAACTTTCAAGACATTTTGAGTTCAATGCTACTGGACAAATTATAGCGAAGACTCCTCTGTCCTGTCAGACTGAGCATTTCAAAAGTATCTCCTGTTGTTTTTGTTGAGCCAGCATGATATGGAGACAGTTATATACAATAAATCATCCATCCATCCATCCATCTTCCAAACATTTAAGTATGACAGGGAACCGGCTGCTTATTCCAGGAAGCACAGGGTACTAGCAAGAGGAAGAGCCTGGATGGGAGCCCGGTCCATCGAAAGGCACACACCCACACACCCTCATGCACTATGGGCACTAATTCACCTCCCCGCATGATCTTGGATGAAGGGAGGAAATCAAAGTAACAAGAGAAACATGCCAGTTCTACACATCGGGGGGAAGAATTCAAACCTACAACCCCGGAGGGTTTCTTTTAATCACATACTTTGGGGATTAAGGCCCTTGCTCAGTGGCCCAATGCTGAAATCACTCTGCCAACCCTGGGATCTGAATCAGCGACCTTCTGGTCACAGGTACAACATCCTAAGCTGAGCCACCCCTCAAAATGAGAGAAGTGTGAGGCACAAACAATCAAACTACATTTTGTTGTCAAACTACATTTTGTTTGAGTATTTGTACAACAAAGTTGAATCTAATCTGTTTTGTATTAAATAAAAAAAAAAATACAAAAAAATATAAATATATTTTTAAAGAAAAGCAACACTACTGCGAGAAGCGCACAGGCTGAGACGACCAAGTCGTCCATCTCTTGCTCTCCTGTCAAACACGCAGAAGTGCCGCTCTGTCAGGCAGGGAAAACCAGCTACCCTGGAACTGGAGGGACAACACTGAGGCGGGGGTCAATCACTGGCGTAAAAGTCAGGTTTTTACACGCTTTCTAATGTACGTCATTTCTAAATGTGTTCATTTGTACATCATCAGGAACCAAAGCCTAAAAACATCACATATGCAAATATGGCTTTTGCGCGGGCAAGTTAACCCTAGAAAATGACGCGGCATTTGGCCACAGACACCTGCGAGTGCCTAATCCGGAACTTACATGCCAGCACGAATGATCCTTCGGGGGAAATAATGGGGTTTGAGCAGAGAACACAATTTACAAAAAAAGGCGGCACACTACCTGTGAGGTACAAATCAGCCCAAAACGACAAGGTCATGTACAAGGTGCGAGCGCGGGCACAGAAACCAACAAGTGGAACATAAGTCTAGATTGATGATAGCCTTGCTCACCAAAGAAAGGCTGACAATAATTGTTTAGATGGTTGAAACTGGTCAACAGATAAGGTGTGAGCTGGGCATTTCTAATGCAACGGTCAGCAGAAAAACCCCAACACTGACCAAAAAAAATCTGCGAAAACAAACGGGTAGCGTGACATTCCAGGGATTATTGGGAGTGTGTAGTGCCAAACAGGGTCATGCAACTTATAAATAAATCCCTTACGGTGAAAATGTGCATCCTTCTGTATGGTTTGGTATATGGGGAAAACAGGGCATAAGGGTTTTACTCTTGCCATTAAGCAAAGGCACCTGAGCTGCTGCTGCTGTCGGAGGAGGACTCTGACGAAGAGTCACTGGAGTCGTCGCTGCTGTCGCTGCTGCTGGCTGAAGACGAGGAGTCCGAGGAGGAGGAGGACGAGTCAGAGTCAGACGACTCCACCTCCTGAGCCTGGGTCATGATCATTTTGGGAGCATTCTTCAGGTGCTCGCGAAGCTCGTCCCTGCATGAGGCCGTGAGGAGGTCGTTTTGAGGCTTCTCCAGGAAGCGATGAGTCACCAACGGCAGACGAAGTAAAAACGGTTGTGTAACACTTACGTAAGACCACCCAGGCCGATGGAGGTGAAGAAATTGATGGCAAATCTTGTGTTCCTGGGATTGTCTCGAGGGAACAGGCCTTCGAAGAATGGCTGCAACGTCCTGCAAAACATGAGCGCAACCAAAAAAAACTCACATGAACTTTTAACCTTGCCTTAAGTGGTAAACAAGACGAAAACGCTGGCCGTGCTTTAGTGTTTAACCTCGGCAAACTTACATATCTTTGAGGCGTTCGTTGAGCCTGGGAAGACCCATATAGGCACAGAGCTCCTGGAATAAAATCTTGACAAAGATTCGGCTGGAGGACGTCGTGGTGTCTTCACTGATTTTTATGCACTCCAGCACCTACAAAGCAGACGTGTAAACATGTTCATCAATAACTTCTGCTCCTCTACTTATTTCAGGACTCATGTTAGAAATGATCCATTACATCTCAATATTTTTTTAACTCCCATAACACTCAGAGCATGTCAGGAGAGGAATAATGTTATTAAACTATCAGATGGTGCATTTTATACTGAAAAGATAATAGCTGGTAAGATGATTTGACTAAACGTGGTTAGCGGCACTTACGCTCCAGGGAACGGAGTCTGTGTATAGGAGATGCGCAAACATCCGAGCCACGTTTCGAAGCTTATTGGTTTCAAGGCGATGAATTGTCTCATACTGCTCCTGAAATATGGCTTCGAAGCTCTCCATATACTCCTTCTTCAGCAAGCAGAAACGCTGAATATTGTGTCGGAGGGATTCAGAATTAGAGGAAGCATGGCCTTCGAGTGGAGTCATTTATCTTTCCCTGTTCCTTAGTGCAATTTCCCAATCCGGTCCTAGGGGACCCACAGCCGGTCCATGTTTTTGCTCCCTCCCAGCTCCCTGCCAGACAGTCCACATGTTTGCTCCCTAAACAGCTCTACTGGGAGTTGGCAAGGAGCGAAAACTGGACGGTCTGCGGGTCCCTGAGGACCGGGTCAGGAAACACTGCTTTGCGCTCTCTATACAGGGGTACTCAGCCAGACTTACTCCGGCCAGGAGCCCGAAGAATTTCTCATAGGTCCTCTGCTGGGCACAGCAGTCCAGGATCATGTTGCATAGCTCTTTCTGCAAGATAAATAAGGAGCGTGAGTCCACTTCCATTAAACACAGAGAAGCTACGTATAGCCACAGTCTGCAAGATTTTCCAGTCAGACGCTAAAGAGAAAAATTGCTGCGTCAGGCCCTTCTCCCTTAAACATTAGCGCATTATTTTAAATTTTCATTATTCTCAATAAATCGCTCTCAGTTACACACCATGCATTATCCTGAAAAGGAGCCGGTGAAGTTGATGCATTTGTGACAATCAAGGTATATCTTCATAATTATAAGGTATAAATACAGGTTAAAGCTTGGAAGACTGAGTGGTTGTAAATGCTGCTGTATAAGTAGCTGCAGGGTACAGAAGGAAAAGCTCACAAAGCCTCTGCAGCAGGTTCCGGTGTCAAGCCAAGGACAAATGGCCGTGATCAGCCCCCCCCCCCCTCCCCTAACAATAAGCAGGCCCAGCACTGTCGTGGGCCCCCCCCACAAACCAACGCCGCTTTCTCTCCCGGGAACATGCTCACACTCAGGAGGAGGTGAGCCACTGTCGGCAGATATGGGAGCGTTTACACTTGCGAAGCAGCTTCAGGGTCTGTTGGGATAACGGAGCCCCCCCTGGATGGGACCGTGAGACGGGGCCACTATCTTAGAACCAATTACTGCCCGTGGTGATTGCAGAGAAAAGGACGTTTTAATTAAAACACACTAAACACATTAATGGCGCTTCCTGGGGATGCCCCCCCTCCCTGCCTTAATGAGGCAATAGCCAGGCATGCACATGCCAGGAGTGCTCCAGTGACCCCTAACCCCCCCCGGTTTACAGTGCGGGAAAACGGGACTGGAGGTATGTATATAATTTAGGTCACCAACCCCCAGGAAGACTTTGTCTCTCATGGGTTCAGCTGTCCAGTTGCTTGAAATGAAATATAAAGCCTTGCAAACAGACCCCCGATACTGACAAACGATCAGAGGACCTCGGGAGGGGGGGGTGGGGTGGGGTGGGTGTATTGTTTCACCAGAACATCAATTACACAAGAGTTTCATCTCCTAACGACCGTGAGGCATCACAAAAGTCCTCATCAGTGGATGAGATAACTGAGGAGCTCCTCATGAGGGCTGTGAATTTCTGAGGCCTGCCGACTGCACCATCTGTGCTACCCCAACTGCAGCTGGAACAACGGAGCACTGGGCCTTAAACCCATTTAAGGCCGGCCTTTCCGGGGCTGTGATTCCCTTTCCAGCATGAGAGCTCCGTCTGGATTTCCGCCAGGTCACGCTGCCGGGGAGCTCAGCGAACCCATACGGGTAGAACTCACATCCAGGGCCCCACAGTAGGATGCAATCACACGCCTATCTGAGATATATGGATGCAGGCTCTGTCCTGATAGCGATGTTCGCTATACCGCCACCGGACTATATGAATCGCGTAATGTCAAGCTTACGGGCCGGGCGGGTTTCAGAGGGCATACCATCTGCCCCGTAAAACGGATCGCAAAGCATAACGTGATCCCATTACCCTCCGGCGCGGCTGAGCAGCGGGGAGGCGGCCAATTACTCCTTCGTCGACTCGCTTTACTTCGAGTTCGGCGCAATCACCTCTGTGAGTTTGGAGAGGCGCCGAGAGCCAGACGCGAGGCCAGGCCGGGTCGCAGGTGCTAAAGGCACCACGGGGGTGCGGCAGGGACGCGGGCGGTGGCGGGGGGGTGGGGGGTAGGGAG